>JAQISU010001235.1:42485314-43085314 GCA_029339505.1 Unio delphinus
TTTTTATTTGGACTTCTGCCATATTTTATCTTTAAATGTGTAGGGAAACGATTACAAAAGTCGGAAAACTATAGAATATTTTTGAGCATTTTAAATTGCTTTTCCGGAGGGGTGTTCTTTGCCACTACCATCATAAACCTGCTTCCAGAGGCGTTAGAAATAATGGAAGAAGTCCTAAATGAGGCGGAGAAAAGAGGGTTTAACACGCAGTTTAAGGAGTACCCTATTACGGAGTCCCTACTAGGATTTGGCTTCTTTCTTATCCTCCTGATCGAAAATATTGGAGCCACGTGCTGTGTCCAAATATTCCAAAGAGGCAAAATGAACGAGACGCCTTGTCCGAAAGAGTCTAATGTTGTGAAAATGACAACAGAAATAGAGAAGAAAAGTCAAACTTCAAACGGGGAGATATACAATGTAAATGGGAAGGAAATCAGCAAAGGGGAAATTAGAGTTGTCTCAGAGAACGAAATGGAGACTGAATTTATCAAGACACACGAAATCCCAAAGGAATCATGCCAGCCAGACGACATATTAGACGAACGCTTTGCTCGCCACTCTCGTCGGGAAGCTGCTGCAACATCAACTCTCCTGGATTGTGATCACGGAAAGCATATCAAAGAGTACGGAACAATAACAAAAGACTCTAAAGACGATCCTAAAGACTTTTCAAACAATGAAGAAATCTTGGCAATTGATGATTCTGTCACTCCTTTCACCAAATTGAGGACATTAATTCTTCTTATCGCTCTCTCCCTCCACATGGTGTTTGATGGTCTGGCCTTGGGCTTACAGAAAGAGGACTCCGAGGTCTGGCAGCTTCTAGGAGCTCTTGCTGTTCACAAAAGTATAGTGTCTTTCAGCGTCGGATTAAAACTAGTTGAAACAAGTCCTTCCACTATTGTGGTGTTGGGTTTTTTGACAATCTTTTCCGCTGTTTCTCCATTAGGAATGATTTTAGGAATCGTAATTACCTCTGCAGACGGAATAGACAGCCTTTCGAGGGACCTTGCCTCTGCCATATTACAGGGTATTGCAACGGGAACGTTTATGTATGTAACATTCTTTGAGATTCTCTTTCGGGAAGTTCACGAATCTCGAGATCTACGAAAAGCTTTGGCGTTAATTGTTGGTTTTGTGATTATAGCGGCTGTAAAATTCATTGACTATCAGTAAAGCATACTTTATCTATGTTATAAAAAAAATAAATATAATCAGGGATGCACATTTTGAAATCATTTTAATCTACAAAATCAAATTTCGTTTCTAACTGTTAACAATTTTACAATAACCTTATGTTCCAAAACTATTTGTCATATGCAAATTTTGAAAACCTCGCAATACTGGAGATGTTATTACTAAAGCTGTATCAGTAAGAGATATTTAAAATGATATTGGACCGCTATGTTGGGTGCATTGGTTAAAACGTCCGTCTCAGATGGGGAAGGTCGCAGGTTCGAACCCAGGCTGAATCATACGTAATACATAAACACGGTGTAGGAACAGCTGCCAACACGAGATAAGTGTTAGGACTGATCGACCTTGTGTCAAGATTGTGATTAGGAGGAATATGATGCTAAATTTCCGCGTCATGATGCCCCATGTGCTAGACATCACTATGAACTACATATATTTTAGCCATAAAACTGTATTGTTTGAAAAGTTACATTCAAAATCTCTCTCTCTCTCTCTCTCTCTCTCTCTCTCTCTCTCTCTCTCTCTCTCATACACGCGATGAGTTTGATTTAGAACAAAACACATAAAAGCAATATCATGCCACCGGACATTTCTTTAGAAGTACGTTACTAAAACAATATTCAGACAAAAATCTCTACTTTTATTCGCGAATGCAAAATTTCATCTTTTTCGGATATAGAACTGCCTCGTGACAATTTACATTTCATCGCTTTAATTACTTTGAGAAAATGCAATATTTCCATTTGAAATACATGATTTAATACTTTCCTTGTTTCCACGGAAATAAACAGCATATTATAGGGAAAGATTTACAGTGTTGGTTTTAGTTTTCTAAATCGTAGACAGAATCTACCTCAAGATAATATCATCTTTGTGTGTGCATCATGTGGCTTGGTGTTTTGTCGTGGTGGACTTGCTACCAGAATAATGAAGGTTCGAAGTCTTTCACTGATCATCCTGTAATAGCCGCTACTGAAGTCTGCATCTGAACAAGACACGAAACTTGGACAGTATTGGTACTATATAACCTTCTTGTCTCTCCGATGCTAAGAGTGTTTTCCGTCAATTGTTTTTTTTATTTGCATAATGTCAACTACTTTCATAGTGCACAGACATATAAGTTTTCAGCATTGAAAATGCAATCAAAATTCTTTAATTCTGATTTTTGTATTGCCCTATATATGCGTGGTCTTGGTTAATTTATTTATGACGAAACTATATGTCTAGTTGTATTGTTATAGGTTTGTCATTAAAATTGGTACATTTAAAAACTGTAACGTAGTCTTGTTATAAATTTGGATCCAAATGTGCTATATTTTTTATTATTTCTATCCCACCAAAATGCTATATGTTCTGCAACTTTCATCAATATGTTACCCAGAGAAGGTTCTTATTACTGAAAGGTACCTTTTGAATTAAATCCGCATTCAACGTTTAAGACTTCTTGTATCTATTGTTGCGTCCTTTCCAACCCAAATCTTCATCTCAATACATCTCAATAAATGAAAATTATTGCATCTGTACAAAACATATTTGGACCTTTTAAATGACTATACCATTATAATTATAAGTGCCGTTCAATATACATATCGGGACACATGACCAATTGTTGTTACCGTAATCACGTTTTAACTAGTGTATAAGACTATCGATAGCAATCATTTTATATTCCTTTCAACAAAATAGAACGTACACATTTGTTATAACGACCACTGTCGTTTCCAGCCACTTTGTCGTATTAAAGAATAAGTTGTTGTAGAGTTTATCGTTCTTGCAACATCTTTATCAGAACAGCAAATATAGGTGAACAAATAAGTCAGCGTAATAAATCCATACTTAATATAGAATACATTTCATATTGTTTCAAATTTCATACTAAATGTAATATATTTAAAGCTTTTTCTATTTTCTAAGAGCCTCAGGTGGCATTTGCAGAAAGTTCAGAACAATTATTTAAACCGGTCAGAAAATTTACTGAAAGAGTTACAAAATCTAGTGAAGGTCTTCTTTCGACTCTAGAAGAAAATGCTAAAGATACTAGAGAAATGGCAGAAAAAAATAGAGAAAACATTAAGATTTTACGGGATATTCCAACTGAAATACTTGCCGCTCAGCCTCCCCTGTAGATGAAGAAATACTTGAAGGTATTGGCAAAGCTCTTACTAAATGAAATTAAAATAATCTTGTACCTAAAGTAGTAAAAAAATAATCTTGTACCTAAAGTAGTAAAAAAAATAATCTTGTACCTAAAGTAGTAAAAAAATAATCTTGTACCTAAAGTAGTAAAAAAAAATAATCTTGTACCTAAAGTAGTAAAAAAAATAATCTAGAATTGATTAAATAATTTAAACAAGGTGTTGTTGAAGAACGTAAAGAAAATGTTAAAGAGAGAATCTACCTCATGTTGCAATGATTCTTTCGTTTCGAAAATCCGAACTTGTAAAACCTAAGTATGTCAAACTAAATATTAATAATTTTTACAGTATATATTACAACAAAAAATAGGTCAGAGATGGTGATACAGAATATAAAATATATATTGAAGAAATAAATAAGAGAATGCAGAGGTACAAAAGCCACAACCTCAACAACAACTTCCTACACCGCAGCAACAAATCAAAGACAACAAAACCATCCACAGTCTCTCGGTTCACGAATTTCGCGGGCACAAAATAATTTCCAACTCCTAAGGCTTAAATAAAGATATTTATATAAAGAAAACAAAGATTATTCGATGGCCGTAAAATATCAATAGGTTTTGTTTCTAATTTTAGAAGCAATTATTTTAAAAAAAATAAAATGAATTTGTTGAACCTCTAGAATCTGAAACATGGATTGCTTTAGTATATGCCGCCCATAAAAAATAGGAGTTTATTGACTTTAAAGAAGAAGTAATGAAATATAGAAATGAAGCTAGAAGAAAAAGTAAAAGAACTTAAACAATATTACAATAACCCTGATGAAATTTCCGAACATAATTCATGCGCTACTGGAAGTGGTTACTCCTGATACATGTACTGGGGGCTGGGGGCGGGGGGGGGGGGCTGGTCTTATTTGTTGTCCCAACAACGTCCTTTCTGAACGATTTTGAATTCTAATTTGCGGAAAGCCAGCGGTAATAATTATTTAGAAATTATTAATGAAGCATCTGCTATTTGTCAACGATTATTTACAGGAGTATCATCGACATTTATGCGTATTGGCCTCTCATCAATGAAATTGCTGATAACTGTCGCGGTGATTAAATAAGTAAATAACAAAAGAGATGCTGGACTTGGACTGAGTATGGTCAGAGTGATCAATTACCTACTTATAAAGCAATATACGATGATGGACTCGGTTACCTTTTTCAGGGTTTATTTAGGAGGATATCCCCAAGAGCAATACCAATTGCAAAACAATTTGGAATAAAAGCTATTGACATTGTTTGTGAAAATCTCCTGGTGCCATTTATAATTTCGTAGGTAAAGCGTTTTTCAGTACTCAATGATAATACACGATTAATACGACGAAAGCCTGAACCAGTAAAATTTATCAAGCACTGAAGTGATGCCTGCAAATGTTGGTAAAGTAATAAATCAAGCTGAAAATAAGACATTAGCTGAGTTGGCTATCAGAAAAAGATAAAACTATAGCTGCCAGTCTGATAGCGAAACGTGGTCTTCGTGTTAGACGAAAACAAATATAATAACAGGTTTAAACTTATATCTGATTCAGCAATTTATATGGATGTTCTAATTGTCAGAGATGAATCTGTACGTGATTATGAATATTATTATATGATGCACGTGTACCTAACGCACGTGCAATAATATAATTACATGTTCAGGATACGAATAGATATTTCTTTCCTGCTGAAGAATGTAATGAAATCGAGTGTATACTTTTGAAAGCAGATGATACAACATTCGGAATTGGTGATCGAGTTGGTTTTGTTAACAATGGTGGTATGACATTTTTAAATAGTGCCACATACATGATTGACGCGAAAATAGTGAATCGTGTCTCGAAAAGTTTGATGTTGCTACGACGATATTGGGTCAGGCAATATATTATGATGATTAATCGAGAGCAGCTGGACCATCAATGATGTTTGCAAAGGATACAACTGATAATCTGGAAGGCAGAAACGTAACAATGAATGGATCTAGGGACGCATTTGCATCGATGAATACATATTTAAACTTGGGATTCGCAGCTTACAGATAATGTTGAACGGTGATGGAAAATGTTCACGTGCAATTCCATTAGCCCACATCTTTGGATTTTATAGAAATATTGGAAAGATCATTGTGAAGGTTGTGGCTTATTCAGTTTAGGGTGGGGTGCTTCCTATTTATTGAAATGAACACAGAAGATCCACCCTGGCTCGTTTTTGTCAGAAATGGAAGTAGTGATAGAGATATGCAAAACTCCGAGCCCCTAGTCAGCAGTGCGGAAAGTCAAATTAATGAATACTCAGATTGTAAACTTCAAATAACAACAATTTAATATAATTAAATAAAAGTTATCTATCAAATGCAATTCAACTAAAACCCTATGACTCGACCAAGTGATGGCCTATTTCATCCTTTGAATTAGTGTGTGAAATTTCCCTCCTGTCCCCGAGTTCCTACTCACCTGCATGATTCTACCTTCCATCTTCCTTCGTCTCCCTCCATTCTACCTTTGAAACTAATCCCTCCGTTCTACAGTCTCTTTTGTCTCACCAACTGCTGGGGTAATTCACTCTGGTCCCTAAAAGCTTCTGTTTCTTAGCTCCTTATTATTCCCAGAGTATACAATTTTCCCGCCAATAACGAATGTTAGCTTATTTGCCTTACTTTCCGCAAAATAGTAATAGCACTACTAGCATTTTGGTTCTCAAGATAATATATTTATACTTGAGATTCTAATGTTTGGCACGCCTTGCTCAGTTCCGATTGGACGTCGGTTCATAATGTTCAGACACCGCCTTCCCAACCGTCTGTGAAGGATGGTTACAACCCTGTTTGATGCTCCCTTAATATTAATATATATATATATATATATATATATATATATATATATATATATATATATATATATATATTAATATATAATATAATATTATTATTATATATAATAATATATAATATACTATTATTATTATTATATATACAAATATATATATACTATATATATAAAGTACGAGTATATCCTCTAATTCGGCAAGACACGCATTGGTTTAATTGGACATATCGGTTATTTTCTAACTGGTAGACCTGTTTGCTTGAAATGTTATATCATTATTGATATTTAAAACTCAATATCAACTCACTAATGTTCAACAATTATTGGATTTACAATATTAAGCACATCTTATTCAAGCGAATAAAATTTAAAACAATGCAACTCTCAGCAAAACTGGCATTCAACAAAAATTGGTATAAAATATTTAGACTTTCTCATGTTAAAAGTCTACTAGCGTCAAATACACATTATATATCAAAATGTTCCTTTTTCGCTGAATAACTCAGAAATGTACATTTTAGATGTAGCTATTTTGTTCTCCATTTCACTATCTGTGTGGATGTCTATAGAACACTGAATGCCTTTGCTCCTTCTCTGCACATGGACATTTACCTGACAACCTGCGAAATATCATACATGTGTATACTGATCATCTTGGTTTTCACAGTGATGAGTATGCTTATCAATAACAGTGTATTATTGCTAGGTAACACTATCATACTGAACTTCGTTAATTTATTGTTACATGTGTTATTTGCTTGTTGACTTTTAATGGTGAGATTATAACAATGAGTTATACGTGTATTATTATTAAAAAGTCAATTTGTTTTCCTCTCACTAAGTGTATGAGTATTACTGATTGAATTCTCTTGGGTCTCTTGAGTATCCTGTCAGTCTGACATTCAACGGAAATACTGCATGATGGTGTCTCTAGTCAATGAAACAAAAGTGATACATGAAAAATATTTGGCAAATTCTAGTAAATAACTTTGCATTAGATTAATCGGCACAGCTTTAGTGGTCATCCTTTAAGTTTTATGCATGTTTGAACAATGACAAATGCATCAAACCTCTTTAGTTACTCAGAGAAACTATGACTGGTCATAATGTTTGACATATAACCAACACATTACATAGCTTTACCACAATAAATAATAACATATCTTTATTGATTTACTAGTAAGCTATCATATATGAGGCCATATGAAATCATATTAAGCTATACTAGCCATTTGAACACATGAAATGCATAGAAGGTTCTCGTTGACATCAATATGCACACCAGGATATGTCGCACCATCTACTGTTGACTGTGTGATTGGTGTATTTTGGGTTTTCTCTTGTACATTGTCTTCTGGATGCTGGTTTTGAAAAATCTTTTTCAACATCTAACAAAAAGATACAGGTAAATCAAGCAGCGTTAGAAGTTTATATCATAAACATTATTAAAGGCTAAATTCTTGTATGATTCTGTACACAATCTGATTAATAATAATAATAATAATAATAATAATAATAATAATAATAATAATAATAATAGCAGCAGAGGGGGTGAATCAGACAACATTTTTAGACAAGTTTTCACTAAAATCACGCTTAAAAACAATGAAACCAGTGACATCAGGCCCCAATGTGTGTGTGAATCTGATATCGTTTCATGGATTAGGATCAAATCAAAAAAACAACATTTTCAATGAAATCAGGTCCAAAAAAATCAATGAAATTAATGAAATCCTCCATCGATTTTTGGGAAAAAGGGACTACAACATCGTTGTCACTCACCCTCTCTGCTGCTAGAACTTTCAGTTGGGGTTAACAAAAATCATAAATGATTTCAACCGAATATTTGATCCAGTCCGATACGATATCGTGTTCGAGGGTCATGTAAATCACTACGACGAAAATCACTACGATTTCACAAATAGACTAATTTGTAAAACCTCCTCTTGTAAATCAATCATATTATTAGACTGGTCAGTGAGTTTGAAATTAATTCTGGTTAATGAATTATTATGACATCGCATATACACTGGATTCACCGGGGACTCAATTATTAAAAATCTTGGAGGAGCTGTTGGTGCAAATGAATACAAAATATATCCCTGCTGAGCTTGATTTGATCGTTCTAGATTAATTTGATAGCTTCCTTCGATCACATCACATACTAAATTGAGCGCAATCACCGTTGAAATATTCACATTGAACGGAGCAATATGCCTGCCACCACCATCTGGGTCATTATTATGGGTCAGGATTTTTATTTCCGGTGATGCTGTTTTTTTCCACGTATCATGAATTATTTTGAAACCGACATCGATGGCATCACTGAGAGATTTTTGTAGTTCTAAGATATTATATCCTGGTAGTTTGAATGTGGGGATATCTTTGACGCGTATATTATACTTCGTTGCAAATGTTGTTCTCGTTTGGGGGTTATTGTGATCTAATATATCCTGAATAATTTTTAGGTTAAATGTTTCCATGTCATTGATGATTTTGTTACATGTTTCTACAACGCTGATAAATTCATCTCGAGTGAGAGTACCGGATTTAAGGGATATTAACAACAATGAAAAATCTTTATTCATTGCTGTGAAATTGTCAATGATTTTAGGTTCGTTAACAAAAAAATGATGATGCTCCTTTATTTCCTCCTCTTCTCCAATTGGTCGATATACTAAACTAAAAAACTCTATAGTAAATCTATGATCTTTATAGCTTTTTACTGGATTGTCAAGTTTTGTCCTGTCGGTGATATAATCAGTGTTTTGTGGTTCTGGTAATTTAACGGTTTTTCCACCGGGTGGTAATTCAGGCCATCCTAGTACGGTTCTAATAGAACTTTGATAGATATCTACGACGTATCATTCTGTGCTTATTTCAATGGCAGATGATAGTGTCGGCACATGAACTGTTATAGCGATTTTTGATTCTGCTCCAGTAATCGATTTTATTCTACGCGCGAATTCATCATTGATTTGTTCAATTTGGTATGATCCGGTTGGTATGGAAACAACGTTCTAGTCTGGGGTACCGTCGGGTTTATTCTTATTTGCAAATACCAGGGAATTATTCGGTTGTTGACCACCAAATGATTTTGACCTAATATTTGGCCAACTGTGGTATACTCGTAATTTTCCTAGCGCTATCTCCTTCACTGGGACCGGAGAGGGGAAATTCACACTGAATTCTGGATTCGTTGAGGTTATTGAGATCATGCTTGTTTGTACTGGGTTTGTGTTCTCCACTATTTGTTGAAGTAATTCCATCTGTGTTGTCATTGTTATTATACTCATGTTTTTGTATTTCTAATTTTGACATCGCAGAATCATATATATCTACCATCGCTGAAAACTCACTCTCTGATATAATTGTATCATCGAGCGATGACGATATCAATGAGGATAATTGCGAGTATGCAGTAGACACAACATGAAATTGAATTATGTAGTCTTGTAGTTTCCGTTGGCTGCATGAGGATATTTTTTTTGTGATTATTGAAATAATTCCAGCGATTGTTGTTGCCGCAGAAATGCAAATTGGAACAGCTATCGGGGCCATCATTGTCACTGAAGACAGTATAATACCGGCTCCGGTGATTACACCACTCACTGAATACACAGTAACATCAATTGCGGTAATTCTCCTGCGATATTTTTTAATTTTCATTGCATACTCCTCTGACAGGGTTTTGAGTCTAGTTTGATATTCTCTGACTTGATCATAGCGATATTGCGATGATGAAATCATTTTTTATTTTAACAACGCTAGCGTTTTCAATTGTGAAATCCTTTCAATTTATTTACTTAAATCTGCTACGAATTCCACATACCATGTTGTTGAAACCCTAGCCAAAGTTTCATCAGTAGATGTTATAGTGAACTTTTCATTTGTACCCTTGTCGATGATCGTTGAAATCGTATTATTGACCCCAGATGAACTGGACGATGAAATATTAAATTGAGACAATGGTGTTACTAGTGTTAATCGATAAATACCCTTAACGGTTGAAGTGATATCTAATTTGTTGTTTGTAGGTGACCGCTCAAATGATCCGTGTTGGATTGTATATACTATGTTGTTAGTTTTCTCATGAGGAATTTTTGTTTTTTCAATGACTTTTATCATCCTCGAAAAATCACCTTTGACGGCTTCGATGAAAGTTTTCGTCTCATCGATGGATTTTTTAATATCAGGAAGTTTTAGTTCAATTTTATCGAATGTAGTTCCAATAAATTTATCAATGATATTTCTACGAAATGCGGTAAACTGTTTTATGTGTTCTTCAATTCTAGATTCAAGTGTTGTTAGTACAACCACAGAATTGTTTAACTCATCGTTGAGAATTTTTAATCGATCTGTAATCGTCGAAACGAGTACACCCGGTTTGAGTTTACCCTGATCGGAAAATAGCGCAACGGTGTTTTCGATTGCGTTTGGTTGTTTAACTAAAATATCATCCAGAGAAATATTACTGGTTTTCAATTTACCCTGATCGGAAAATAGCGCAACGGTGTTCTCGATTACGTTTTGTTGTTTAACTAAAATATCATCCAGAGAAATATTACTAGATTTCAATTTGCCCTGGCGATCTTGAAATACAACTATTTCATTGGGTTCAACACTTTTTAAATTCAACGTCTCAGCTATTTCATCTTTAATTTTTTTTGTTATATCCTTGATAGAATCAGGGGTTGCAGTGCCATCGGGTTTGGGTTTCAAGGATCTCCCCCAAATATCAATCATGTTATTGTAAAACTCTTTCTCTCTCTAAAAAGCGATTGCTGGTGTAGTCATTTACGACAATATGAGGTGGTTTTCCCCTTGGGTTACCCAAGGAGTTAGAAATAGCATCAAGGACATTTAATACTTCACTGCCGCATATTGGTGGGTCATTGATTTGTTGTGTTGGTAGCGTAGAATACCAAGTCTTCATTGGAAATTGTTTTATATACCGCATAAACTCTTTTGGTGGGGCTAATCCATATGAATCAAAATAGACAATCCCACGTGGATCAATAGCGTATGCAACCCAGTGAGTTCCAGGTCCGGTGCTGTTATCGAGATTAATAATACCTGTTTCAGTTTTGTTTGGTTGATGTGGTAATTGATCTTTCATAAAAACACCTCTGAAATGTTTAATCGCTAGTTTTTTAGCAGCATCCATTAAATCAAAATTGGACATTGGAATCATCGAAGATTTGGGAACCATAGGTTCCTCAATTAATAAATCGTTCCTGGTAGTCTCAGGCCTGATCCGTGAACGGATCTCCCGCTGTACCATAAATACGGGGTTCCTGGTAGTCTTAGACCCTTTCCGCTGTACCATGAATACGGGGTTCCTGGTAGTCTTAGACCCAATCCTTGAACGGATCGTCTCTTTTTTTTATACCCTCGACCTTTCTTCGGTTCATATGATTCAGCAATGCTCTGTACCGCTTTTGTTCCCAAGCCTCCAACTACCACCAATGCGGCCGCTTTTGCTACTGCTGGGGCTGCTGCCGCAACCAATGCTGGTATTGCAGCAAACAACGGAAATATACCACCTGTTTTTATCATATTTTTGATAGCAGCCGAAGAGAGTGTGATCTGAACTCCTTTTTTATCCTTGAAAGCATCATTGAAATGTTTCACTTGACGAGTTGTCAGCGATAGTTTATTTGCACCACCAGTCATTTGATTAGGTTTCAACGTGATTGTGGTTCCACATTTTTTAGCCAATTCTGATTGCAATTTTTTGATTTGACCAGGAGTTAACGCAACACTAATAACACTATATGACATTATACATAATAGATTGATTCTAATTCAATGAAAAATCGAGAAAAATCGTTCAAAGATTTTCTACTGGGGCATCTACCACTCTCATTCTTCCACCAACACCTTCGAGTAGCATTGATTTATCACTGAGAATTACAGCAACCGCTCTATAATCAGCAATAGCAGCACCACGAGTCACATTAGCTCTAAAGTGTATATCAACAACTGACTGTCTTGTCAAATCGAGATGTTCCAGTGAGAAGTAATAGATCGGATACAAATTTTTAAAATCATATTGTGATATTTGCAAACCAGTATCGACATTTTGGTCGCGTGCCATAAATGACAACAGACGATGATAAACTCGTGCAATATGATTTTCTGTGTAATTAAGTTGTATATCCTCGGATGGTTCCTGCTGGCCGTTTATTCTCAGTGAGACGTCTTTCACACCTAATTGATCAAATATCATATGACTGGAGAGTTGATTGCCAACTCGTGTGTTATCCTGTAACGCTACGAATATATGACGTGGCGCAGAAACGCCTTGTTTTGATGCTAGGTTCCAAGTGAATAACCCGTTGATATTTGATTGCTTCACATCTGTACTCACGGTTAGCCAACTCAACAACGACTTTCCTCCTTGATCCATAAATGATAGTAATCGTTCTTCTGCGGTGATTGCTGGAGTCAACACTGGCATCCACAATGATATTTTTGTTAAATCGACTCTACCGGCATCAGCATTGGCGGCTGCAGCATTTGCTGGAATCCTCCAAATTGCATCATTATCATCACTTTTTCGTACAAGCGATACTGTATGCTTCGCCCCGTAGATAACTTTTCTGACGTTTCTACAGAATCCAAATATGTGATGCAGTGGAATCGCGCATGAAAATGATTTACGCTCTCCTTGCAACATTGCGTTTCGTGTTGCAACTCCTAGATTGAAATTAACATCGTTGTTTATAATCATATTCTCGACATCAGAATCACTATTATCACGTTTTGTTTGGTCGTCTTACATGAAATTGATTTCCTCCAGCGGTATTCTTACCATCTTTTGCAAACATCATAGATGGACCCGCTGATCTTGTATAATCATTAGAATATCTCGCTAACCCGATTATTGTTGTAGCCACATCAACATCACGATCTATGGACTCAATTTCTTTTCCATCAATGAGATATCTAGCACTCTCAAATAGCGCCATAATACCATTATTGACAAAACCGACTTGAGTACCAGCTGGATACGGTGCTGGTACAGCAGTAGTATCAGCAGCTGTTACAATTTCTCTTTCTACTTCAATAAATGCTTCACAGGGTAAAAAGTATTTACTGGTATCATGGACTTGAAGATCAATTCTTGCTCGACTATTTGAGTTTATGGCATGATAGGCGTAATATTGATAATCGCGTACAGAATCATTCTTGGGGACTGGGCATCTATATCAAATGCTGGATCAGATGACCTTTTGAACATTTTATTCTATTTATCAGAGTCTAAATCGTAAAATCGTAAACGATTTTCCATTTTCATCGTGAAAAACGCTAGCGTGAAAATCCATAGGATTTCATCGTCGTAGTTTTTTAAAGCCACTTCCTGCTATCATGTTTGCAATATTGCTTTGGTCCCCTTGATTTACCATCGACGCTAGTTTTTCATCTACTGCGTTATTTATTATTTTACTAACACTTGCAGGCATTTCTTCTGTAGACGGTAACGGTTTCTTTTTTCGCCTCACTAATGATGTTATTTTATCCTTCGCAGTTGAAAACGCTTTCCCGGCAAGATCTCCAACAGTACTAATACCCTTATCACGAATAACATCAATGTCTTTCATTGATAACTGTTTAGCTAACGGCATCACTTTTGGGGCCGTTCTTGAAAAGAATCCTAAAATGGTATTGCCGAGGCCATCTCCATAGTATGCTCTATAAACTGGAAACCGTGAATTAACTACATAGACGAGGGTTGGTTTATCATGATTGTAGTGGACGATCATTATTATAAAAACAATAGTGTTTTCAATTGTTATTTAATCGCTATGATACCCATTTGCTAACTCGTCAATGAAATCTCGATATGTTTTGATATCCATGATACCGCCGGCAAATAACCGTCTACAGATATCAGCTGCTTCATTAATTATTTCTGGAGAGTTATTTCCAGCTCGGAATCCTCCTACAAGAACATCTAATCGTGATATATCATTGATAACACTATCAGGACAAGTGTTTCCAATCCTTGGATTTTGCAGTCCACTTCCGCTATAACCAGCTGCTTCATCTAGTTTTTCTAAACCCGTTTCTTGTAAATAATCATCATTAGGTTCTTCTTGTTTTTTTTGTCTCCGTGTTGGTGTTTGACGTCGTTCTTCTAAATCATCATCATCATCAGGTGGTAGTTGTTTTTTTTTTTGTCTTCTTGTTTGTCTACGTGTTGGTGTTTGACGTCGTTCTTCTAATTCTCGTTGTCGCTCTTCTATTTGTTCTCTTTTATAATAACTAATTCCCCTTTGAAATTCCTTGTATCCTATCTCATCCTTATTCAAACGACCAATCCCTTTATTTAGTTTATACATATAATCGAACCAATCATTACTTGATATTCTATCATTTTTATACTCGTCCTTTAAAAAATCTTTTTTTTGAATTATAACTTTGAGCAGCAAAATTACCAAAGGCTTGATAATCCTTTGATTTCAATAAAATAGGTTTTTCTATTAATATTTTAGCATGATCAGTAAATTTATTCAACAGAGAAACAGTCGTTTTTTTCGGATCAGTTTTTCCAGTTTGTTCAGTTTTCGCTGCTAGTTTTTCAAGTTCACCAATAACAGATTTTCCCGTCTCGGGACCATCTCCCAGTAAAGCACGCTCTACCCCTTTCGTTGCTGTGGTTACTCGTTTAAACAACTCTTCAGACCCCAGAGCAAAATCAGTTTGTAAACTCTGTCGTTGTTGCAGTTTATTTCTTACAGAGTCACGAATTGGTACAAATCTCCTGATTGCATCCAGTCGTTCACGAGCCAATCGGGTTGTTAATGCTTCATTGACCATTATTTGAAATCAGAAACCATTTTTCAATTGTAAAACACTTTTTCCCACTTTTGTTACATGTCGGATGATTTTTGATACGGTCATGGAAGTGTTATTTTATCCTATAACAGCTTCTATCAATGATGTTGAAAGTATCAAAATTGTATATAAAATAAATAATACTGATAGTTTCAACATTCTAGTTTTGATCAATCTGACACATCATCCATCGATTTTTGACATCTCCCTTGAGGGTCGGCTAAAAAAAATGAGGGTCGATCACAATCAAAAAATGATAACGGGTCAGGCAATCAATGGTCGGGTAATCAATTTTCTTGAATTAATGCTCGTAGGTTTCTAATTTTAGAGTTGACTTCTTTTTTCAATTCGTATTCGTACCCCAATTCTTTTCGTATTCCTTCTACGATAGTATACAACGGAACGAACACACTGATGTCACTGGAAAATGAAAGAGAGTCTTTAATAGAATTCTGAATTCTTTTGATGAGTGCATACTTCTTGGGTAGCATATATTTATTGTTGTTAACTCCGTATTCTATATCCTGAAAATCAGACACAATTTGATCAGGATTTAATCCATCTGATAGTTTGATATCCTGATTTTTCAATTTTGCTATTTCAACTATGATGCTATTCATGTTTTCAGAATTCATTATTCTATAAGAATGACATATCTCTAATTGGAAATTATGACGCATTAGACATAACTAAATTGAACTTTTTGCCCCGTCTTTTTTGAAATAGCCGATCGACAAACCCCCTCTGCAACGAATCGTACTGAGGCTCTACAAATATCGAAATACTTGCCGGCTTCATATATTGATTTAAATATTTTCTCTTCGTTAGTTGTTGTATTAAAAGATTTTACTGGTTTCGTTTTTTTTGAAAAAGTGCCAGTCCTTCCTCGTTTGGAATTCTCACTCTGTGTGATAGCTTGCAGATTTGATAAAGAATTGTTCCTTGGATTAGAATCAATGTGATCGATAACAAAACCATCTTTGATCAATCCATTAAAACATTCAAATATGAAACAATGATTGTAATATTTCTTCTTTCCAACAGTAAAGAACAAATACCCCATACCATTATCCCTCCCAACTGGGTTCTTCAGTCTACAGTGTCTTACAACACCATCACTGGATGCTTCATAATTTGTACTCACAGGGTGCTGTCTGAATTCTTGGGTCATTCGTATACTATACTATTTGTCTAATTCAGTGACTGATCCATTTGCAGTGAATCATTATACATAAATCTTTCATTTAGACACTTGTTTTTAGCATAGCATGAATGAGTTCAAGAGATTGACTTCGAAAAATGCTAAAATCAATACCGATAGAGAGTTCAAGAGATTATTGAAAATCAATCCTAGATTTAATCTCGATAGACCAAAAAAACGTCCAATAGACGGAAACAAACGTAACAAACGTCCAAGAGACGGAAACATGAAAGAGTTTAAGAGATTATTGAAAATCAATCCTAGATTTAATATCGATAAACCAAAAAAACGTCCAATAGACGGAAACAAACGTAACAAACATCCAAGAGACGGAAAGATGAAAGAGTTTAAGAGATTATTGAAAATCAATCCTAGATTTAATATCGATAAACCCAAAAAACGTAACAAACGTCCAAGAGACGGAAACATGAAGGAGTTTAAGAGATTATTGAAAATCAATCCTAGATTTAATCGCGATAGACCAAAAAAACGTAACAAACGTCCAAGAGACGGAAACATGAGATCACCATGGAAGGATGCTCAATTCAATCTTGATATAGTTTCTAATACACCCAAGAATAAAATTCTTGATAAACCCATCAGAGACTGTTTTAATGAATTCAAGCGTGATGGAGCATCTTATTGTTGGTCAACATTTCGAATTGATGGTGTTGTTGACGCTACCATGAATGATGAAAAAGCAGCAGTGATAATCTCAAATGTTGGGGAAAAAAGTCATTTTTTCCGAATCAAATTCATTATCCGTGAGGATGGCAAATGGATTATTAGGGATAAATTTGAACCCATTCTCAGGGGCAAAAAAACTGTCACCGTGAATCAGGATTCCAAACCGGGAATTTTGACTGGAATTGATAAACCCTATTACGAAAGATCTTATCCTGTCACAGCAGTTGTTTACGGGATCTATCCGCTCAATGAAAAACCTGATATTTCAAAACTAGCACCCATGAAATATTCGACAGGCCTCAATTGTGTAGCAGAACGAATAATAGAACACTTCACAAATGCGTCCCGGGGAAATAAACTAACTGATCTAAGACGAAAAAAAATAACCGAGTGGGAGTTCACGGTAAAAGAGCATGGAGCAACAATTCAGGATATAACTAAATTAGAAAAATCATTAAGATTTCCAATATCGGTAAGGACAATCACCGGAGAAGTATTATACGAATCGAAATATAAATCACAGGGAACCCCCATTGAAATTATTGATCATAACGCACACGCGTGGTCATCTGCAGTAACAATATTCCCAC
Source organism: Unio delphinus (assembly GCA_029339505.1). Lineage (NCBI taxonomy): Eukaryota > Metazoa > Mollusca > Bivalvia > Unionida > Unionidae > Unio > Unio delphinus. The sequence goes on from JAQISU010001235.1 coordinate 42,502,826, forward strand.
GGGATAGAACCGTAAGATATCTATCCCAAACCAAAGAGTTTTTTTCAGAGCAGAAATTATTTGATGCTATTTACCATTTGAGTAAAAACGATCCTGTGTCAATGTGGCTATTTCATAGTACTTCAGACGAAGAATGCAAATTTGATCAGTTTGTAAGGCCTAACGGAGAATTATACCGTACTGAAGAGCTGCAGAATCAAATGAAACAACTAGCTAGTGAGTTTTCTGGGGACGGAGAAGACAACGATCAATTATTAGCAAACTGTTTCACAGTACCATCCATTGCAGCACATTTTGCTAGAAAGAAAAACGCGTGGAAACCAACACGAAGTGAGTTCTTATCAGATGTCAAATTGTCCTGTCTTGAATACAGCCACGGCGGATTATGGAACACAAAATACACCGCTGATACCGTTATTTCCGTTGATATGATTGCGTGTTATCCAGGAAGTTTTCTTGGGTATGGAGAGTGTGAGAAATATTTCAAACGATTTGGACATCCTACACACGAAATGACCCGTGTTGCTATTAATGGACCACTTCCTGATTTTGATTTAACCGGATTCGCTTGTATAGTATCATTTGAAATGGCTACAGGACTTCATCCGTGTAGTTATCTTTGGATTGGTAAACACATGTCTGAAAAACACTGGATGCCAATAGTGTTATTACGGTATATGCTTGATTGTAAGATGTTAAAATCATTAATTATCAGTGAAGCAATTATATCCTATCGAGCACAGAAATCAGTCTGGTTACCCCAACCTGATCTAGAAAAAATAATTAGCGAAGAGCGAAAACTGTTTCCTGATTTTAATGAACAACAAATCATGGATTGGTCCCAACAGTTATTTGAAATCAGAAACAATAAAGCAAAAAATCTTGGACGAAGAATAATCGGTAAATTTACCCAAGGTGGCAAAGATGATAATACGAAATATTCTTCACGATTGATTATAGACAACGCTGAATACGATTTTGTAATCGCGGATCTAACGAATAGGGGCCTATATGTCAATCGTAAGGACGCATTTATGTCCGATGGAACCAAATTGGGTACAATTGTTACCTACAATGATGGATACCATCCGCAGTACACACACTTAAGAGCTTCTATGCTCGGTTATGCTTCTATCAATCTGTTTTCAATGATCAATAGATTTCCTACCACCACAGTTAGAGTTGCTACTGATTCATTTTACATAAATAGCAAAATGGCTGATTTTAAGGCTACTGGCAACGAGAAATGGGGATCATGGAGAATTAAGAAAGAAATGATTCATGATTATATTCAATCAGCAGATGTTACCATTGAAAATAATTACTTAGAAAGCAATCAGTGTTCAGAATTTTCTAATGCACCACCGATTTCTGATCCAATATGCCTGTATAAAACAGTTTATTTAAACGGTTGTAGCGGGTCAGGAAAAACAACCCGGGCAATTGAGTTATTCCGTGGGAAAAATCCTACGGATTTCACAAAAATGATTGTGCTAACACCAACTCATAGACTTGCAAGAGAAATGATACAGAGAGGGGTAAATGCCTGCACTTATCACAGCTTTTTCCGATGGAAGGGAGATAAATGGACTCCTGAGCGCATGGGAGAGAAATTTATTCCTGAAATTATCATTTGGGATGAAATAGACACAGTGTCAGAAGATGTCTTAAAAATATTTCTTGAGTGGTTGTTATTGAAGAATACAAAAGTCGTCATGTGCGGTGATCACGGCCAACCACCACCATTTTTCGGTGCATCTCCACATGAATGGCTAAAGGGTTTTGTAGACTATTATGAAGAAATTGATACTGATCATAGATCACTTGATGAAAAATTAAAAGAATTGAAGAAACTAATTAGATTACAACCGGATAGAATCCAGTGTGAAATAACCCGTGAAATAATTTCGGAAACTCCCATGAATGAGTTTTGGGAAGCGTGGAGACCAAATGATTTAATCATTGCAAGTAGAAAAATAGTCAGGGATACACTTCAGATGAAGTTATTTGAATTGCATAAACAAAAATTTGCAACGCTTCCAGTACCGTTATGTTATAGGCCATCGGATACACGAAAACAGAACATCGAAGTTGATATTCCAGGCCTGACAGAGTCAGGGCGTGAAAAGAAGATTCTCGTATTAAATGATATTGTGCTGGTTGATATCAATGTCGTTGAAGATGCATTGCGTGCTAATAAATCCCCGTGGACGCTAGGTTATGCAGCAACAATACACTCTTCACAGGGATTGACTATATCGGATACAATTGTTTGGATGGTAGATAATCGCATAGAATGGTCAAATTTAGTCTATCTCGCAGTGTCTAGAGTACGAAAAATAAATCAACTTCGAAGAATTGTCCTGACAGAGTCAGGCGATGATGAAATCATTGGCGATGATGAAATCATTGGTGACAATAATGATATTATTGATAAAAAACTCTCCGGTTACAAACAACAGGACAAAAAAAAAACAACGAGAATTTGATATTGATGCTGAATTAATAATCACTTTGAAGAAACAACAGAATAATCACTGCGCAAGTTGCAATTGTATAATGCGTTGGCAGTATTCGGATAAGGATCCTCGCCAATTCACCGTAGACAGAAAAAATAACAATCTCGGTCATGTCAGAAATAATGTGATGTTGACTTGTCTTGAGTGTAATAGACGCAAGGGTGCTAGTTAAGACCATGCGGTGGTAATTGAGTATCCTCAGGTATCACTTGTAATTGTTGTCTAGTAAACCCACGCTGAGGGGCAGTTGAATCCAGTTTATAGATTGGAGGTCTACCCGTAGATCGTGTTATACTAGATATCTTATGTGCAGTAACACTCCAAATAGGATCAGTAGCCCTTTTTGTACCACCCTCAAGCTCTCCTGGTTCATATAAATACCTCACAATGACATTACTACCAAGAATTGGTTGGGAAACGCTAAAATCCTTTTGTGGTTTTTCAGGTATCGACTTCTTTTTAATAGCGTTGCTAGGTTTCATGTTGATGGTTCTAGTAATCTCGTTATTCAGTGCAGTAATCACAGATGGCAATCTTTTAACCCATTCACGGGATCTTTTTTCTTGGATGAATTCTTTTGCATATTGATATCCAAATAACCGCTCAGCAAGGGTTTTATTAAACCGTTCTACAATGGCCTGATTACGATGCAGTGCAGTATGCCCTCGTCTGATAGCGACATTGTGATATTTCATTGTAGATAACACTGCACCCTGAAATTCCTTGCCCGGGTCAACTTGTAACAGATTTGGCCAGTGCAGAGGACTCCTTCGATAAATCCTTTCAAATGCAGAAGCCACTTCAGTGGCCGATTTTGTTTTTAACGGTTCTGCTTCTTTGTATCGACTTGCAATATCAACTACAGTTAACGCATATTTGTAACCACGATCATGTGGCAGAAATAATATATCAGCCTGATGAACTTCATTAGGAAAGGTCACATCAAAATGCGAGAATTGAATTTGTTTAGGCGGTGGTAGATAAATTTTTCCATAGTGCCTGTTTGGATAACCAATGAGCCGCAGTGGTTTTTTTCACTTTTGCGGCGCTAGCGAGTTTACTGATCGCAGCGTTACCCTTCCAGTATCCTCTTGGGGAATAATAAATAGATTCCATGTTGTTATTAATTACCAGCACCTAACATCAATTTGCTTTTCATTGCCGATTTTATCAAAAAGGAAGCCAATTTTTCTTTGAAGGATTTATCAGTGATAGAATTCAACGCATGAATTAATTTCACATCTGCTAGATGCCTGTGTTGCAAACTGCTACTTTTATAAGCAACATCATGAAGGTGACAGGCCTTATCAATAGCGTTTATTGGTTCCTCACCGGGTCGGGGCTGATTTTGATCATTGAGTCTGATATCAAGTCTTGTTCCCGGTCCACAATAACTATACCCTGGAAGGTGTTTTTCTCCGGGGTATTTTGCCCATGGGGTTCCAGGGAGTTTTGCTAATTTGGCAGCGATATCACCTCCTCGTTTTTTTTTAAAGGTTCCTTGGGTTTAGAAACAAATCTAAATTTCTTTGTACTACACTGTACGCATTTACCAGAAAGCGCTGAACCGGTTATTTTTAGTTGTAATCGTCGTCAAGTCATCTGTGCCAGTACGCGCCTTACACTTCACGCAATATAGATCCATAATTTATGTATAGAGATATGAATATAATTGATTTTTCAGCGACTAAAACAAGAGAACCAGTGAAGCATCATGCAGCGCTACCAAACTCTATCCGCGCAATTATAATCGGGTCATCTGGATCCGGTAAAACGCAATTGTTGCTCAATTTAATAATGAGATGGATGAAGTGGGATAAGTTGTATTTAATTGCCCCTAGCGTAGATGATCAACGATGCTATGAAGTGCTAAAAGATTTTAATGAAAACGCTTCAGAGATTGCCGGCGAGGATGTTATTGAATTTATAACCGATATTGACGAGGCGCCATCCGTGAATGACCTCGATGGAAGTATCAACAATTTAGTTGTATACGACGATGTCATGTTAGATAAACAAAAAAATCCTGCTAGAATATTTTCCCGAGGCAGGCATAAAAACACGGACGTGATCTATGTCACTCAACGCTACACTCAGATTCCAAAAGTGATTAGAGATAACTGTAATATGCTTGCTGTATTCAACGGCGTTGATACACATACGCTACGAAATATTTGGCAGACATGGTGTTCTGATATGGACTTCAATCAATTTAGAAATTTCTTTAGTCATGCTCAGTCTGCCCCACACGGATTTGTAACAATAAATTTACATGACCCTCGAACACGATATCGTATCGGACTGGATCAAATATTCGGTTGAAATCATTTATGATTTTTGTTAACCCCAACTGAAAGTTCTAGCAGCAGAGAGGGTGAGTGACAACGATGTTGTAGTCCTTTTTTCCCAAAAATCGATGGAGGATTTCATTAATTTCATTGATTTTTTTGGACCTGATTTCATTGAAAATGTTGTTTTTTTTATTTGATCCTAATCCATGAAACGATATCAGATTCACACACACATTGGGGCCTGATGTCACTGGTTTCATTGTTTTTAAGGGTGATTTTAGTGAAAACTTGTCTAAAAATATTGTCTGATTCACCCCCTCTGCTGCTATAATAATAATAATAATATACTTATCAAATCAAACAAACATTGATATTACATCTGCAATCAATGGGTTGTGGGTATGAATCAGACCTAAAGCGAGATCCACTGACATAATAATGTATACTAAGCAAGGAAGGTAATTTACTCCCAGATCCTCAGAACTAATTAGTCCTTACAATTAAAAACAATCAATGCACCAACTATTCACACCATTTAAGTATATGAAGAACACTTATGATATAACATTATTATTATTGTTGAAAACAGCAACAGGCAGGAAAGAGGCTACAGCAACCACATCAAGTTTTTAAAATATGTTCTAGGCTGAGGTCCTAACAATGCAGGGGTGGGTGGGTGGGCAATATATAGTATTTAGACTTTGCACCATTGTACACACACATGTTGATAAAACAGGTTTCATAATTTTGGGGGTAAGGGTGGACCTATTACGATTTGTAAACGCACTATCACTAAAACCACCCTCTCGCATTAATCGCTCGCAAGCTAGGTATATTTGTGGCAAGAGTGCAGGGTTGACAACAAATAATATAGCATGCTAAAATCAATTTGCATTTATTTACCCTTGCTCGCTCTCGCTTTTGTAAAGCTCCTCTCGGGTTACGTTTTGTTAGGCCTGCCGTAACCATTTCTGTTGATCTGGTGTGCTTGCTAGACCAACAAATTGTTCTCTGCCTTTTTTTATTTTGACTTAGCGGCTAAGTCAAAATAAGAAAAAGGCTGAGAACAATTTGTTGGTCTAGTGTGCATGCACTCTGTATTATCTGGCGAGAAAACACACATGGAACTGTATTTGGCAGAAGTCGTCTAATGGTCTTAATACCAAATGACTGTTTCAGTTCAGTGGTGGGATCAAAATCGTCTTCTCTGAAGTGGTCACTACAGACAACTTGACTATCTCGCCTGTCACTAGTCGGTTCAGTCCAATCTTTTCTTGTTGTTCGTATCTACTCAATCCATTGTTTTCTTGAAACAGGATTAGTAGGAAACGAGTGCAAACTAACTCCTTCTCGTGTTGTATTACTACAACCTCCAACAATACACCTTTTTACCATTTTTCACACACGGATACACTCGTTCAAATCAACTACATTGAAAATTGGAAAGCTGTGTTCCTAAACTGCGTCACTTCCGCTTTACCTTACGGAAATTACCGGGCGCGAAATCAACTAGGAGCGTTTTGTCAACAACGATAAAAAAATCCATGTTCTGTGGTCATTATTTTCATTATTGATGAGGTATATGACATATTACCTATACAAATCGCTTCGTAAAGGTCAAATTTATAATATAAACGAAGGTTGTATGAGTGCACAAATAGACCTATAAGTCAAATTCTACGATCACGAGAAACAATGCGCGTCTGTTAAACGAACTCCTTGTCTGAAATGCATGCATACAAAACAATATCTGATATTTGTTTTACCTACTTTATAACTGACATTTATCGCATCTCACGGTAACCATGTTTAAATACAACCTGTTGTATGGCGCTAAATAGCCTAAAAGAGCTGGTGCGCCGTTAAATATCAATCAATCAATCAATCAATCAACATCACACGACGTATAATTCTTAAATACAAACTGTAAGACATCACACGATGTATAATTCTTAAATACAAAACTAATCTCCTTCCCAATCCAACACTTTAAAAACATTCTGTACTTAATTTGAAGCAAAAGAAGCATTTTTGTACAGCATTATGTAACAAAGAATACTAAGAATTTTGGATATTTCTGCCGCTTGCTGATTAGCAAATCAGATAGCTCCCTATAAAAGCATATATGTGGAACAGTTGTTGATGGACTATACATATTTTTACATGTATACAATTGTTTGACGGTTGCAATTAAAGCGAAAAGTTTAACATTTTGATTAATTATGATTATTAGGGCTGAAACCAATTAAATAATTAGTACATTCTTTAATTCGTTTCATGAAATTCATTAAATGAACTTTAATAGCCTGTTATTTTCTGTCGAAACATTAATTCAAAACTAAATTGTATTACTTTCAGAAAGGAGGTATTGTTGTTGTTATTATTATTATTATTATTATTATTATTATTATTATTATTTGTAGTAGTAGTAGTAGTAGTAGTAGTAGTAGTAGTAGTAGTAGTAGTAGTAGTAGTAGTAGTAGTGGTAATAGTAGTAATAGTAGAAATAAAGCTGCAGGTTTAAAAATCAAATCAAGCTAACATGTTACATTTGCTGATATTACAAATTTCCTGCTAGCTTTTGCATGGGCATTATATATAATTTCAATCTTTAATTATTTTTTAATGTTGCTGTCACTTCGTGCAGAAATAAGTAGTAATCAGACTTATAATCACTCAACGAAAAAGAATGAAACTTTGAATGTCTCAGAGCTATTGCCTTAATACGCCGGAGCGGTTAAAGGTTGTAAACAGGGTTCGTGTGTTCGCAAATGTGTGTATGTGTTTGAATACAGTATGAGAGACATTTACATTTATATTATTCTTTATCATATCTCTTTCTGACCATGGACACAAAGAGAATAGTGAAAATCAAACGGTCAATACGGTACGTTTGGATATTTTAGCTGAGTTAAGGAGTCTGAAACAAATGTATCAGACTTCTTTATCACGACCGAAGAGAAAAAGACCTTCTCGAGCTAAACAACGCAATCTAACTGTGACTACGTCTTCCATACCACCTTTAGTGATTTCTACCAAATCATTGACAGGAACCACCAGTCCCGAAGTAGGCCTTGGCCGTGGCAAAGGCTTAAGACAGTTAAAGATGGTTTCGTCCCGTTTCTGAGTTTCTTTGCTTTGTTTTAAACAAACAAAATACCAGCGGTCCATTTCAGGGCAACTCAAATCTTTCGAAAAGAACTACTATTTCAGTTGCTAAATTCAATGAAAACTCAAAAGTCCTTTATTTTAAAGCCATGATATACGTGTGAGTCTATGTGTCTGTGAGTGTAGGTTATTATTCTATAAAAATCAAAATCAAGAGACACTTACGTTTTTTTTCCGTCTGGTGTATTCTGTTACAACTGGTACAATCCAAGATCACAACATAACATAACACAATACCACTTTAAAAAGTTTATAGGCTTCTTCTGTTCACTCTTTCTGTTTTTTCAATTTCTTTACTGTCACAGGTTTTTCTTTATCTTCTTGTTCTTCCTCACTTTCGTTTCGTCTTCTTTTCTTGTTTTTGTGAACGTGTCGAGCTTCTTCCTTGGGGGAGGGTACTTCTTCCTCCTCCTCCTGTTCAGAATTCCTCTCCACTCCCTCTTCTGCTCATGTTGTTTCTTAGGACAATTTTGGAGACCTTTCTCTTTACAACGATAACAGGTATCTTGACTTTTGTCTCTTCTAACACATGTTTTGTGTTTTTTCATGATCTGGACATTCTGTAGCCCAATGTCCTTTCTTTTTACAGATACAGCAAGTATCTTGACTTTTATCTCAAAAGGAGGGGGAGAGTAGTCCGTCAGCTTGTCTGAAGAAAACTTTCGTATGACACCACGCAAAGCTCTGATCAGAAGTTTTACTTGTGTAGGCTCTTCCATCGTTCTGGTCAATGTGAGAGTGAAATGAATACTGAAAGGTTAGACACTGACCCTTTATATTATATGCACGGATCGGACATGAATATATAGGGCCATGGTCTTAAAAATGTAGTCATTTGACTTTTTGCAGGCAAGATGAAAAGACTGCATCATGTTGTCGAGAAAGGAGAAGACAGACGTTAGGAATACTGCTTTAGGAATAAACTTTAACCAAATTACAATAAAACTCAGAATAGATTTAAATAAATTAGCCAATCTGTTACTGACAGCTTTAAATCATCATATGATCGAGTGGCACAATCAAAGTCAACGCCTTGTACGATTTCATAATCTGATATTCCACAGTCTCCGTTTCCCTGTTGCTGTTCAGACATTTGGCTCATTTACACTTTCTACCATCCGTCTCAAGATACCCTTTGAACACGTAGAATTTCAGCACGATGCTGGATTTCACCACTGGATTAGGCGTCTCACTGCAATCCCCTCCAATTTTCTTTTCTCAGTATACGTCTCAGTTTACGTAACAACAAGAAGTCCAAAAAAACTATTTTCTCCCTTTTTAATAGAAATTAAAAAACACCTAAATCACTCGTTATAATTGATACAATTGAGAACTTTTATTATCTCTGGTTCGGAAATCAGATATTTCCATCAGTGGTAAACAGATTTTAAGGTTAGCAGTCTACTACACATGTCCTCAAATGACCGGAGTTAGTCGATTTGCTAATTCGTTACGCCTTGGCCTTACACATTCAATAAATTGAATACACTCCAGCTCCCTAGTCAATATACTGGCTTTGAATCATATGAAATATCTAGATTTTTTGAATTCACATGTATTCTCGTAAATCATATAACTAATGTAAGGCATTAAATTCTTAGAACCTAATTATTATGCAAACAAGATGATAAATTAAAAAAATACGTCAAACTTATCCTAGAATTAATGTAAGACTTCCTATTCATACTCAACATAGTGTTTGACGCTAGCATGACACAAATTACCAATACGTCATCCTTATAAAAAAATTAATATAAGACTTCCTATTCATAATTCAAAAACACATTTTTATATAAATGTATCAAATGAAATCATGCAAGACCTGTAAACTAAAGCAAACATTATATAAATCGCATCAACAAATTACATGGAATTATGACAGTATACCTTTGTAATTTTTCGTCACCCAAACAGTTTGGCGGCTTGCCTGGACCACATTTTTTAACGAGAGAATTTCTTACAAATCCCACGGAGTCCTCATGGGTTAATTTTCTCTTGCAGAAAAAAACTTAGATTGACTTCAATTTCAACAAAGGCAATGTTAAATCCTATGAAATTTTGTGCGAAAACACACCCCTTGTTTAATATGACCAATCAGAATCAAATGTATTTTGCCGCCCTTTCCTCTCAAGCTGCTTAAGTCAGGTCAGCCTGACCTAGTCGTTTTAAGTAACAGAATTTCTGCGGTTTCTCAAGTTTGACAACTTTCTCAAGAAAATTAAACTTTACTGTGTCTCTAGCAGTCAGTCTGGCTGTTGAATAAACAAAGGTTCTAATTCGTAACAACAGTCCCACTATAAAGGAATAACATTGTACTCGGCAGAACTCCCTATGACAAGTGCTTGTCTCCATAAATCTAACTAATGGTTGTCTGGTCTCAACTAATGTATTCTTGATAGATCGCTAGAAATTTGCCCTTTCACAGTATGTATGTGTAAAGGTTTCTCGTTAACTAGGTTGGGGTGGGGTGCTCCCAATATTTTATTAAATAATTACAGATGACCTACCCTGGCTCTTTGTTGTCAGAAATTGAAGTAGTGATAGAGAGATGCAAAGTTCAGAGCCTCCAGTCAGCGATGCTGACAGTTAAATTAATGAATACACAAAATCTGAAATTCAAATATACAATTCAATAATAATAATAGTCGTTTTTCAAATAAAATTAAAATTCACAACCCTATCACTCCTCTTTCACTCGACCAAGTGATGACCTATTTCATCATCTGACTTAGTCACTAGTGTGATAGATTTTTCTCCTGTCCTGCGTTCTTACTCATCTGTATTATGCTTCTCTGGACTGGTACTCCATTTCCCTCCAGTCCGTCTAACGTTTGCCCCCGTTCTTCCTTTATCTTTGTCTCCAAGAGATTCGGTACCATTAGTGTACTTCCCTCTGTCTCGTACAGTTCCTCTGGTCCCTAAAATCTTCTTGTATGAACACACAAGGACATTAGCATATTCCTCAAACTATCTAGACTCACACTAGACAAAATAGCATCAGATAAGCCATTACCTTCTTTGCTCACGCATTCGTGCACAGCGAAATGCACATTCTCTCTGAGATGGTGTACACTGTATATATAGATTCTCAATATTATTATACAGAACAATGTCATATAATCAGACGCATTTCTGGACATTGCACTTCTACAAAGTGTACACATATATTCAAATATCCATGCACTGATATATCCTTACCCATGATACTCCTACAAAGTATACACAAATAGTTTAATCCCAATTAGCTAATATTGCATACTGAAACCATTATACAACGTTATAATTCAAATCAACATTTGCAAATCTAGAATATCACATGAATAAATGCACGACATGCTATGAATTAATCACTTAGCGAATTACACTATTAATTCTTTACATAAACGTTGTTCATATCTAAAAATATGCATGTAGATCAAACACTACAAATGAATCAAACCCTACAAACGTTAATTCTACGTACTAACGAGTGTAGTAATGAAGTATAAGTACTGCATATAAAACTACAATTACCAGACCGTAATAGATTACAACAATCGAGCAAATAGTCACTGACCTGTTCTAAAGCTCCTTTGTAACTTCCATAATAAAAAGTTTCCCGCCAATTTCGAATGACGTCGGAGTAACTTATCGTCCCTTATAATTCATGCAAGATGGTTTAGCGACTACTTACGTTTAATTCTCAAGTAAATAGATTGAAGCTTAAGATTCCAATGGTGTTCACGCCTTGCTAAAATTCGAGTGGATATTGATTCACCCCTGATTCACATAATTAGCAGACACTGCCCCCCCCCCCATCCCCGTCAAGTGTGGGTGCATGACCCCCACTCAATGTTTATTTGATCCGAACACAGGATTTCATCACTTACCTATGATACGTGTTATGGTCATGTTATATAACTGGCTTGGCCAAAATAAGGTGCCACTCACGAGTTCCTATGACCATGTTAGTTAACTGGCTTTACATCTCATTGTTCGCAAGACTGAGCTTCGTACATTTATGACGCGGAATTATTAGCCTCAGGGTCTAGCACATACATGCTGCAATCTGGCTATAGGGGGTTTCACGGTTCCAACTGAGTTACTGATCGTAGCGCGTAAAATTACCTCCCTTAGCTCCAATGCGCATGCCGACAAAACATTTTCAGTTCCGGATAGTTTACTGTTCCACACTGTATAAGCGAAACATAAAGCCAACAAAGGATATCAAATGAATCATATATATATATATATATATATATATATATATATATATATATATATATATATATATATATATATATATATATATATATATATATATATATATATATATATATATATATATATGTCAAACTAATTTTGTTCATACTAGGAGAATAATCTGATAATTATATTCGGTGTCCATACGTACATTATATTAGATAATTAAATATTTACTTTCCAGTCTTTAAGAATGTAAATTGATTAAATTAAACACACTGTCCATATTTATATTATACCTGATAATATAGATTCATTATCCGTAATTTCAGATACATTTGTAGGGACATTTCACCTAGCTCTCCGATTTTAAACATTTATTGCACATTTTTGGCTGCATATTTTTAAAGAAAAAATTTTCAAGAATTTGCATTTTTGATATGTTGATATATCTTTTTTTCTCAGTTACTTTCGCAAGGCTAATAGTTCGTTTATAACACGAGTTAAGAAAGTTATAACACACGCATCTGATATGTAATGCTAAAGTTTGTTTTTTCAGTTTTAAAATGGAACAGCATATTTATGTATTCAGATGAATTTGACAAAGCAATACTAACATTAGCTATCATAACGATAAAGGAGAGTTATTAATGCTGATGGAATATTTATTCATATTTGGCTGTAAAAATTAAATTGTACAAATTTCAGATTAATGACATTTTAACTTGTTTCATTTTCGTTTAGAATTTTGAAACATCAAGTATCGGACGGTACATGCAATAACTTTCAAATTTGCTGGGGTCTTTAGACAAGATTTCTGATTGCCACCTGAAAATTCATGTAGAACAGTCTTCTTAAATTTAGATTATTTCTTTTTAACTTTCCTTGCATTAAGGATGTAAGTTTTAAAAATACAATTTTTTCATAGATTTCGTCCTATTACTTTAGTTCGTCTTTTAAATCAATATTAATCAACGTGACCAGATGTAAAATTGCAAACAATATGATTTAAAAAAAAGAGACTGCTTGTAAGAAAAAGCAATACATGTCAATAATAAATGGATACTCAAAACCATTCATCTTTGTTGTCTTTATCTATCAGTCACTCTTTCTATCTTAGCATCATATTATATTCGTTTTTAACCTGAAGTATGTTTATGTAATATACGTATGCGAACACAGTCATTCGAGGGTATACGTACCCAATACACTAGATGAAATGTGACAGACACACATACAGACAGACAGGCAGAGAGGTCAGAACCATATTTGTCATATACATGCATAGTGTCTAACATAGATATTTCTCCAAATGATATACTCTAAAATTTCCATCCGTTCAAGGAAATACAATTAGAATAATCGTCAAGGAGACTCGTACGTGCGCCTGTCTGTTCAAACACGGATGACATTTGTGCATTTTGAAAGCAACTCAAGTTATTTAATGAAAAATATAATTAACATTAATACAAATGCAACAGTCTAATTCAATAATAAAAAACCCTTAAAAAGTTAGAATTTTTTGTGTTGTCGTTCAACATCAACTTACTGCTATGATTAAAGCTGTAAATAAAAATAAACATATTCTCAATATTCTTCAAGCGAGATAAATTGCAAGAACATTTTACGCAGCGATACACTTTTGCACAAACAACTAATACAAACTAGTACATAATGTAGTAATGGAAAGATAATGAAGATCTAAAATGGGCAGAGAACATTTAGCAGCAGAGAGGCTGAACCCACAATTTTTTTGGGACGTTATCGATGTTGTATCTCTATGTTTCCCTGTGTAACCCTTAATTTGTCAAATTAATCGATAAATAATTGTATAATTGTCAAGGCTGCATCATCGATGACACCCCAAATGATACCCCTAATGACACCCCATCGAAAACTCGATCACTTCCGAGAGGCTGAACCCACCATTTTTCTAGACGCTTTCGATAACTCCTTCAATAATGTAACTCATAGAACCCTTATCGTTGTAAAATAACAGTAAAAAAAAAAACATAGTTGTCGAGGCTGCATCATCGATGACACCCCCAATGACACCCCCAATGACACTCCCAATGACACCCCATCGAAAACGTGATTACTTCCGAGGACTGAACCCACCATTTTTCTAGACGCTTTCGATAACTCCTTCGATAATGTAACTCATAGAACCCTCAAGGTGTATCGGAACCTGTTTTATTCGCAGCAATATCAATTAAATTAACCATAAATATGATCCAATCCGATTCGATTTCGTGTTCGAGGATCGTGTATATGTATCGTTATAAATCCGTGTGGGGTAGCTCTTGCACCGCTGAAGAAATTTTGAAATCGATTATAATCCATATCGGGACACCATGTTTGCCAGATATTTCGTAGTGTATGAGTGTCAACGCCGTTGAATACGCACAATAGATTACAGTTATCTCTGATTACTTTAGGAATTTGAGTGTAACGTTGAGTAACATATATCACGTCTGAGTTTTTGTGACGTCCTCGGGAGAATATCCTAGCTGGATTTTTTTGTTGGTCTAACATCACATCATCGTACACAACAAGATTATTAACTAATGGATCTAAGTCTTCCATAGATGGCGCTTCGTCAATATCTGTTATAAATTCAATTACGTTTCCACCGTAATCTTCTTTAACGGTTTCATCGTAATCTTTTAACACGCTATAACAGTGTTGATCGTCTACGCTCGGAGCGATTAAATACATCTTATCCCAGGTTAGATATTTCATTATCATCGTGAGCAGCAATTGAGTTTTGCCACTTCCGGAAGATCCAATGATAATCATCCTGATAGAATCTGGTAGCATCGGATGATGTTTTACAGGCTGTTTCTTTTTCAACGCGGAGAAATCAATCACTTCCATTTGTTAATATAATATATATATAATATTATGGATTTATATTGTGTGAAATGTAAGGCGCGTACACCAACGTTAAACCTGACAAATACTACTACGAAAAAAAATCGAAGTGCGGTTGTTGGCAATTGTGAGGTATGTGGCATAAACAAATATCGATTTTGTGAAAAATCCTCTGAGGGAAAATTCAAAACAAAAAAGGGAGGAGGAGATATCACCGCTAAGTTAGCTAAACTTCCAGGGCTACCGTGGTCAAAGTATCCAGGTGAAAAACACCTTCCCGGATATAGTTATTGTGAACCAGGAACTCGATTAGATATTAGACTCGATGATCAAAATAATCCTAACCTTGGAGAATCTCCGATAAACGCGATCGATGAAGCATCTCGTGTACATGATATAGCGTACCGGAGTGGTGATTTACAACAACGTCATCTCGTAGATATAAAATTGATTCACGCGTTGGATGCCATTCCTGACAAATTATTCAAAGAAAAATTGGCTTCATGGTTGATAAAATCTGCTATGAAAGGTAAATTATTGTTAGGTGCAAGTATATAACATGGAAAAAATTTATTATTCCCCGACAGGATATTACACGGGTAAATCTGCTATAAACAAATTAGCTAGCGCCGCTAAAGTCTCACTTGATGTTGCTTCAAATTGGCTGGCTTGACAAGCAATATGGCAAATTTATCTACCTGGTCCAACATCAGTCAAATATGGATCGTTTGATATTCATGTTCCAAATGAGGTTCATCAAGCTGATATATTATATTTACCACATGATAAACAAAAACGTGTTTACAAGTACGCGTTGACTGTTGTTGATATTGCCAGTAGATATAAACAAGCGGAGCCGTTAGCAACAAAATCATCAGTAGAAGTTGCTGCAGCGTTTAAAAAAATCTATCAACGAGGTCCTTTACGTTGGCCAAATTTATTACAGGTTGATCCTGGTAGGGAATGTTTCGGTGAAGTATCATCATTGATGGCTCAACATAATGTTGTAATTCGACGAGGACATGCTGCAATACATCGTGATCAGGCAATTGTCGAACGATTCAATAAAACCCTCGCTGATAAATTATTTTATTATCAAACCGCAAAGGAATTTATTCAGCAGGATAGATCTCGTGAATGGGTAGAAAGACTTCCTGAGGTGATTTCATCACTTAATAATCAGATAACTTCATTGATAAATGACAAACCTGCCACCGCGATAACAAAAAAATATATACCTGGAAAAATATCATTGCGTAATGATACGCCATTACCGTGGAATGCTACTGTGAGATATTTATATGAACCTGGTGAACTTGAAGGTGGTGTCAGACGGTCAACAGATCCTATATGGAGTATTACTACTCATAAAATATATTCTATGGTGTCATCAACACATAGACCAACGTATTATAAATTGGATCCAACTGCACATCAACGAAGTTTTACTCGAGAACAGCTTCAAGTTATTCCAGATGATACTCAATTACCACCGAAAAATTTACGATAATGTTAACTGTTGTAGTATAACTGCGACTCGTCTAAGTTGATTTATTCTTCGCACTCGTGATACAGCTAAGTAGATTAAATTATTCCATTCGATAAAGTCATCGATGATCCACATTATTGTATCTGTGATAGTTAATCCTTGTGATGAATGTATCGTTGTAGCATATCCTAATCGCCATGGAGAATTAATCGCATTTATTGCGTCTCTAACCACTGATAAATCAACTTCAACGATATCATTTAACACAAGTTTTTGTTTTTGTTGGTTGTTGTCCTGGAATGTCGACGAGGATATTTTGTCGTCGAGTGTCACTAGGTCGATAACATAACGGAACAGGTTCGTCAGGGAATTTATGTTCATGAAGATAAAATAATTTTCTCATGATGATCTACTAGCTACAACTATAACAGATGGTTTCCAGGTGTTATAAAATTCGTCAAGTGGTGTTTCTGGTATTGTTTCACGTAATGTTACTCCTTGATTTTTACTATTTGTACATCTTATTGCGGTTTTCAACGCGGTTAATTCTTCATCGAGAGATCTGCGATCGATTTTCATTTCTTCATGGTAGTCCACGTATAATTCTAACCAACAATGCGGTGATATACCTGTAAATGGCGGTGGTTGTCCATGATCTCCATATAGTATCACTGTGGTAGTTTTTGTTTTTAACCACTCGAGGAACATTTTTAATATTTTTTTGGCACTGTACAGGCTTCATCCCATAGCACCACATCAGGGATAATTTTAGTTCCCATTCGTTCAGGTGACCAATTATCTCCACTATATCTGAAAAGCTATGATATGTACTTGCAGAAATTCCCTTTTCACGAAAATCCCTGGTAAGTCGATGAGTTGGTGTCAACGGAATTAAATTAGTTCCACGAAATAACTCAATAACACGAATTGTTTTTCCACAACCACCTGGACCGTTCAAATAAACAAGTTTATGTCGCGCTATAGCATCATGTATACTCGGACACGTTGAGATTTTCTCTATGTGTTCACCGTGATACTCAGGTTTGTCTTGAGCATCAGCGTGTTCCCGGTATACATATAATTGTTCATTTTTAACGCGCCAAGTTCCCCATATTGTACCATCGCCTAGATATTTTACAACTTCATTGTGGTGTTTTTTTATCGTAATAAAATGAATCAGTTGCTACTCTTACAGCGATGTTAGGAAATCGATTTATCATCGAGAATAAATTAATAGTTACATATGCGAGCATGTAATGATCTTAAATGGGTATATTGCGGCATTTCATCGTTGAAATATTCTACAATTGTTCCGAATGATTCCCCTGATGACAATTCTACAGTAGTTTGTCTATAAAATACTCCTTTGAATACTGCGTCATCGATGATAAACTTTAATTCGCCAGGATCTAATACCAATTTAGCAGTTTTACGTCTACGGGTTTCATCTTCGGTGGCATTTTCTGCTTGTGTGAATTTTCCAATTATAATTCTCCATATTGCTTTGCACTCGCTGGTTATCACATCACGAAGAAATTCTATCTCGTATCGGGGAAATTTATCTGGTGTTGGTAGCCAAATATCAGTTTGTTTATCACAGCTGAATATTATTTCAGATACCGTTAACGATGTTAACACGCCATTATCTAACATATATCTCAATAACACAGTTGGAGTCCATCGTTTTTCATGTAAATGTCGTCCAATCCATAAATAACATACAGGATGTAGTTGTTCAGCAAGTTTAAATGAGGTTACTTCTGCAAAACCCGTTAAGGTATAATCAGGTAACGGTCCATTAACAGCTCTTCGTACCATTTTATGTGCTGGTAACCCAAACTGTGTAAAATATTTATTACATTCACCGCCACCAAGAAAACTTCCTGGATAACATGCAATCATATCGACGGATATCATCGTGTCAAGATCATATTGTATATTCCACAAACCACCATGACCATATTTAATACAACTCGCTCTAACATCGTTGATACATTTTTTCTTAGTTGGACGCCATGAGTTTTTCTCTCTGGCAAATTGAGATGCAATTGATGAAACTGTAAAACTTGACGTGGTAAGTTTTACAACTTGATTATCTTTAGAAAATTCATTGATGTATTTACTGGCAAATTTTTCCATGGACTGTTGTAACGATTCCCGTCGATAGATTTCCCCTGCTGCGGTTACAAATTGATCATATTGTTCACCATCACTGGAAAATAACCATACATTTACTGGGTTATCGTAGTTATTTTTGATCCAATCGAACATATCACCGTGATAATATTGTATAGTTTTATCATGGGGAAAATCTCCTTCGTTGATTCCCCACGCATGAAAATTATGATCGATAATCTCAATAGGGGTTCCAGCTTTACGATAACAACCGGAACTATAATATATTCGATCCGGAAACATCTTTACGATAATTGGTATTTTTAACTTTTTCTCCAGCAATTTAATGTCGATTCTTGTTGCGCCTGTACCTTTTTCAGTGATATATTTATCCCACGCGGTGATCTTCGCGAGTCTAGCAGCAGTGAGGCCGTTTCCTCGTTTTGATGTTTTAAAATGTTTTATTACTTGTTCGGTTACATAATTTAACGTTGATGACAATCTCATTCCGGCGACTTCATGATGTTTAGGAGTTTCTACGGGAAATATTCCATACGTGATAACGTTAAATGGATATGCTATGTTGTAGTATTGGTAGTCAATACCAACTAGCGCCATTGGTTTTGTGTCCCTGGTTGAAACAAATAATTGTTTGTTATATGTTACTCGGCGACGATGATGAAATAACTTCCATGATGTGGGTTTTTCAAAAAGTTCATCGATGATATCTGACTGCGCCGTTCTCCGTGATGTTTTTTTCTCAAATGTTGTATAAATTACATCGATGATGTATTTGCGATTATTAGTAAAATCTATCATTGATATAATATCAGTGGCACGTTCTTTCGTGAATGTGTTAACGTCGAAATTTGTCATAAACGTTGAATATGTATATGATGCACCATTCAACCGGTGTTGATATTTTGCTTCACGAATACTTCGTACAATTCTAGATTTATAGCGTGTTGGTGATATTTTCTCGTCTAGATCATATCGGGTACGTACCAGTGGAGAATCCATATCGATATTTATTTTATAAAAATGTTTCATATCTATATTAGTAATATCAACTATTCAATTAGATTTTCATTGTTGTTTAATATAGCTTTGGCTCAAAATCAATGTAGGTGGTTATACAAAGACGATCGCGGATCATGTCTACGAAGATGTGTGGGAGAATATTGCGCGGCTCATAATCAACAAATAAAACGTGGTTTTGTTGGAATAGTGAAATGTAATAGATGTGGATGTGGTATTCGAGGAAAGACGCGTTTATGTGCTGATTGTGGCGGAAAAAGATTTCGTGAATTTGTGAAATATTATATACGTCGATATAATATTGTATATGATGAACATGATTATATAACCGATAATTATTGAAGAATAAAAATTGAAAACTAATTTTGTACACGATAACATGAATCAAGTTACATTTACATCTCATCCAATTTACACCAATTATGAGGCTTCACGTGACGGTATTATCAGACATTGTCGACTTAAGAAAAATATTGGTGGTAATAGTAACACAGATTATATGAGAATCTGTATTTATTTTAACAGAAAAGTAAAACAGTATTTATCTCATAGATTTA
This sequence comes from Unio delphinus, assembly GCA_029339505.1. Lineage (NCBI taxonomy): Eukaryota > Metazoa > Mollusca > Bivalvia > Unionida > Unionidae > Unio > Unio delphinus. The sequence goes on from JAQISU010001235.1 coordinate 42,523,059, forward strand.
TTTACGAATATTACAATGGTTTAATTCCAGCCGGGTTAGTTATCAATCACATTAATCGGAATCGACTCGATAATAGACTAGATAATCTTCATGTTGTAACTCCACAAGAAAATAGTTTGAATTATTCATCGAGAATTAGATTACATTATCGAAAACCTGTTATAGGTATCATGGATGTACAAGAAATGTATTTTCCTTCAATGAGTTCCGCTGGAAAATATTATGATGTTGATAGTAGATCTATCAGCTATGTTGCTAATAACATTCGTCTCTCTGCGTATTCGAAACGATTTTATTGTAGAGTTTCCTTTTTATGTTTGAAAAATATATCCAATTAAACATAAGATTTTATATACGTATATGAACGACAAAAATATTGCTCAGTTGACTGACGAACTTGACAAACTTTTTCCACTTGTTCCTCCCGGTAACACATTTACTAGTGACTGGCTTGAACAAGAATACCTCGGTGTTACATCAATGAGAGATCAGGGAAAACCATCTTATCGAAACGAATACAGAATCATAAAACTTCACGTTGGAGCACGAACAAAAGTACTACTGAAAAACAAGGATAAGTTGGCGCTGTTTGTTCCAGCAGGTAAAATAATTAAAGCTATCGAAGATGAACTTAAAGAAACATACAACGAGCAAGCACAAGCTAAAGCTATTAATGCTGATTTTGAGAAGTTGTTGAATGCAACATTTTAAATTCTTCGTTGAAAATCTTCAATTATTTTGGAAAAATTATGTAAAAATCATTAATATATTTTCAAAAATTTAATTCTGTAAAAATTCTTGAAAATGGAAAATCTAAAAAAGTTAATAAAATTTTTTTAATGATTTTTTTCTGCATGAAAATATATCCGTGCTTTTTACTGTGATTGAATATTGTAATTGCTATGGTAATTACTCAGGTAATCACAATCACAGTATAATTGCGATTACCCGATTTTTTTTTGTTTCCGAAAAATCGGTAATGATTTTCCAACAAACAGCGTTATCATAATTTCCCTATTCGACAATATCATAGGTAATATTGACCGGTAACAAACACAAGTAACAAACACAGATAACCTATATCGGTAACTGGAAATTTATATTGGTAAATCATCGATTTGGAAAATCATTACCGATTTTCCAGAAATGAAAAAAAAAAACTCTGGTAACGTTATTTTGAGATTTCGTTGAAAAAAATATTACCTGAAAATTTAGAATATTTCCCGTTACCGATATGGATTACTTGTGGTTGTTACTTGTGTTTGTTACCGGTCAATATTACCTAAGATCATCATCGATAGGGAAATTATGATAACGCTGTTGTTTGGGAAATCATTGCCGATTTCAGGTAATAAAAAAATATTTTCATTTTATATAACATGCCAAACAAAGCAAGATATTTAACGGCACACGATGAAAGAAGAATCATCGAATTGCGAGGAGAAATGAGACCGGTTCACATAGCGAAACAATATAAGATTTCATTTAGACGTGTCTATAAAATTTGGAGGGAATTTTACCAGGATGAAAAATTCATCGCGGGATATGCAGCAACAGAACGAGGAACACATCTAACAAAATACATAGCAGCGTTAGACAAAAAAAGCGATAAGGTAAAATCAAACTGTTAAAAAATTTTGAAGAATACAAAAAATACCTTGCAACGGTAGAAGAACTCGAAAACGAACAAAATGACGCCCATGATAGATTAATTAACGCATTAAAAAAGTTTAAAATATTTGAGGAGTATTTGAAACCAATCGACGCAACAACACTTGAAAGGGAAAAATTAGCTCAGTTAGAAACTATGCTACAGCAAATAATGGAACAAATTTCCGCTCGAGAAGAGAAATTAGCGGAATTAACCCAAAAAAATAAAGATCTTGAAAAATCCCTTGAAAATCCTGTTGAAAATCCACGGCAAGATTTTACATTTGATGAATCAAGATACTCTAATTTTCTTTGAAAATCTTTTATTTTCCATTTTCAAAAAGGATTTTTTTTTTAAGATTTTCCACAGACAGACATGAATGAGCGTATTTCATTATTTGATCACGGGTTAATCTCACCGCGGTTATAACATTTTGTTGAAGTTGTAAACGCTGATAATCCGTCAATAAAAACTTCTCCGAGCCCAGATTATCTATGACTATATCCACATAGAACTCGTTTTGCGTTTTCATACTAAATATCTCTCTGATAGCTTGTTCAAGAAGATCTTTGTCATGAACTGATACTAAAACATGTTGATACATTATTGAAATCGTAAAAAATCCTTCATGATTTTCAATAGCATTTTCATTTCTAATTGTGAAAATCTTCGATTTTACAACGAAAACCGTTTACGATGAAAGTCCTCAGGACTTTACATCCATCGTGATCTGTAATGTTTCCCCGCGAAGATCAATCAAGTTGAAATCCTGATCGGTTATTCTAAAATTCATCCTGGTTATGAATCTATTAGCGGTTTCTAGGTAGGTTAAATGAGTTGGATTTTTCACTATGAGACTCCCGGGGGAAACATGCGGAGAGAACGTAAAGATAATATATCCGGGATCGGCACTGCCTGATCTTGAAACGTCAACTGCGAAACTCCCTAAGATTGCATCACATATAACATGTATCGCAATAACAGATGATATATCAACGTTGCCCGGGGATCTGTGTTTGTTATTTTTAAATGGTGAATTCGTCGACGTTAAAATTGCTTCTGGAGGAATCGATTTTACCCAATGTGCGTGAATCTGTGGGAAGAATTCTTCAATGAGTTTAGTAAATGAAATCTTCAGTGATGGCACATCCACCCTGGAAATTTATAATCAGGTAGAGTTTTTTTTTGTCAGTGAAAACAATCTTAGAAAATCTTGTTTTTTTATACTTTTATCATCATCGTTGATTACCGTATCGAGTAATACCTTATTTAGAAAATTCATGTCATCGATAATTTGATTTAACACCTTAACCCGATTAATAATCCCTTCACGTGTAACTGTTATATCAGTGAAAATCGAAGAATCTCCAAGGGAACATTGAAGAAAACTTCGGAGTTCTTGTAAGTACCTTCGAAATAGTCTTACGATGTTACCGAATCTCTTATATACACTATTATACGTTATGTGGAAACTTTTTCCATGTGACAAAAAACCCCATGATACAGGACCATCTCTTATATACTCGGAACTCTGGTCGTTTGTTATCACACGGTAATCTTTTATTATTACTATACCTGTCCTATCGCTTTTTAACATATTAATAAAACCTTCATCATCTGGGTAATCTAGCTGTGTTTCAGCAGGGAGTAAATCATCAGTGAAAAAGTCAGCGCGTTTAGGCTCTGGTAATCTCGGGTGAACCGCAGGAAGACTATCCAACCATACTTTTTGGATCCGTGGGAAGAATTCATCGATGGTATCGCTGAGTTTTCCTCGCATCCATGGTACATTATATCCGGGGAGTTTATAATCATCGGTAATATCTTCAACGCGAATATTATTTTTTGTTGCAAAATCTATCCTTGATGCAATATCCCTGTGGAAGAGATTAACAGCATCCTGATTTACACGTTCCATTTTACCGATAATTGCATTACACACTTACATGTATTTGATGACGCTATCTGGGTCAGGTGGGATTGTACTGATAGCTGTTATCAAATAACCTAGAAATCGATTAAAATCTCTACCCATATCCGTAAACAATTGAGTAATAACCGATCCATCTATTCCAGTAGGTATAGGAATCCCATGTATATCATTTCTTGTTAAAAAATATCTAAAATTAATTATAATTTGTTAACTTAGGAATACCATCAACATCACCAAGATTAAACCCATGATAATCTTCCTTCGTGGAAACATAGTCAGATTTCAATGGTTCATGTGGTAGATCCTTTATATCAACGGTTCCTGGAATAAATTCAGGATACCCCAATAGAGTTCTAATTGAGCTGTTGTATATATCCACGGAGTAATCAGGTGAATTTACTTCGATGACCGTTGACAATAGTGGTTCGTGTCCTTTTATCTCAATTGGAGATTTATCAGGTTCATCTTTGACGTCGATTTTATTTGGCCCTGTGATTGCTTCGATGGATTCTATGATTGCGTCGTTGATATCTTCGATGTCATATGCACCCGTTGGTAGATGTATTGTGTGTGTTTCCGGTTCACTTTTAGTACCATCTGGGTTGGTTTTCCTATACGAAAATGTAAAACTGTTGTTGGGGAATTTATCATTAAACGGTGCTGATCTTACATTAGGCCAACTGTAATAACATCTTAATTGTGTTAACGCTATCTCAGATGCTGCAAACGGAGGGTTAAATTCAATGTTGAACTCTGGTGTTTTCGTTACCAACGAGATTAATTTTGTTTTTGTCGTGGTAGTATTTGCTGCTATTTGTTGAAGCAGTTCTTGTGACATTATTATTATTATCACGCTCCAATTTCGATATCGTTGAATCATACAACCGGACCATCTTCGAAAACTCATCTTCGGATATTATTTGATCATCGATTGACGCCGAGATCAACATTGACAATTGCGAGTATGCGTTTGACGCGGTAACGAGTTTAACCGCGTAATCGTGTAATTTCTGTTGAGAACACGATGATAATTGTTTTGCTATCCCGGTGAATACTCCAGCGATTGTTACATCCGCGGATATACAATTGGAACAACAACCGGAGCTATCATAGTCACCGAAGATAATATTATTCCAGCGCCAGCAATCACACCAGATATTGAATATACTGACACGTCAATGACGGTGATTCTACGCTGGTATTTTTTCTTTTTATTTTTATATTCACCAATTAACGCCTCAAGTTTACTCTGAAATTCTTTGACGGTGTTATATCGATATTGTGATATCGTCGACATTGTTTTATTTATTTAACGCGTTAACAATTTCAATTTAGTTGTTTACTTAAATCCGCTACAAATTGAACATGCCATGTCATTGAAACCCTAGCTAAGGTGTTATCAGTGGATGTAATCGTGAATTGTTCAATCGTATCCTTGTCGATGATAGTTGATATCGTATTGTTTACCTCGGTTGAACTCGATGATGATATTGTGAATAATGTTGGAGTTACCAATGTTAATCGATAAATTCCTTTGACGGTTGCAATAATATTTAATATATTACTTAGTGGCGTCCACGTATATGATCCGTATTGAACCGTGTGTACTACATTGATAGTTCTATCATGAGGAATTTTTGTTTTTTCGAGTATTGTTGTCATCCTTATTGCATCTTCTTTGATGGCGTTGGTAGCAGTTTTAAGATCATCGATGGATTTTGTTATATCCGGAAGTTTCATATCGAGTTTATCAAGTGGATTTCCCAAACATTTATCGACGACATTTCTCCTGAATACAGTAAATGCCTTTACATGATCTTCATATTTTCCCTGTAGCTCTGTCAGTTCCTCCAGAGAACCCTTTATCGTGTTGAGATTCGGTATAGTTATTGGGGGGTGGGGTACAAAAAAATCCCGTCACGGGTTTATCAATGTTTTCCACGAGGGAATTTTGTAAACTAGTAAAAGTATTAAATGTCTTTATGTGATTGTCATATTGTTCGCGTAGTTTTTTTTTACATCAACGATGTTGTCATTGACGGATTTTTGTAAACTTGTTTGATCTGGTAAATTTGTTATCGATGAAATAGCTTTTCTTATCATTTTTTTTACTTGTCCGATAGCAACCGCTTCAGAAACACGTGATACTGATCTTCCAAAAATATCTGCCATTATATTAGATATTTCTCTTTAATCTGCGAATTTTTCATCATCGTGTAATCGTGGATAGCTTTGTGAGGTAATTTAGAACTCGTCGAGATAGCTATTAACGCGTTAAGAGTTTCCTGTCCACATATTAGAGGATCTGTTAATGTCTGTGTTGGTAACGTTGAATACCAAACTGGGATTGATTTTGATGAAATCATAGATACATACTTAACAAATTCAATCGGGGGTGGTAATCCATATGAATAAAAAAAAAATCGATGTTGGATATATTGCGTAACAAACCCAATGAGTTCCAGATCCAGTGTTATCATCAAGATTAATTATACCAGTTTCTGGTATTTGTGGTTGTGCTCGTAATTGATCTTTCATGAATACACCTCTGAAATATTTCACTGGGAGTTTATTTACAGCGTCGAGTAAATACAAATTTGACATTGGTGTAAATGGAAATTCTTTAGAATTTTTCAGTAACGTCTTGTGAATCGACTTCCTGGTAGTCTGAACCCCTTTACCTTTTTTTTATTTAGACCCTTACCAAACGCTTTATTAACAACGTTAGAAGCAAGTGCTCCAGCCGCTCCAGTTCCTAGCGCTCCAAGAATTGCAGGTGATGCTGATGAAATCAATCCTGGAATTGCAGCTAATAATGGAAATATACTATCAGTTTTAACCATATCGTTAATAGCAGCTGGTGAAAAAGTCAATTTAACTCCTGTGTTACCCTTTAACGCGCTATCGAAATGACCAAGTTGAGTTTTCGTCAGCGATAACTTATTTGATCCACCTGTTATCGCGGTTTTTTTAAGCGTTATTGTTGCTCCACATGCAATAGAATTTTTCGACTGAAGTTTCTTTACCTGACCAGGTGTCAGGGTGACATTAACATGATTGTACGACATTTATTTAGATAGTGATCATCTAATTGTCCTGGAAACTCGGAGAATTTTCAATTACATGTTTTCTACCGGTGCATCAATGACTCGCATTTTTCCACCACCACCTTCAAGTATCATAGATTTATCATTAAGAAGAACAGCAACTGCCCTAAATCCTCCAAGGGAATCACCAACATTAGCCTGAAATTTTACATCAACGGTTGAGTGCTTAGATAGATCAAGATGTTGCAACGAAAAGTAATAAATTTTAAAATCCAATTGTGATATTTGTAATCCAGTATCAACATTTTGATCACGACCCATAAAGGACCACAATCGATGATAAACCCGTTCTATTTTAGTATCACCGTAACTGATAGTAAGTTGTTCTGCAGGTTCTTGCTGATTACTTATTCGCAATGATACCTCACTGACGTTACATTTATCAAATACCATATGAGACCGTAATTGTAAACTATCATCTGCAACCCTAGCTCGCTTTTGAGTTCTATTAATATTTTGTAGTGCAACAAAGACATGTCTTGGAGCAGAAATATCTTTTGGTAAGTTATGGATCTAACAATGATGTAAATGGCATAATAAAACATCTGCCTTAAATTTAAACTGCCATCATGGGAAGAAAATGAATTTGAAATTAATGTCTCCGGAATGACAGCTATTATTGTCAAGCCTAACATGACAGGAGAAGACATTACTTGAGTGGTGTCAAAAATAATTGCTGATTTTGACTCCAGACATTTAAAGACATCATGTACAACACAAGCTCCTATTGTGTCAACTTGTTGAGTCGTCTATAGTTCATAGTGGAAGCTGCCAAGTAAAAATTCCATTAGTGGTATGAGTTGTTGTAGCTGTTGGTAACATCACACCAACTCAGTAATGATCTTCCTTCTTGATCCATGAAAGATAGCAGCCTAGTCTCAACAGTCAACGATGGGGTCATAATTGGTATCCACAGCGCTAACTTTGTCAATTCTACATTACCATCTCTAACAGGAGCAGCACCATGGTGAAGAGCATAACTATCAGTTGATCTTCGTGTGAGAACTACATTATGACCAGCACCATAGATAACGTTTCTAACGTCTCGACAAAATCCAAATATATGCGACAGTGGAATCACACATGAAAAATTACCAAGAGGGTCTATTATCCTTTTACGTGTTGCAAATCCTGCGTTGTAAGTATCATATTTACTAATAATCATATCCTCGACTTCATCATTATTAGCAGGATTAGGAGCAGCACGATTCTTTGGTTGTCTGAAAAGAAATTCAATATGATTAGCATTATCGGTAGTATCCTTCGCAAACATCATTGAATGACCCGCAGATTTAATAAAATCACCAGAGTATCTAGCTAAACCTATTATTGTGGTTGCAACATCAATATCGTTATCAATGGATTCAATGCTAGTATAATTAATCATATACTGTGCGCTGTTAAATAATGCCATTATACCATTGTTGACAAACCCGATCGGAGTAGTTCCAAGATTATCAGCTGCAACAAATGGAGTATTATCATGTTTTGTTAATCGTCCCTCTACTTCGATGTATGCTTCACATGGTAAAAAGTATTTAGATGTATCATCAAATCTAAGTTCAATTCGTGATCTTACATTTGGATTATGTGCTTGATACGATAAATACTGATAATCCCGTATAGAATTATTTTTTCTTACAGGAGCATCTATATCAAAAGCATCATCTACTTCTTGTTTAAACATTTATACTATAACGTAGTTGATCTAAATATTTAACTGTTTCAAACCGGAGCCAATAATTGTTCTCAATCTTGCTCTTGCCATTTTATTAATTGCGCTACCTATTTTAGGTGGCATTTGTTCCGTAGACTGTAATTTTACTTGTCTTCTTCCCCTCGCCAATGACGTAAGTTTTTCCTTCGCATCACCCAATACATCAAATGCTTTATTAACAATCTCTGTACGAATTTTATCACCGAAAACCCCAGTAGCTTTTGATGCGATCTCCTTACCGATCGGTAATAGCTTTGGAGCAACTCTAGTAAATAATCCAATGACAACATCACCAAATCCATTTCCATATGTAAGTTTGTAAACTGGTAGTCGTGAATTTACAACATAAACAGGTCTTGCTCTGTGCATACTACGATGTACTATCATTTTATTTAAATGCCATATATCTAATCGGTGATTGTAAAACAATTTCAATGAAAAATCTCTTTGAGATTTTCAGTCACTGTAATAATCATCGGTAAGCTCATCGATGAAACTACGATATAATCGCACATCCATTACATGACCTTGAAATAACCGTTGACAGATTTCGGTAGCTTCATTAATTATTTCCGGAGAATTATTTTCAGCTCTTTTTCCTCCAATGAGAACTTCTAATCGTGATATATAATCAAGAACACTTCTTGAACAGGGCATTAAATTACCACCGCGATACCCCTCACCGGATTTTTCATTTATATCAACTTCAGGTTCTTCTTGTTGAGGATCATCTTCCATAACAGGATCCGTTTGTTTTCGTGATTAGGTCTAGTATTTGTTGTTCGTTTTTTCGTTGTTGTTCTTGTTGTTTTCGTTGTTTTTCTTCATTTTTTAATCGTTGTTTTCGTTGTTGTTCTTGTTGTTTTCGTTGTTTTTCTTCATCTTTTAATCGTTGTTTTTGTTGTTTTTGTTCATATTTAAATCGTTGTTCTTCAGATACTAACAAAACTGTTTTTTGTTGATATTCGAGATGTTTTCTTTCAACAAAAGTTATATTCGCCTGATACGTGGGATCATCCCTATCAATTTGTGATAAATTATTTTTAATTTTATAAACTGCTTTAGAAAAGTCCTCTACGTTTCTGATATAATCTATTTGATCAGGTTTTAAATATTTTCCTTTTTGATAATATCCCAACGCAGCAAAATCTGCTAATTTAATTATATCATTTTCATCGATATATACTAAAGTATCCTCGGTAAATCTATTTCGTAGTTCTTGAACTTTAGTTTCAGCACATTTTTTAGGTTTTACCACAGGAGCAACCGCAGGTGCAGCAGCAGGTGCAACCACAGGTGCAACCGCAGGTTTAGATTCTTTAATTGCGGATACAACCTCTCCAGTTGCTGTAGTTATAGGTTTAAGTAATTGTTCAGTATCGGTGGCAAAATCTAACTTTGCTTGTTGACGTGCTTGTAAATTATCTCTGAAAGAATCTCTCACCGGGAGAAATTTCTTAATTGCAGCTAATCGTTCTCGAGTTAATCTAGTTATTTGTGCTTCTCCAATGTTTGTCGTTATATAACATTCTAGACTTAATTGATATCATTTCCCAAAAATTCTCCATGATCAAGTTTTCGATGGGGTGTCATTGGGAGTGTCATTGGAGGTGTCATTGGGGGTGTCATCGATGATGCAGCCTCGACAACTATGTTTTTTTTTTTACTGTTATTTTACAACGATAAGGGTTCTATGAGTTACATTATCGAAGGAGTTATCGAAAGCGTCTAGAAAAATGGTGGGTTCAGCCTCTCGGAAGTGATCGAGTTTTCGATGGGGTGTCATTGGGGGTATCATTTGGGGTGTCATCGATGATGCAGCCTTGACAACTATACAATTATTTATCGATTAATTTGACAAATTAAAGGTTACACAGGGAAACATAGAGATACAACATCGATAACGTCCCAAAAAAATGGTGGGTTCAGCCTCTCTGCTGCTCATTTATTTAAAAGCTGGGTGCAGCGCAAGTTAGTGAAAAAAATTAAAGATGTAACAACAATTGATCAAATATTGATATAATTTCATTTTAAGATAGTGAGATATCGATCCTGCTTGCAAAATTTGAGCGGTTTGTCACATTTTTCTGATCCACGTCTGCCATCTTTAATTATTATACTATCCGGAAGTGAGCTGCACCGATACGCTCTCTGGTGAGCTAGTAACCGTGAAATCCCCTATTGTTCTTCACAGCGTGACAACACCCCACCATGCTTGAGAATAAAATCGGGACTTTTATTCCCCACATTTCCAAATGCAAATGTGCGTTACACACGCATTAAAAGAAAAACAATCATTGCGACGCCACACGCTGACTACTTCCATGAATATACTCACAACATATGATTATTTACAAAGCGATCTACGCCATCTCAACGTTTCCACTCATGAAATCAGCGCCTACTTTCTCTGTTACTTTCAAGTATCTGATCTGCATCTGATACTGCTGTAAGAACAGCAACCATCGCATCAAACGTCCATTCGACAATCTCGCATGCGCAAGATTGGCGAGGAGTTGGTGTCAGTTTCCAGCATGAAATTGCGCCCGTACAAGTACTGCTCGAACGGTGAAATTTCGAACACGATTCCTAGGCATTCCCTCTTCGATACAGAGTAATTCTTCTCAGCAGCAGACAATTTCCGACTGCCGTATGCGACAAGGTAAAGTGTCCCCTCGTGCTCTTGTAACAGTACTGCTGTGTCGCATGTGTCAGTGCCATTCTCTGACACTTATCACACAGAACTGCTTGACATCTCCCTGTATCCCTGGCCAGTACAATTCTTTGACAATATGGTTAGCCGTCTTAGCAATTCCCAATAGTCCTCCCATAAGACTTTCGTGCGCGAGTTTTATTGTTGCTTACAACATGTATGTATGTATTGTATGTATGTATGTATGTATGTATGTATGTATGTATGTATGTATGTATGTATGTATGTATGTATGTATGTATGTATGTATGTATGTATTATGTATGTATGTATGTATGTATCCATTGCATGTATATATAGTGTACATGGACAGAGAAATGGAAATGAAAATAAGATATTAATCTTTGTCGCCTATCCTCATTTTCACATTCCATTCTTTTTCCTTGTACACATGTTCAAGCAGCTGAAACATAACTGGTTAATTATAGCAAACATGCTATTTTTTATTTTTATAGAAGCACCAAGAAATATATATATATATATATATATATATATATATATATATATATATATATATATATATATATATATATATATATATATTGTTACGGCTATTGGATTTAATTTATTTATTTTTAATTATTAAATCCAAATTTGTCATTTAGGGTTTAATATTCATTAATTGGGACATTTGTTTTCTAGAAAGTTCAGGCTGACCACTCTAACTGTAAACAAGTTTTTGACCTTGGCTTGGTTACCTCTTTATCTGACCTTGCTTCAGATTGATAAACAGGTCTTTAAAACTATTGGTTAATTTCAAGGATAACTTTTATTTTTAGTTCTTGGGGTGTGGGAAATATCTAGAATACGTGACTTGCTGAAGCTAGTGACCTTCCATGAATTTCTAGAAAATCACGTGATCACTTGTTTACTTAAGAAAAACAGTTATATAGACTTGTTTGTGATAGAACAATTCAGTAGAATTTTGGGCTTTAAAATGAACAGTTTTGTATTCATGTTTGAGTTATAATTTTTATTATTTTGTTCTGGACTTTGTGTCAATTCATTGAAGAAAGAGGATTTATTATCTATTTGGAGGAGAAAACATGTGCTCATAATTCATTTGGATGATAATTAAACAAGAACTGCATCAGGTGACATTGTCAGCCATTTCGGATTACATCGTCAAGATTCGAACCTGGAACTATTAGAATATTTATTTATCAGGACTCTAGCAATTCCATTAGTGAATTATTATTGTGAATTCTATATTGGATTAATGTTGGATTTGATTCTCTAAAACCGTAAGTTTATTTATTTTATGAAAATAATTGTACTTAATAAAATCATTGTTAAAGTTATACAAGCTTGTTAGTTTTCACTCTTTCTGTGTTGCTGCTTATTCGAGCCTAAGCACGTAACAATATATATATATATATATATATATATATATATATATATATATATATATATATATATATATATATATATATATATATATATATATATATATATATATATATATATATATATATATATATAATGATGATAAAACTGAGGCTATTCTGATCACAACACAAAGACTTTCTCATTCACATCCTTTACCTCAGACAATAAATATCAGCAACACCAACATTAAATTCTCACAGTCAGTACAAAACCTAGGCGTTGCTATAGACAGTACTCTCACATTGCACCAACATGACAAAAACATATGCAAGGTTGCATATCTTGAATTGAGACGCATCAGTTCCATTCGTAAATATCTTTCAGTTGATCTTTCAGTTGATGCTACAAAAAACACTTGTGCGTTCTTTAGTACTTTCAAGACTGTACTATTGTAACTCAATTCTGTCTAGTTCACCACAATATTTACTCCAGAAACCTCAAAAAGTTCAAAACACAGCTGCACGGAAAATCTTTAGAGTAACTCGATAAAAGCACACCTTACCACTGCTCTGTACCCTACACGGGCTATCGATTCGATACAGAATTAAACACAAAATTTGTTCTCTGTGCTATGTTTCAATGCCAGACTCCAGTCCAACATACCTATCCAGCCTCACCCATGTGTATACACCAGCTAGATACTTACGCTCTTCTTCTGATAATCGTATACTCATTGTTCCCAAGGTGAAAACAAAGTCATATGGACAACGTTCGTTTGCACACCAGGGCCAGGCGACGTGGAACGAAGTGCCCATTGAAATTAGACACAAAGACACAGTGGTCCCTTTTGAGAGTGCTCTTAAGACTCACCTGTTTCGACTGCAGGGACAAACTTAGCGACATAATCATGTTTTGTATCTTATATGTTTTCAGCATGTTTTTATGTTTTCCAATTTCATTGTTTTTGTCATTTGTTATTCTGTAGTGTAGTCATATCATTATTGATGGTGTAAAGCGCTTAGAGCTTCGAAAGATTAGGCGCTATACAAAGTCGTCATTATTATTACTATTAATTTATTATATATATATATATATATATATATATATATATATATATATATATATATATATATATATATATATATATATATATATATATATGCTCAATTATCTTCATTTCAGCTATACATTATAAATGTACAGGGACCGAGCCAATAAAATATCGGAATTAATGACATTTTACATACAGTTATCATCTCTTTCTACTTTAAAATGTGAATTATTCAATTAATATTCAAATAATATTCATAGGGAAACAAACAGATAAATATCATTACCATATCGTAAATTTTCAAACAGACTAATAATTCTTTGCCTGTATTTACCCGAACTTTGCGTATCTTTGCGCGTCTGTACGATTTACGCAAAAAAAATATAATAATAAAAAAAATATTAACCTCTTAATTGCACACACGTATCTTCCATTTTTTTCTATAAAGGTTTTCAGTTAGGTAATGGTTTAGAATGTATCTGCCGCTTTCTTTTTCCCAGCGGTTACCATATCTACATAGCAATATGTATTCCGAATGAATTTTCTGCATTATTATTAAATGAGATGAGATACGTTACAAATAATAAACATTTTTGTTTCGAAAAGATTGTTTCTAATATTTACCATGCTATTTTTATAAATAGGAATCAACTTTCAGTCTGTCTTTGTCTGTCATTACTTTGTCATTGCTTTGTCGTCGCGCGTCTATCTGATATTAAGTAAAAGCTCACGAAAGCTCATCTATTTTTAGAAACAGGGATTTTCCTAATGTGGCCACTTTCGTTTCAGAAAATCGTAGACATGATCTCAGATATTTAGTTTTAATATTTGTTTATGCACTCGTATCGATTCTGAGTATTGGTAAGATATTAATAATCTCCTTGTATTTTCGTTTTCCCACAAAATGGTGGTTTAATATTTCAAATTAGACCTTACCGAGCTGTTCGAGTTCCAGGACACAAGATTTGTACGTACGTGTCTGACATATTGTCTATTATCAGTGGACATCTAATAACACACTATTTAGATTTTGTATCTGGATTGCAACCAATAGTTTTTGCAAGCTTGCGATACTAGTTGTTGAGATCCAATTACTAACATCGGCGAGGATACAAAATGTGACTCGTTCTCTGAGGAATTTCTGCGTTTTATTAACTCTAGCCATAACCAATATAACTTCCTGGTAAGTCTTTCTATCGTAATTGTGCCAAAGTAATAGTGATCTATTTATGTTTATAATCATTTTTATATTTGACGTTTCAGATAACTAGATAATATTTGTTCTGCTTAATAATTTGAATGCTATTTATCTGGTTACATTTGAGACATTCATTGCATAATAACGCAAACAATTGTTAGTTAGTTAATATTTGGACTTGAATACACTGAAAACACGTGAACACATTTAAGTTATTTTCATTTCGAATAACTTAGTTCAGTGTCGATACCAACTGAATCAGCAATGGCTGCGTCACGTGCAATGCTTCTTGAAGTTTTCCCATATTACAGAGCCAGGAGAAAAGAATCACATTTTACCATCCATGTGAATTGTATCAATGATTTTACAGATTTGATGAATTATAGATTATTCATTCTATAAGGCTTGGATATATCATAGGACTAGAGTTTCATCGTTAAAATTAACCATTGACATAGACTTTCAATACTTTGATTGTAACAGAGCCTATTAACGGGGAAATTTGAAAAACAGAGATAACTGAGGCCTTTCCAAATATTTTATATTGCTGCACTCCTGATAAACAAAATATATTTTAATTTCTTATAAGAATTACCAACATATATTTTAATACGCGAAAGCTATATAACATTGAGCCAAATTTTAATGGGCCTATATTTAACAATCTAACAAAGAGCCAAATGTCATGGGGCCCAGATGTAACAATGTAACAATGAGCCAAGTGTCTGGGGCCCAGATGTAACAATGTAACAATGAGCCAAGTGTCTGGGGCCCAGATGTAACAATGAGCCAAATGTCTGGTGCCCAGATGGTCTAATGGTTTATGGTGCTTGCCTTTACAGATCACTGACATTGCAAAATTTTCCGCTAATGTAGGTATGTGAGAAAGCTCGCCAGCATCTTTCCTTGCGTCAGTAGTGCGTTCCCGTGCAATTCAAGGTTTTTCTTCCACCAGAGATAAAGGCCGCAATGTATAGACTATCATGTGATGAAAATTGGCCTTAAAACCACAAACCAAAAACGCTCAAGATATCTTTCCAACAAATACATGCACATAATATGAACTTCATTGAGATTAAATTAATATTTAGCAATACAAATATAAATGGGCATAGGTTCCCGCATGGTGGCAGATAAATATAGTGATGAACAAGTCATATAACTAAGAAAATAATCTTTGATCAATGAACACTTCCTTTTCTTTCTTTAATTTTCGTAATGGAGCATTATGGCAGAAACCACATGCACATCCAATGCGCATGTATCTTTTAGTTTATTTTGTTTTACGTATGCGCACTTTCGAAAGAACTCATTGCACACGCACAATCTTTGCTTGCTGTTACACGCAGTTTCAAAGTGGCACCTATGATCTGTTACACGCAGTTTCAAAGCGGCACCTATGATCTGTTACACGCAGTTTCAAAGTGGCACCTAGGATCTGCCAATAAATCAAAGCAACCAAAGTTGGAAGGAATGAAAAAAAAATCATAATTGGTTGAAACAGTATTCTACATAATTGGTTGAAACAGTAATTATCATAATTGGTTGAAGCAATAATTATCATAATTACTTTAAGCAGTATTCATACAAGTCAAACATTTTCATACTGTTGGGCATGATTATTAGTTTATATCATAACATTTCTAAAGCTTGTCCCCAAAACGTATCAAACAATGTACCACCATATATCGAGAATGCTGTTATATTGGTCTTATAATAACACTTAATACGCAAAATACATTTCATTTGCTGTTACCTGTGGTCTCTGTTGAATAAATGTTACTGCATTCCTTGCAAAACTGTTGCACATAGCGCCAAAAACAAAGGGATGCCTGATGGGTGTATGATATTGGTCATAATCCAGTTAACAGCCAAGGAAACATTCCCTAAATTTCGACTGATACACAGAAAGAGAAAGCTATTCATTGTAAGTATTTTCTCACAGCCGTATCAACTTATGTAAAGGGAAAATATATGATATTGTGTCTTATGGCTTTTCACTTTATACTTGTGGAAATGATCTTGTGAAACGGTTACGTTACCTTTCCCACCATCTGTTACAACATTACGCTTTTAATTCAGGTGCCATACACTGAATTAGATAACAGCAAGATATAATACGTAACATGGACAGAAATCGCACTACCTATATATTAGAAAAAATAATGGAAACATTTATTTCAACATTTCAAAATCACTTCAAAAGTCTTTTAGACATATGTTAATTTTATTCATGGACATTCTCTAAAGAGATCCTAAATGTTAGTTTTGCCATCCATTTTTGGCAGGGCTTCAGCATAATATCTGTCAAGTATTCACTACTTAACTTCTTAAAAAAATGATCAACTTACATGATCCAAGAGCTTTTAAATAGAACTACCACCATTACTTTAGTTGGGGTGGAGGTGGATGCAAATACAAACATCAAAAGAATACCAGCATGTACACGAATTCAGAACATGCCCAGAGTTCACTGCATGAGCAGGCTGTAGATGTACTAACCTGGATCTCTAAATATTCATAAAATCTGCATGATCTGTTCGTCGAAAATAACAAAACATTAATCAGCAGATGCGTTGTAGTACCAAAAATTTTGGATCAGGAAGCATTTTACACATAGTTCAGTCTACGACCAGTGAAAAAGAAGAAAGTACATCGTAACGTTTACCAATACAGTACAAGAAACCAGACTATGGACATACAAAAGCCAAGAACTAAAAAACTCTTATTAATACGCGAAACAGAACCTTTCTGAAAATGACATATGGACACGACTGTGATGGTAACATTATAGTCAATAAAGGGATTCATATAATCCAGGACCGTATAGAACGATACATTAAAGCCCAACACAGAAAACTGCTGGATAGACCAGACATAAGAAACTTTACCAAGAAGTAAAAGCATGATTCTAACCCTTAGTACGACGGATCTACTTACGTTATATCGAGAACACGATGGTAGTTAGAAACTCTGATCAATACCATCAACCGAACAAGAAAAACATATTTCGGCACTACCTTAATTCCATACGATAAGACAATGTTGGCGTGGCACCCTTCAAGGCACATAGGAAACTACATTTATCAACGAATGGTGATGCTTTGAAATGGAACAGATGTTTTCGGACAGACAAATCACAGAGGGTTATTTTAGATGGAACGAAATCATACCAAACACCGATGGTTAGCTGAGTACCTCAACGGGGTAGCTTGTTTCCCATGAATGCAGCTTGTACTGTCTTCATTATAGCAGTGCATTCTGGGATACTAAAGTAGTGTGAATTTATAAAACAAAATAAAAGGTCCGTTCAGTACTACTACAATTAGCAAATTTAGCACGACAGCTAAAATTCCTTCTGGAAAGCAGACTTGTGATATTTTTCGATCAAATTAGCATAACTATATCTAGTCAACATGATGAAGATGCATGCTGGAAATGAGCATGGGTGAGTATTTCTGCTGGAAAAATAATCAGTATTGCAGAATAAACCACCATGTCGGCTAATTATGCGAGTCAGGTTATTCTGGGCAACGATACGTCATTTCTGTAAACATTGGATCACGTGTTATTTTGGGTCAAACATCCATTTTGTATCAAGAAAGAACGGGCGTACTTTAATTAAGAAAAGTGATATTCATAAACTATACAAACATTTCACACATTTGGACACGAAATGCATATGAAAATGTGATTTCTAAATTTCAGCATAAAGACCCCTTCCATGACCTTCTTGAACCTGTCACCCATAAAATCATATTTTCCTCGTATCATTTAGAATCCTACAAATGAATACATTATTTAAAAGATTGAAATGTATACCTTAAAAAGAATTATGCATTTTAATTCAAGTTTACAATTTGCAGGAAGTTGTCCAACACGTACAAAATCGTCTGCTACTCAGTACGTCACTATACCGCTAGCACGAGATACTCCAGAAATTCCTTGGCTTATAGTCTGTTTCTAAATTCTTTAAAAAAATTTCCCATAATAAAGACGTAGTAAGCACATTATACCCTATTCGTTGTGGTTTTTCTTCCACATAATAGCTTAATGTTTATAAAATGTAAACTTTACTACATTTTGTTTTTTTTACAAGATCGGTTTAGATGGTTTAATATCGTATATATTGGCATTGTTTCGTTGAATTTTGTAAAACTAGCCACACACCTGACCTAATTACTTGTGTCCAAAATTAATATTATTTTGAACAGAATATTCTGGTGACAATTTCCTCTTTTGAAATAGTAAGCATTTTATTTTCATCAATCGATCTTATTCGGTGTGCCTTTTGCTTCAGTATTAATGAAGGAAACCTTATGCGTGCAAAAATGCCCGACATGATTGTATGCAGTATTGGACCAGCATAAATACAGCTCGTATTACACTTTTTAACATATGCTGCATTTCAGTAAGCGAAGGTGACAGTCTGATGATATCAACCTTAGTTATTTATCTCTATCCAACAGCTGAAGTCCCAAGCCAATAACACTATTAGAGGAATGTAATCATTTTTATTGTTGCAATAATTTAATCATTGAAGAATATATGTTTTGAAGCAAATCATATAATTCGTACGAAACAATGAAGTTTTCAAGTTTTTTTTATTAATAGCATCCTGTCATTCGCTTCCTTGAAGTAAGTAGACTCTAGTAACTATGTGGTTAAACGTTAATAAAATAAATAAAAATACCAAGTAGTTGCTTTTTATGTAGGCAGTTTTATAACTTATAGTTAATATTAACTGGACTCTATTCCATTACTGTTACATATTTGTTTAATATGTCAAGACGGACTATTAAGACCTTAGACTGCATTGAAAATGAAATTTTTTTCTGCTCGAGTAATGGGTTTGGATTATGAGTATTGTTATAAAAAATCCTCTTGTCCTATACAAAAGTAAAGCTGCATTTTCAAGCCAGAAAACAAAGCCCGCATAATTATTGCAAAACAACTTGTATTTATCTTTATTTAGGATCCAGTTTTAATACAGTACGTTCTTTTATATAATACAAATGCTTTTTAATTGGTTTCTAAAAACTAGTTTTTTAATTCTAGGTGAAGTAGTTGTAAGAGCTGTGCTATTCAACAACACATTTATCCTAAAAATGGATGTTTTATTGCCGAATAACTGAATATTTATCCATTCGTGTTTTTTCAGAGAGAGTTAGAAAGATTTTTGTTGGCCTTTGTAAATTCTGGAATATGTGTATTCTTGCTGTCAATGTTGCATGCCATTGAGATATTTTCTGAAATTTTGTCTAAGTGTACTAAAGTATCTGCTAACCATAGTTAATCTGTTCCAGTGTATGTCATTAACACAGTCTAATCTGTTCCAGTGTATGTCATAAACACAGTCTAATCTGTTCCAGTGTATGTCATAAACACTGTCTAATCTGTTCCAGTGTATGTCATAAACACAGTCTAATCTGTTCCAGTGTATGTCATAAACACAGCAGCTTAATTACATTTCCAGGTTGGAATTGAATTTGAGATTTTTGTATTATTTCATTTCAGCATAAAATTGAAATTTGGGATAGCAATTGGTCTGTTATTGGAAGCTAAAAGGTTTCAGGTAATTGTGAATAAAATACTGATAATAAAGAAGGGGAAATTTAGGACTTCAGAAGATTTTAGACTTGAAAGGATTTCGGTGTGTATCTGTTTGTATTGTAAAGGAGATGATGTGCAAAACTGCAGTTGAATACACTGACTGGTTCTTCAACTCTGCTGGTTAAATGTTATAGTCAGTTGAAAGATCTGGAAAGGAAAACGGATAGTGACCGTCACATTTGAAATAAACTTACCAAGCAAAACAAGGCTTATTTTGGCGAACCAGCCAAAATATATTTAAAATGACATTATGATTTAGACTTGTTACTGAACTGTCACATTTGTAACAGGATTAGACTAATAAATACTACTGTTGTCAGTCTTAATTCCTTTAACAGAATAGTAAACCTTTTTTTAAATTGTTTCATTTTCTGGGACGGACAACGTTCTGGATCATGATGTTATTGGAGTATTTATCGCAGCATGGGTACTGAAAATTTCAATTTAAAAGCAGGTTAAATTATTTGATACATTTTCTATTTTAGCCAGTCGATATATATATAGTTGCTTACTCTCACTAAGTCTAGATCATTGATTTAGTTTTCTCTTTTTCCCCACCCTCTCTTTTTCATTTTGTTGAGTCATATTCATGCAAGTTATTTAGCTATGTAGCCAGGATGAATTCACATGTCTGTTTTATTTTTCTTCAGATGTGCTTCCTCACCAGTTTTGAAGGGAAGAAATCTGTTTTGGTTTGATATTAAGTGGCAAGTTATGGAAAGGTAAACCAAGAGGTGAGACATACAATGTTTTTATATATAGTTCTAATCTCTTAATGTCTGCATTAGAGTTGAAAATATTTGTTAGTCTTGTGATTGCTTGGGGGTGGTGTGCAGACTCGCTTTAGAAATAAAAATGTTTACCAAAATGAATTGTTAGACTTTGTTAAAGTTCATAGCTCTGTGAAATCCTACATTTCACCTCTGCCTTGAGTACAGTATGAAATCGTGGTTTCGGCTCTGCTTTGAGCACAATTTCTTCAAAATGGAACGGATTTTAAAGTTCCTTTTGACCATGTCTGTAGTAAGGGTGATCTATTTATTCATCAAAACGGAAGATAACTGGAGTCAATAATGCACTCAAATAATGAACTACCAGACTATAGCTTTGTATTCTTGTTGATATTTGAAATATATAAGGATTTGGTAGTCCCCCATGCTGAGACTTCTGTTCAATGTTTTGCCTCTCAGACACTTACCAATGGTAACTATTTATAGTCATGTAAGTATCTCTCAGACACTTACCAATGGTAACTATTTATAGTCGCATAACTATCTCTCAGACACTCACCAATAATAACTATTTATAGTCACGTAACTATCTCTCAGACACAATTACCAATGGTAACTATTATAGTCACGTAACTATCTCACTGACACTTACCAATGGTAACTATTTATAGTCACGTAGTAAGGCTTGCTTTTTTTCAAAAATACTTTTATTTTTGTCTCAGTTGATCGATGTAAATGTTAATTCACATAGCAATATTAAATATTTATTAAACTTCTTTAAATAAAACTGAATAAGGTGTGTTTATAATGTGATATATACCGTCCATTGTCTTTTACGTAGTTTATAATGTGATATGTACAGTCCATTGTCCTTTACGTAGTTTATGTGATATGTACAGTCCATTGTCTTTTACGTAGTTTATGTGATATGTACAGTCCATTGTCCTTTACGTGGTTTATAATGTGATATATACCGTCCATTGTCTTTTACGTAGTTTATAATGTGATATGTACAGTCCATTGTCCTTTACGTAGTTTATGTGATATATACCGTCCATTGTCTTTTACGTAGTTTATGTGATATGTACAGTCCATTGTCCTTTACGTGGTTTATAATGTGATATATACCGTCCATTGTCTTTTACGTAGTTTATAATGTTATATATACCGTCCATTGTCTTTTACGTAGTTTATGTGATATGTACAGTCCATTGTCTTTTACGTAGTTTATGTGATATGTACAGTCCATTGTCCTTTACGTGGTTTATAATGTGATATATACCGTCCATTGTCTTTTACGTAGTTTATAATGTGATATGTACAGTCCATTGTCCTTTACGTAGTTTATGTGATATATACCGTCCATTGTCTTTTACGTAGTTTATAATGTGATATATACCGTCCATTGTCTTTTACGTAGTTTATGTGATATGTACAGTCCATTGTCCTTTACGTGGTTTATAATGTGATATATACCGTCCATTGTCTTTTACGAAGTTTATAATGTGATATGTACAGTCCATTGTCTTTTACGAAGTTTATAATGTGATATGTACAGTCCATTGTCCTTTACGTGGTTTATAATGTGATATATACCGTCCATTGTCTTTTACGAAGTTTATAATGTGATATGTACAGTCCATTGTCTTTTACGTAGTTTATAATGTGATATGTACAGTCCATTGTCTTTTACGAAGTTTATAATGTGATATGTACAGTCCATTGTCCTTTACGTGGTTTATAATGTGATATATACCGTCCATTGTCTTTTACGAAGTTTATAATGTGATATGTACAGTCCATTGTCCTTTACGTGGTTTATAATGTGATATGTACAGTCCATTGTCTTTTACGTAAATCATAAGATTGTGACCAGTCTTTTCTCAATCCACATGATTCTCAGTTATAAAAGCTTTTTGCTACTAGTGGAATGATTTGATCTTCAAATAAACTGAAAGTATATCTTCACTTTTCCAGAAAAGAGCAAGTCAACCAGTATGGATTCATCTGGGTCACTTGAAATAACCCAGTCAACCAGTGTGAAGTTAAATCGGTCACTTGACATAACCCAGTCAACCATTGTGAAGTCAAATGTGTCACTTGCAAAAGATCCATCAAAGTACCAAGAGAAAAGGTAAAATAAGATTAGTTTAACAGATCCATCAAAGTACCAAGATAAAGGGTAAAATAAGATTAGTTTAACAGATCCATCAAAGTACCAAGAGAAAGGGTAAAATAAGATTAGTTTAACAGATCCATAAAAGTACCAAGAAAAAGGGTAAAATAAGATTAGTTTAACAGATCCATCAAAGTACCAAGAGAAAGGGTAAAATAAGATTAGTTTAACAGATCCATCAAAGTACCAAGAGAAAGGGTAAAATAAGATTAGTTTAACAGATCCATCAAAGTACCAAGATAAAGGGTAAAATAAGATTAGTTTAACAGATCCATCAAAGTACCAAGAGAAAGGGTAAAATAAGATTAGTTCAACAGATCAATCAAAGTACCAAGAGAAAGGTTTAATCTTTAAAAAGCAGTTTTGCCTGTCATTGTAAACATTTTGATTCAATGGCAGTTAATTCAAATAAATGACAATAAATATTCAAACAATTCTCTTTTTTCGATATCCTATCAGTAAATTTCCCCACTTAAAACCAACCTAATACATTTTAAATGAGCATGGAAGAAAGAAGAAAAAACTGAAAGTTTAATTTTAAAATTTCACTTAACTATCCCTTATTCAAAGTATTTTTTTGAATATTTGCAAGGGTTAAAGGTTGTAGGGGAAAACAAATCTCTCTCAAGTTGCAATTTCTTGACTTGTTTTAATAATCTAAAATAAATATTTAACTAGTAAACTTTAAGGAACAGACTTTGCAACAAAATCAATGAACCAGAAAAGAACTAATTTTTTGACAAAATCAAACCAAACTAAGAAGTAAAAATAGACTCCACAAGGACCAAATATAGGAAACAACCAATAGCACATATTATGGCTAAAACTATGAAGAAAATTCCAACAAGCACGTGGAAGAAAAATACAAATACGAACATAAAATGTAAGAAAAATAAAACATATGCATGTAATAGTGGTCTAGATGTGCTTTTTGATATTAGAAAGTCTTTAGTTTCAATATATTTTACCTTTCGGTTTTAGAAAGTCTTTACTTTCTATATATTTTACCTTTTTGTACAAATATTTATCCTTCATTTCATCAATATATTCACTGTTTAGTTTCTGGAACAAAACTGCAAAACATTTTAATGTATGAAGATATTAACTAGAAATCTAGATGCGTTATACCAGTAAACTAGATCTGTCAAACATCACACTAATAATCTAGATATGTTACACTAGTAGTTTACATACATCACACTAATAATCTAGATATGTCACACTAGTAGTTTACATACATTGCACTAATATTCTAGATATGTCACATTGCACTAATAATCTAGATATATCACACTAGTGGTTTACATGCATCACACTAATAATCTAGTTATGTCACACTAGTAGTTTACATGCATCACACTAATAATCTTGATATGTTACACTAGAAGTTTACATACATGACACTAATAGTCTAAATATGTCACACTAGTAGTTTACATGCATCACATTAATAATCTAGATATGTCACACTAGTAGTTTACATGCATCACATTAATAATCTTGATATGTCACACTAGTAGTTTACATGCATCACACTAATAATCTTGATATGTCACACTAGTAGTTAACATGCATCACACTAATGATCCAGATATGTCACACTAGTAGTTAACATGCATCACACTAATAATCTAGATATGTCACACTAGTAGTTTACATGCATCACACTAATAATCTCGATATGACACTCTAGTAGTTTACATGCATCACATTAATAATCTAGATATGTCACTCTGGTAGTTTACATGCATCACATTAATAATCTTGATATGTTACACTAGTAGTTTACATGCATCACACTAATAATCTTAATATGTCACACTAGTAGTTTACAGGCATCACACTAATAATCCAGCTATGTCACACTAGTAGTTTACATGCATCAACTATTACTCTTGCTATGCCACACTACTAGTATGTCAAACTTATAGTTAACATGCAACACACTGATAATATTTATATGTCACACTAGTAGTTTACATGCATCACATTATTGCTCTAGCTATGTCACACTAGTAGTTTACATGCATCACACTAATAATCTTGATATGTCACACTAGTAGTTTACATGCATCACACTAATAATCTTGATATGTCACACTAGCAGTTTATAGGCATCACACTAATGATCTTGATATGTCACACTAGCAGTTTACATGCATCACACTAATAATCTTGATATGTCACACTAGTAGTTTACAGGCATCACACTAATATTCTAGATATGACCCTCTAGTAGTTTACATGCATCACACTAATAATCTTGATATGTCACACTAGTAGTTTACATGCATCACACTAATAATCTTGATATGTCACACTAGTAGTTTACATGCATCACACTAATAATCTTGATATGTCACACTAGTAGTTTACATGCATCACACTAATAATCTTGATATGTCACACTAGTAGTTAACATGCATCACACTAATAATCTTGATATGTCACACTAGTAGTTTACATGCATCACACTAATAATCTTGATATGTCACACTAGTAGTTTACATGCATCACACTAATAATTGTGATATGTCACACTAGAAGTTTACATACATCACATTAATATTCTAGATATGTCACATTAGTAGTTTACAGGCATCACACTAATAACCTAGATATGTCACACTAGTAGTTTACATGCATCACATTAATATTCTAGCTATGTCACACTAGTAGTTTACATGCAACAGGCTAATAATCTTGCTATGTCACACTAGTAGTTTGCATGCATCACACTAATATTCTAGATATGTCACATTAGTAGTTTACAGGTATCAAGCTAATAATCTTGATATGTGACACTAGTAGTTTACATGCATCACACTAATATTCTAGATATGTCACACTAGTTGTTTACAGGCATCACACTAATAATTTTGATATGTCACACTAGTCGTTCACATTCATCACACTAATATTCTAAGTATGTCACACTAGTAGTTTGCATGCATCACACTAATAATCTTGATATTTCGCACTAGTAGTTAACATACATTGCACTAATATTCTTGATATGTTATATTAGTAGTTTATATACATCACAATTTAACTCTAGTTATATTAGACCAGTAGTTTACATGCATCAACTATTACTCTAGATATGTCACACTGGTTGTTTACAGGTATCACACTAATAATTGTGATATGTCACATTAGTAGTTAACATGCATTACACTCAACATCTTGATATGTCACACTACGAGGCTACATGCATCACACTAGAAATCTTGATATGTGACACTAGTAGTTTACATGCATCACACTAATAATCTAGATATGTCACAATAGTAGTTTACATGTGTCACACTAATAATCTTGATATGCCACACCAGTAGTTTACATACATTACAATTTTACTATAGTTATTTTAGACTAGTAGTTTACATGCATCACACTAATAATCGTGATATGTTACACTAGTAGTTAACATGCATTACACTAATAATATTGATATGTCACACCAGGAGGCTACATGCATCACACTAAAGATCTTGATATGTCACACAAGTAGTTTACATGCAACACACTAATAATCTAGCTATGTCACACTAGTAGTTTACATACATCACTCTAATAATTGTTATATGTCACACTAGTAGTTAACATGCATTACACCAAAAATCTTGATATGTTGCACTTGGAGGCTACATGCATCACACTAATAATCTTGATATGTGACACTAGTAGTTTACATACATCACAATTTTACTCTAGTTATGTTAGACTAGTAGTTTACATGCATCAACTATTACTCTAGATATGTCACACTGGTAGTTTACAGTCATCACACTAACAATTGTGATATGTCACACTAATAGTTAACATGCATGACACTAATAATCTTGATATGTCACACTACGAGGCTACATGCTTCACACTAGAAATCTTGATATGTGACACTAGTAGTTTACATGCATCACACTAATATTCTAGATATGTCACACTAGTAGTTTACAGGAATCACACTAATAATCTTGATATGTTACACTAGTAGTTTACATGCATCACACTAATAATCTTGATATGTTACACTAGTAGTTTACATACATCAAAATTTAACTCTAGTTATGTTAGACTAGTAGTTTACATGCATCAACTATTACTCTAGATATGTTACACTGGTAGTTTACAGGCATCACACTAATAATTGTGATATGTCACACTAGTAGTTAACATGAATTACACTCATAATCTTGATATGTCACGCTTTGAGGCTACATGCATCACACTAGAAATCTTGATATGTGACTCTAGTAGTTTACATGTATCACACTAATATTCTTGATATGTCACACTAGGAGGCTACATGCATCACACTGAAGATCTTGATATGTCACACTAGTAGTTTACATGCAACACAATAATAATCTAGCTATGTCATACTAGTAGTTTACATACATCACTCTAATAATTGTGATATGTCACACTAGTAGTTAACATGCATTACACTAATAATCTTGATATGTTACACTTGGAGGCTACATGCATCACACTAATAATCTTGATATGTGGCACTAGTAGTTTACATACATCACAATTTAACTCTAGTTATGTTAGACTAGTAGTTTACATGTATCAACTATTACTCTAGATATGTCACACTGGTAGTTTACAGGCATTACACTAATAATTGTGATATGTCACACTAGTAGTTAACATGCATTACACTAATAATCTTGATATGTCGCACTACGAGGCTACATGCTTCACACTAGAAATCTTGATATGTGACACTAGTAGTTTACATGCATCACACTAATAATCTTGATATGTCACACTAGTAGTTTACAGGCATCACACTAATAATCTTGATATGTGACACTAGTAGTTTACACGCATCACACTAATAATCTTGATATGTCACAGTAGTAGTTTACATGCATTACACTAATAATCTTGATATGTCGCACTACGAGGCTACATGCTTCACACTAGAAATCTTGATATGTGACACTAGTAGTTTACATGCATCACACTAATAATCTTGATATGTCACACTAGTAGTTTACAGGCATCACACTAATAATCTTGATATGTGACACTAGTAGTTTACACGCATCACACTAATAATCTTGATATGTCACAGTAGTAGTTTACATGCATTACACTAATAATCTTGATATGTCGCACTACGAGGCTACATGCTTCACACTAGAAATCTTGATATGTGACACTAGTAGTTTACATGCATCACACTAATAATCTTGATATGTGACACTAGTAGTTTACAGGCATCACACTAATAATCTTGATATGTCACACTAGTAGTTTACATGCATCACACTAATAATCTTGATATGTCACAGTAGTAGTTTACATGCATTACACTAATAATCTTGATATGTCGCACTACGAGGCTACATACTTCACACTAGAAATCTTGATATGTGACACTAGTAGTTTACATGCATCACACTAATAATCTTGATATGTCACACTAGTAGTTTACATGGGTCACACTAATAATGTTGATATGCCACACCCGTAGTTTACATACATCACAATTTTACTCTAGTTATTTTAGACTAGTAGTTTACATGCATCACACTAATAATCGTGATATGTTACACTAGTTGTTAACATGCATTACACTAATAATCTTGATATGTCACACTATGAGGCTACATGCATCACACTATATAAATCTTGATATGTGACACTAGTAGTTTACATGCATCACATTAATATTCTAGCTATGTCACACTAGTAGTTTACATGCAACACGCTAATAATCTAGCTATGTCACACTAGTAGTTTACATGCATTACACTAATAATCTTGATATGTTACAATAGTTGTTTACATGCATCACACTAAAAATCTTGATATGTCACACTAGCAGTTTACATGCATCAGACTAATATTCTAGATGTTACACTAGTAGTTTACATGCATCACACTAATAACATAGCTATGTCACAGTAGTAGTTTACATGTATCACAGTAATAATCTTGATAGGTCACAATAAAATTCTCTGTGTCACACTAGTAATCTAGATGTCTCTTTAGGAGGGGTGGGTATTGATGTAAATCATTGTGATATATCACAATATAAAGGGAAATATTGCAATTTTATTGGAATATATTGATTTAAGAAAAACATACATATTACTGTTAATTTAAACAAAATGAATACTAACTGGAAATAATTACTTTAAATTTTTTAATTACATAATTAAATTACAGTAGAGAAACTGAATAAAATGCAGTACAGTAGTTGCAATCTAACACAGAAATAAAGAATTACAGTTTAAGTCTTTTTGTCTGAATAGTTCACAGTTTGTGGTTTGCTTTTAGACAAACATAAAATGCATAAAACTGCAGACTGGTCTCTTCTTTGTCACTCTACCCCATGTAGTACAAACTGAACTGCCTTGAAAATCACATGATAGAACTTACTTCATATTTTTGTAAGAAGATAAGAGCAACAAAATTTGCTTTTAGGGCCTAACATTGTGCTTTTACTATATCTCTAGCAGTGGAGAACACCCTCTCAGAAGGTTAACTTGTTGCTGGAATGCACAATAAGGATTTGTCATGCTTACCTAATCTAGAAAGTCTCTGCTCATGATTTTTCCACCATTGAATAGGATTTGAATCCAAGGGAAGCAACAGAAACACTCTAAAGTTATTAAGCTCTTCTTCTAGTTCTTCCATTTGTGTTTTTGAAGTCTCAACACCAGTTATGTAGACATCAACAAGATGTTCTTGCATGCCAGAACAACAGGTAACTTTATCATGTCACTCTGACCAATGTCTAACTTGAGCTTCTTGTAAACTGGTTGAGCATCAATAGCAGCAGAATTGGCAGACACACATAACTTCTCAGTAATCTGTGGTAAAGGTGGCCTTTCTGACCACCCACTATCACCCACATGTGAGTGAGCAGTGTCATGTTCAGCCTTCACTCTAACAATGATTTCTGATGCATTCTGCAAACTTTTGGTAAAGATTTTATTACTCTGTGCATTGCTGAGGAAAAGTAAGACTTTAAAATGTGGATCCAAGGCAGCAGCAGTAGTGAAAGCTTCTTTTTGATGAGTTTATCTATCTGAGCTATTACTAATAATTATAATAATAATAATAATAATAATAATAATAATAATAATGCTTTATTTGTAGAGGGTGACTCATTAGTCAAGGCATTATCTGATACAATAAGTGATATGGGACAGACTGTATTTCCCATTCTTTAAGGACCTTATGAATCACAACAGCTATATTCTCACCTGTGTCATGGGCCAAGTTTGAAGAGCATAGTTTATCAGCTTCCAATTTGTATCGGCGTGTGTTGGAGTGAATGTCAGCTATGATCCAAATGACCTTGACATCCAACTATTTGTTGTCAATGCAACCTTCTCAGCATTTCAGTTACCAGTGTCTTGACTTGAGCATATTTTTGAGGAATGATCACCTCTGCAAACTGCTTTCTACCTGGAACATTATATCGGGGGTCAAGTGTATGTAAAAGGTCTCTAAACTCTGGTGAATTCACTATTCAGTATGGATGCATGCCCCTTATTATATATCTGCATGCCTTGTCATTTATATGTATAGCACAAGAAAAATGCAATGAATATTTTGCACCAATGAGCCATGGTAAGGTACTCTGTATTAACTGAGATGTTTTTGCTTTAGAAAGGTTGGAAGTATCTTCACATGACAAATTCATACTAGCAGGGATCGATGATCTATTGTCTGTCATCTTGTAATTACCACAATAATAATGACTTTATTGAAAGAGGGTAACATAACTAGATTAGAACTGATCTACCTTGTGACCCTCATACAAAGGAATTTGTTTATTTCAGCAGCATCTCAGAAGCCACTGGATATATTGGGTTTGAAAGATGGAAATAGAGTGGGCATTTCTAATCTCAACTGGAATACTATTCCAGAGCAAAGTTCCAGAGTATTGGAAACTTTTTTTTAAATAGCTCCTTATTTGGTTTGGGAATTTTATACTGTTTGGTAGACATGTATTGCAGGTGGGGTGTATTACCAGGTAGCCTATACTGGAATAGGGATTGTACATATTCAGGAGCACTATTATTGGATATCCTGTACATTAATTTGTCTTTTCTTAAACATATTCGGTCTTTAATAGGTAATATTTTGAACTTACCAGCTAAAGTTTCCTTGCTTTCTTTCTGGTTTGATGTTAGCCTTAATGCTCTTCTTTGAAGATTTTCCAGCTTTGCTATGCTTTTATCATTTGAATTACCCCATACTGTATTACAGTAGTCTAAATAGGGTTGTATGTAACTGTTATAAAATAGTTTTCTGTGCCTTTCAGGGAGAAAATGTCTTGTCCTACTGATAAGCCATACTGATATGTTTGATATGATAGTCCAAGATAGGTTATTATCTACCAAAACACCAAGTAGTCTTTCATGACTGACCATTTGCAAATTTGTATCCTTCCATGTCAGACATAGTTCATTGCTATCAAGATTTTTCCTTGTGCACCAGTTTTCCAGCTTGTTTAATGCATTCTGTAAAGAAATTTCGAGTTCATGCTTTGAGTTTTGGATGTCTGACAATGCTGTGTTATCTTCATAGAGATCTGTAGATGATATCGAGTCTCTTAGTAAAAGTGGTAGGTCGTTAATAAATAAAATAAATATTTTTTGTGACAAACTGATTAGGGCCACCAGTAGATTTTCCAAAGTGATGAACATGGTTTCAGCGCCATCACAAGCTTATTCCCAATTGTTTGTCCTAGGGACAGATTTACTAGAATTTGTTCAATAGACAAAGGTAAATATTTGATTCCATCCTCTACACATGTTGGTACAGTAAATCAGTACAAAATATAAAACAGCATGGCATTTTAGCAATTTTAAATTGAAATCTGATTTTCATTCAAAGATTCATATGAAATTTTTGTTCACTTTCGATTGACAGAAGTTGTAGTGAAGACCCCGAGAGTCAGTTGAAAGAGCTTCAAGGTACTTATAGATTATTTTTGCTTTTTAATTTTACCTACTGCATCATTTATGTGATAAAAATCCTTAATTCTATTATGGCAATAATAATAATAATAATAATAATAATAATAATAATAATATTATTATTATTATTATTAATAATAATAATAATAATAATAATAATAATAATAATAATAATAATAACTCAGCTTCTTATATGTTGCATGTGGAGTCAGCTGTCTCAGAAGTTATAGAACCAGGCCATATACAGAAAGTATCAACCCTGTGAATGACTGGTCACTTTTGTTTGAAAGACTTTTTTTGATGCCTATTAAATTGGATTAATATTCACATCATTTTCAAAAAAGAATCATAGTCCTTAAAAAATATCATATATGAAATTATGATTGTGGTATTGGTCAATTATCAGATTATGCCTTCAGCATTTAAGAAGGTTAACAAATTTCTGTAAAAGTCAGCCCAATTACAAACTGCACAGACCCAGATGTGCCATTACATGTTGTATAGATAAGGTAAATCATTCTGGACTCGGATCATCTCAAGCTATTACAGGTTGAAAGTTTAATTAATAACATTACACTCTCACACACTCTCCTAAGATCTACCTATTTTGATGAACCATCTCTTTTTTTGGTGATAAAGATTGAATCAGAACTGCCGTTGATATAAGCTGTCTCTTATATTAATTTGTGTGTGTAATTATCCTTGAACTATTCTAGCTGCTGTTTTCATATTTATGCTTTAATACCAAACTACATTTTAGGAATAAAACGAATTGTTTTAACTATGGGTTGTGCTTTATTCGTACCAGCACTTATTGAACTTTACATGTGTGATAGGGGATAAATCACATTATAACATATTATGTAATAACTAGGTCAAAGGTCAATGTACCAAATGGTATGTACCTCTCCTTCTTCTAAAATTACAATTCACCTAAATTAAAGGACTTTATAGTTGTTTGGTCGATCTGAATATCAGAGACAGATGGACATGACCCAGTCTTATTATAAAGTATAAACTTAACATCAGAGACAGATGGACATGACCCAGTCTTATTATAAAGTATAAACTTAACATCAGAGACAGATGGACATGACCCAGTCTTATTATAAAGTATAAACTTAACATCAGAGACAGATGGACATGACCCAGTCTTATTATAAAGTATAAACTTAACATCAGAGACAGATGGACATGACCCAGTCTTATTATAAAGTATAAACTTAACATCAGAGACAGATGGACATGACCCAGTCTTATTATAAAGTATAAACTTAACATCAGAGACAGATGGACATGACCCAGTCTTATTATAAAGTATAAACTTAACATCAGAGACAGATGGACATGACCCAGTCTTATTACAAAGCATAAACTTAAAATCAGAGTCAGATGGACATGACCCAGTCTTATTACAAAGCATAAACTTAACATCAGAGACAGATGGACATGACCCAGTCTTATTATAAAGTATAAACTTAACATCAGAGACAGATGGACATGACCCAGTCTTATTACAAAGCATAAACTTAAAATCAGAGTCAGATGGACATGACCCAGTCTTATTACAAAGCATAAACTTAACATCAGAGACAGATGGACATGACCCAGTCTTATTACAAAGCATAAACTTAAAATCAGAGTCAGATGGACATGTCCCAGTCTTATCATAAAGTATAAGCTTAACATCAGAGTCAGATGGACATGACCCAGTCTTATTATAAAGCATAAACTTAACATCAGAGACAGATGGACATGACCCAGTCTTATTATAAAGCATAAACTTAACATCAGAGACAGATGGACATGACCCAGTCTTATTATAAAGCATAAACTTAACATCAGAGACAGATGGACATGACCCAGTCTTATTATAAAGTATAAACTTAACATCAGAGACAGATGGACATGACCCAGTCTTATTATAAAGAATAAACTTAACATCAGAGTCAGATGGACATGACCCAGTCTTATTATAAAGTATAAACTTAACATCAGAGACAGATGGACATGACCCAGTCTTATTATAAAGTATAAGCTTAACATCAGAGTCAGATGGACATGACCCAGTCTTATTATAAAGTATAAACTTAACATCAGAGACAGATGGACATGACCCAGTCTTATTATAAAGTATAAACTTAACATCAGAGTCAGATGGACATGACCCAGTCTTATTATAAAGTATAAGCTTAACATCAGAGACAGATGGACATGACCCAGTCTTATTATAAAGTATAAGCTTAACATCAGAGACAGATGGACATGACCCAGTCTTATTATAAAGTATAAACTTAACATCAGAGACAGATGGACATGACCCAGTCTTATTATAAAGTATAAACTTAACATCAGAGACTGATGGACGTGACCCAGTCTTATTATAAAGTATAAACTTAACATCAGAGACAGATGGACATGACCCAGTCTTATTATAAAGTATAAACTTAACATCAGAGTCAGATGGACATGACCCAGTCTTATTATAAAGTATAAACTTAACATCAGAGACAGATGGACATTTTATTATAAAGTATAAGATTAACATCAGAGACAGATGGACATGACCCAGTCTTCTTATAAAGTATAAACTTAACATCAGAGACAGATGGACATGATCCAGTCTTATTATAAAGTATGAACTTAACATCAGAGACAGATGGACATGACCCAGTCTTATTATAAAGTATAAACTTAAAATCAGAGACAGATGGACATGACCCAATCTTATTATAAAGTATAAACTTAACATCAGAGACAGATGGGCATGACCCAGTCTTATTATAAAGTATAAGCTTAACATCAGAGACAGATGGACATGACCCAGTCTTATTATAAAGTATAAACTTAACATCAGAGTCAGATGGACATGACCCAGTCTTATTATAAAGTATAAACTTAACATCAGAGACAGATGGACATGACCCAGTCTTATTATAAAGTATAAGCTTAACATCAGAGACAGATGGACATGATCCAGTCTTATTATAAAGTATAAACTTAACATCAGAGACAGATGGACATGACCCAGTCTTATTATAAAGTATAAACTTAACATCAGAGACAGATGGACATGACCCAGTCTTATTTTAAGGTATAAACTTAACATCAGAGACAGATGGACATGACCCAGTCTTATTATAAAGTATAAACTTAACATCAGAGACAGATGGACATGACCCAGTCTTATTATAAAGTATAAGCTTAACATCAGAGACAGATGGACATGACCCAGTCTTATTATAAAGTATAAGCTTAACATCAGAGACAGATGGACATGACCCAGTCTTATTATAAAGTATAAACTTAACATCGTAGACAGATGGACATGAACCAATCTTATTATAAAGTATAAGCTTTGAACACTTTACACTCTGTCTGCAGATACATGAGGTCACTAACCCCCAACCGTCATGCAAAGGTCAACTTACCCATCCACATTATAACACAAATAGAAAGCTTCCCTCCTTTGTGTATTGAATAAACTTGATGCAATAAGCCAGTCTGACACCAATAAAGTAGATCACATCTTCTAAGTAGTTATGTTGGATTTTATGTGAAGTTTAGGGAATAAAATACTGAAAAATGTCAAAGGTAAACAATAAGTATAGTGAGTCCATTGGATTTATAAACAAGAAGAAAGTGTCTATCTAAAAGGGAGATGTAGCTTATGATAATGGGATTAAAGGAGACAAAAGTAGCAATGAGAAAAATGAGAAGTGAGAGCTTGATGACATTACCTTCGACAATATAGGGAGGCAGTGCACCATTGGTACAAGGACATTTCAAAGATGACTGTACTATAACATCCTTTACAGGCACCAACAGTTTAGGTGAATGGTGTTCATTCCCATCTAATATAAAGGATGAATAATGTAGATTACATAGATGTATATAATTTATATTTCTTTTAAATAAGAAATTAATAATTTCAGCTAGGTAGAAAAATACCTAAACAAAACATACTTTGTCAGTTTTTAAACTTGTAAACTTTCATGGGAGAAATTATTAAATACTTCTTATATTTGCATCAAGACTGAGGGTCATATTATACTTCACAAATCTCTTTATTTTCATAACCAATCATTGAAAATGTAAGTTTTTATTTCTTGAAATGTCTGGTGTAAGGGAGAAAACTGAATGATATAGATTTTTTATTTCCTCCAATATAGTATCTATGTAATATAGATGAAATTATGAACACATGTATACATGTATTAACTTCAATGCAATTAAATTATCCAAACATTCATTACTGATAATGTGAGAACCTAAAATCCAGGCTTCTATATGTAGTGGAGACCTGAAGAGTCATAAATTTTTTTTGTGACATGGGGCAGCTGTATTATATCACCTAGTTAATGTTCTCTACAATGCTGCCATTTGGAATGCAGCCGTCCATAAACATGCCAGTTTGGATTATTGCACTGGGATGCAAAGTTTAAAGAACAGTGTGGACTTGAATGGAATGAGTGGGCAATATGACTATATTTATTATCACTCAGTAATGTTGGACCTAATATGGAAATTTGACCAGAAACAGCTGGACAGAAGTAAATAGAATTAATTGAAACTCAATAGTAGTTTATAACTGGGCTTATACAAGTGTCAATGAGAAATGCTGACTTTAAGAAACTGCTCATGTCTGTTGGTTTTCTCTGCTACTTCAACAAAAGGGAATGAAAGATAACTTAACTACTTCAACTGCATAAACAATTTCAAGGCAAGAAAGTGTACAAAAAGTCCTGCAGAGTTTGACAACTTCCTGTAACATGTAAAAGCACAACAGCTAAGCTGTTTAATGGATGAGACAATTTTATTTGCAAAAACAATATGCATGAATACACATAAACTGACTTCTTTACAAATCTTTTTGTAAAAAGAACTTGGATTATAAAAACTCAAATATTTATCATCATTTAATACATACAGCCTATAAATGACTTCAACTAATCGTTCGTCTAGAAAACGTCTAACTTGAAGCTTATGTTCTGTCATTATGCAGGGCCTTGTGTTAAAAATGGTCTGACTTTTGAGAAATTTTAAAATGATTTTGAAATGTTCATTGTGTAAAAAAATCCTCTTATTAAAAGGATTGCAAGAAAGATTAAACTTTTTATATTTTCACAAGGCTTTTCTGCATTGTGATAATATGGTGAAAAATTCTATAAGTGCCACAGATGTGGTTAAATTCCTTGCCTGAGAACTTGAGCTAAATGGCTCACACCACTGGTATTGGTTTGTGCAGGCTTCATTGCGAGTAAGGATTTTGAAATCATCATGGTTAAAAATCATACATCCCATGTAATGCTTTATGAGGCATTGGAACTCAATTTGTATTTTTATTCAGATATTGCACAAACATTTTATTTTATTAATACAATTGCATGATACAGGTCATATAACTATTGCCATATACTTTTGTAAATCTCTCAGTTAAGATTTTCTGGAGCGTAATTCCAAAACCATTCATGTTATTTCAACCAAGCTCAGTACAAAAGCCAAATACATGGGTAGAGGAGCCTTAGTTATTCATTCATCAAAACAAACTATAGAACATGTAAAGTATATACAGTATAAAAATTGATTTTTAATGTACATTTTATCAAATTTGAGAATGTTGGACTATAGGGTGCTTTCAATATGAATCTTTACATAAGCTGTTGTTGTTTGTCCGTTGATTGAACGAGGACCTTTCTAGTCATCCAATGGTTGGATGGGTTGGTTCTGTTCTGTGCATGCACTGGTGGCTGATGAGGCCAACCCTTGCAATGAATGTTTGTTTTTTGCATAAGCGACAGGAGATGAGTGGGAGATGAGTGGGACATCTCCAGGACTGTTGATGGCCTGTGCTTTTCTAGCTTGCCTCTTAAGCTCTTAAGATTAAGATTTGCACAACTTGAAGCTTTGTGCACAGGCGAATGCCAAGTGACTCGATTCCTTGATGTTCGCTCCCAGGAATCAGGGTTTATGTTAAACACTTTCAATGCAGCTTTCACGTGGTCTTTGAAGCACTTTTTCTGACCTAAGTGGGATTGTTGTCCTTGCTGTAGCTCACCACAGAAGAGTCTCTTAGGCAGCCATTGGTCTGGCATTTTACAACATATCCCACCCAGCATAGCTGGCACAACATCAGGATGGTACGGATGCTGGGGAGACATGTTTGGGCATGTACCTCAGTGTCTGTAACTTTGTCCTGCCACTTGATGTTGAGAATTTTTCTTTAGACTTATGGTGTGAAAGTGGTTCAGCTTCCTGGCGTGGCAGTGGTACACCATCCACATTTCGCATGCATAAAGTAGTATGGAGAGTAAGCACGGTCCTGTAGACCTTAGTTTGGTATAGATGCTGATGCCTCTTCTGTTCCAGACATTGGAATACAATCTGCCAAAAGTTACACTGGCTCTGGCAATGTGAATGTTCACCTTGTTGTCAATAGTGATGCTCTGTTACAGTGTGCTGCCAAGGTAAGTAAAGTGGTTCACTACATTGAGTTTCTGGCTGTTTACATTGGGCTTAACATAGGGCTTTCCAGGTGCCAAGTGATGCAGTACTTCAGTCTTCTCAGTACTGATGATGAGACCAAAGCTTGTTCAGGAGCTGGAGAACTTGTCAGTGTTGCATTGCAGGTCGGCTTCTGGGTCAGCATTGGGGTGCAGTCATCAGCAAATAAGAGATTCTGGATGGTGTCTGTCATGACCTTAGTTTTTGCTTGAAGCCTCCTGGGATTGAATAGCTTTCCATCTGTAACGTACCTGAAGCTCTCAGTTTCTGAAATCATTAGTAATCATGGCAGTGAACAATTTACTGAACAGTGTCAGTGTCAAAACACAACCCTGCTTGATACCATTTGTTACTGTGAATGGATCAGATGTCTCTTCATTGTCCTGTGCTCGTGCCTGCATTATATCATGGAAATGTTGCACCATGGATATATATTTTCTTGGGCATCGTACTTGGCCATTACCTTCCACAAGCCTTCTCTGCTGACAGTATCAAAGGCTTTTGCCAAGTCAATGTAGATGGAGAGAAGGTCTGCATTTTGCACTTGACATTTCTCTTGTAGCTGCCTCTCAGAGAACACTATGTCAATTGTACCACATTCTTTTCGGAATCCACATTGGATTTCTGGCAGTTATCCATGCTCAAGGTGTATGGAAAGGTGGTTCAGTATGATTCTGGTGAGTATATTTCCTGCAAATGAGAGGAAGGATATACCCCAGTGGTTGTCACAGGCCTGATGGTTCCTTTTGTGCTTATATGTGTGGATTATGGAGGCATCTTTGAATTCATGTTGGATCGTCTCTTGCTGCCACATCACTAAAACAGTTGGTGGAGCCTTTCTATCAGGGCTGTGCCCCCATCCTTGTAGACTTCAGCTGGGATGGAGTCTGAACCAGGTGATTTGCCACTAGAGAGATGACATATCGCTTTCTGTGTCTCCAACAAGGTTGGAAGGTCATCCAGTGCTTCGTTGATGGGTATCTTGGGGAGATGACTGATGGCTTCATCATTGATGGATGATGGGCAACTAAAAATGCTCTCAAAGTGTTCAGCCCATCGTTGAAAAATATTTTCTTTGTCAGTAATTTGTGTGTTCCTGTCTGCGCTGAGAAGTTGGGATGATCCAGAGAAAGGAGGTCCATAAACTTCTTTCAGGGCATTGTAGAAGTTCTTCCTGTCATGCTGGTCTGTATAACACGATCAGCTTTGTTGCTCAACCATGCGTCTCACATCTGACGGAGCTTCTGCTGTACAGTTCTGCATGTGTTGTTGTAGGCATCTGTCCTAGCGGTGGACTTGGGATTCTTGAGGTAGGTTTGAAGGAGGCAGTGTTTCTCATGCAGAAGCTGCTTGATTGATATTGTTGCAGTTCTCATCAAACCAGTCATGATAATGTCTGGTTGAGGGTCCTAGGATTTCTGAAGCTGTACTGTAGACAAGTTCTCTGAATGTTGTCCAGTTAGTCTCCACATTCTGATTGCCAAGAGGGGTGGATTTCAGATGTTTCTCAGAGGCATCCACGAGATACTGTCTGGTACTGGTGCATTTCAGCCTGGAGATGTTCATTTATTTAGGAGTCATCTTTTCCTGTGGGCATCTTTTGGGCTGAATGTGGATATTGATTATGGTGATGATGAAGTGGTGGTCTGTCCAGCATTCAGCACTGCACAAGGACTTGGTCACATGCACATCCTGCCTGTCTCACTTCCTGGCAATGACTTAGTCGATGAGGTGCCAGTGCATAGAGCGTGGGTGCATCCATGATGTCTGATTATGGCTAGGGAGGCAGAAGATTGTATTGGTGATCAGCAGTTCATGCTCAGTGCAAGTCCATAGCAATAGGAGACTATTGCTGTTAGAGTGACCCACTCCATGCTTTCCTAGTACTCCATCCCAGGCAATGTAATCACAGCCTATTCTTGCATTGAAATTGCCAAGAATGATGAACTTATCTGCCATTGGTGCATCAGCAATGATGGAGTGAAGATCATCATATAACTTGACCTTCACTTCATCTGGGATGGTCATGGTTGAAGCATAAGGATTGATGATGGTATGGTGCTTTCTTTCAGACAAGAGGGGAAGTTTTATGGTCATGAGGCTGTCATGAGATCTAACCGGAGCCCTTTTCACAGAATTCACATTCTCCTGCAAGATGGGTCTCACTCAAGGCTGCAATGTTCGCGCTGTATCTGGCGAGTTCCTTTCCTATTAGGGCAGTTCTCCTCTGGGGTCTTTCAGCATTGTCTCTGTCCAGTAAGGTGCACAAATGCCATGTGCCAAGTGTGATAAGAACAATCCTCATTTTCTTTAATGTATTTTGATTGCTGGAGTATGGTCCTCGCCAGTCAAGGTATGCTCACTAGGGTAGATTAGAGCAGGCAATGTTTAGGGCACTTTTTCTAGCCCCTTCCTTATGCCAGGGAAGTGAGCGGTGCATTTCTGAAGAGGGCTGCTAAGTTGCTCAGGGGGCTGCTGTTCTCCACTGCTGCTCCATGTCACTAGTGATCGACCCTAATGACCTGAGCTGCCTGTGTGCAGGTTGCTATCACTGCAATTGTACCCACACCTGCTGATTTGTTGCTTGCCTGTTGCCACATGACTTTAGTGGGTGATATAATGGGATGGGTGGATAACAAGAATGACTTGCGCAGTGACTTGTTTTAAGTGAGGATGAGTTGCACAGTTCATCAACCTCGCTGTCTCGCTTAAAACTATCTGGGTCCAGAAGCATGACAACATCGATATGGCAGGAGACAGAGTTGAGTGCACTGGATGTCCTATGTGTCTTGTCATTCTCTTAGTGCTCCACAATTTGCTGGGAATCACCTTTCTGCTTGTTGACCAGCTGTTGGTTCCTCCGTGCAGGCTGCCGCATCCAGTCTTCACATACTAGGTAGACAAAGCCTAACTCACTGAGGGTTAAAGACCTGTCAGCTAACCTCAGCTTTGTTTAGCCGCCCAGTCGAGGCCATTATCTGGGATGTGGCCACTGAGCATACTACATCTTATTTAGCCATAGGTATAGCTGAGTGCCAAGTGGGAACCAAAGTTGGGCGAGCTACCCCCGAAGAAGTACGACTGCTTAGCCAGCCAGATGTGTTACCTCCTTGCAGGACATCCCATATACCCATTTACATAAGCTAGAAACCATGGAAATGTGTCACCCCTTGTTGACATTATTTGAAAGATTGTAGCCAGTGATTAAACATTTAATCTAATTTATGTCCTTAAAAAATGTTATTAAATGTTGCACATGAATTGATCATAGGACATGCCTTATTTCTTAGGATTTATGAATCAAAAGGTCAAAGGCCAGTGACACATTACATTTCCATGAAGGAGTTGTCATATTTTCATCAGGGTTTACAATCCTGTATGTGGATATAAAAAAAGGATACATATCAAAGTCACAGGGTTAATATTTTCAGCTTATTTTACAAAATTATTGACTTTTGGAAAGGGTTTTATGATCTGTTTGCATCCATTTCTTTTTTATAGTTTTTCAATTTTGCATATAAAGTTACAAATGTAGGTGAGGCATCCATTGGAATTTGTTAGTATACTGGTCAAAGGCCAAGGTAACACTTTGGGAGATGTATTGTACTATATGGACTAATGAGTCATTAACACTTTGGGAGTTGTATTGTACTATATGGACTAATCAGTCATTAACACTTTGGGAGTTGTATTGTACTATATGGACTAATGAGTCATTCAAAGTAATGAAATTAGTTTTATATAGCATCTACTTATTAAAACTGTTATTTCTAAGGTTTTATTTTTATGAACAGAGCAAATGTGGTTAGCTCTTGACCAGTTTGAAACTAGCGTGGATTTTCAGGCCTTATGGATTGCAGTAGAATCCGAATTAAGAGAATTAGATGACTGTGGAACTGTTCCTGAAACTGAAATGGATAGTGCAGGTGAGAGAGAGAGACAGAGAGAGAGAGAGAGAGACAGAGAGAGACAGAGAGAGAGAGAGAGAGAGAGAGAGAGAGAGAGAGAGAGAGAGAGAGAGAGAGGCTGGTAGAAATAAACACTTCTTTTACTGCTTTTGGCAAGTTTGAAATGTTATGCTTGCATAGCATATCTTTTGTTATCTGCCCAAATGTTCTGTAGAAAATTGGTAATAATATATTTTTTTTAATGCATAAATCTCTAACAAGGTTGAGCAAAATATTATGTTACTGCTTTCTTTATTATTACCAACCTTGAATCAGAAGGATTCACTTTACATACCATAAAGACAGAAAACAAAATGTGGGACTGTCAGTATCAGATA
This sequence comes from Unio delphinus, assembly GCA_029339505.1. NCBI lineage: Eukaryota > Metazoa > Mollusca > Bivalvia > Unionida > Unionidae > Unio > Unio delphinus. The sequence goes on from JAQISU010001235.1 coordinate 42,566,024, forward strand.
GGGACTATATTTGATGTAAATAATAAGAATGACTGGCACTAAAAGGGATAGGGAATATCCATATAGAGACTGTATTAGATATAAATAAAAAGAATGACTGACACAGTGTCTGACTTAGAATGTGGCAATGTTAAATACAACTCTTAATGAGGCCTTACTTTACTCCACCCAGTTAACTGACAAGAACAGGTACGACAAAATCCTCATAGAGAAAATATTCCACTGTGAAAAGGATTTTAAAGTGAGAAGGATATTTTGTATATATTTGATACCTATCTGGTTGGTATTATGTGAGTGTTGGCACATGCATGTGTATGTATCTGGTAATGGTTGGTATTATGTGAGTGTTGGCACATGCATGTGAATGTATCTGGTAATGGTTGATATTATGTGAGTGTTGGCACATGCATGTCTATGTATCTGGTAATGGTTGATATTATGTGAGTGTTGGCACATGCATGTCTATGGATCTGGTAATGGTTGGTATTATGTGAGTGTTGGCACATGCATGTCTATGTATCTGGTAATGGTTGGTATTATGTGAGTGTTGGCACATGCATGTGAATGTATCTGGTATTGGTTGGTATTATGTGAGTGTTGGCACATGCATGTGAATGTATCTGGTAATGGTTGGTATTATGTGAGTGTTGGCGCATACAAGAACCCAACAAATCTGAATTGCCAGTAATGTCCTATATAGCTTGTATGAAAACATTGCTTTTTTGGGTCATGTACACTTACAGGAGCTCCCATGGGACCTCAAAACAAACTTTCTGAGTATTCAACTCTACCCCCACTGTACCCAATCCCAATCTGGAAAAATGGCAAGCATGGTGCCATTGCTTGGTATCTGGATACATCTTGATGTCTGTGACAGCAATTTACTTAAAAAGCTAACGGGAATGCGATCTTGTTTATAATTTTCATTATGTTACTTGACAAGATGACAAAGAAAATTTTGCAATTCAGAGTTTTTGCATACTGATGCTTGTTAACATTCACATACACTTAACTGGTAAAGGAAAGAAATCAGTTATGGACACAAACACTTTTTCCTATTTTTAAGGGCTTGACCAGAACAATTCTGATCATTTCTGCAAGGCATTTGCAGATATAGAGGACCAGTTTAAAGAACAGAGGTAAGACATTGTATGGTGCATGAGTATTGTCAATACTTTGGTGTGCCTGAATGGTTCCAGTACATAATTTAAGAGAATGCATGCAAAGGATTAGAAATTCTATACAGTAGTTTCTTCATTCATTTTGCTTTCATTCTATTGTTTTTTTTTCTTATTCATCTACACTCATGAAAAGTGGTATTTGGACACATGAAACATGTAGATTAATCCCAAAATAGTAGGTTAATGTGACCTGATTTTCAAACTTGGGTGATGTTTGTATTTTCAGCTATTTGTTGGTTATACTTTCCATATCTTTAATCCTATTTCACCTGCACTTATCAAAATTGGAATACAAATACATACAGATCAAGGAGCGTAAACCCACAACACTGTGACTCAATTTTCCCTGTTGACTAACTTCATATAATTTCAGTTATGTGTTCATTACACCCTGAATATCTCAGACCCTTTTTGTGAAAAATTGTGTGTGAGTGAATTTCAAAGTGTAGGAAACATCTGTATGAAAAACTGGTCGTTGTGACTTTTTTCATATAAAGGTAACTTTTGTATTTTCATTTTATCACATCTTCAATGTACCCAATACTTTTTCCCAATGCAAAAACTTGGTATTTCATTATAACCTAAGAATGTATCTCAGTTATAACAAAATTGGGTAACTATGATTAATATTCATGCTTGAATAGCTTTTTGTATTTTGAGCTAACCAGTCATTACAATTTCAATATATTGAACTCTGTTATCCCTGCAGTCTTGAAAATTAGTTCTGCCGTTGTATCATTAGAGTAGAACAAGTATGCTTGTTTGTATGGTTTCATGCCATTTTTCAGCACAATATAGGCTATACATGGCGGCCAGTATTAATGGTGGAGGAAGAACCTGGAAAACCCCGGAAAGAACCACCGATCCATGAGAAGCTACTGGCAAGCTTTCTCACATACCCACATTGGCTGAATCTGAGACTCGAACCCCTGTAGACAGAGGTGAGATGGCAGTGATCCATAACAGAAAATGCTTTAGACCACTCAGCCACTCGGGGTCTCCAATAACTAGTATGAGCTTCTTTTATCTTTCTCACCCAATTTTTTATGTTTTGGATAGTTAAGTAATGGTGGTGGTTTGAGGTGCACATATTATGATTGTATCAGCTTACCATAGTAATTTATTCTGAAGGTAAGTACAGCAGTACATTTTCATCAACAAGTACAATGGTCATTTTGGTCAGTAACATATTTATAAGAATTCCAGAGTATTAGCTTTTTATAAATTTAATAATATTAACAATTTGTTTTAATTTTTTATGACAAAAAATAAAAATATAATTCTCTTAAAAAGCAATTTTAAATGTTACAAATATAATTATATTTATGATCCTTTAGTAACATGTTTGACAAGCAGGCCACATGTAGCAATGTTTCAGCAAAATTGGATATTGTGAAAGATATTTTGGTCAAGTGCAACTTTTAAAATAATGTTGTTTTTTTTATAAAGAAAAGAAGCAGTTTCTTAGATTTTTACTATCTTTATGTTAATGTGTCAAGTACATGCATTGTTTTGCAAGACTGGTTTTATACTAAAAGTTTAAAAAGAGTCAGAGGAAACTGTAATTATACCAAAAGGTCAAGTACTTAAAGTATTCTGCTAGAGTGATGTTTGTATTTTCAATCATTTGTTTGTGACATCCTCTTTGTCTTTAAGACAATAACATTCAAACTTCATTTTGATCCTATACTGATGGAACTGTAACCAAAATTTCAGAATGATGCACATTTATTTACAAGTTAGTCACTGTACATTTTGAAATTAATATCAAAGAATTTACTTTACTTATAAGTTGCAGATTTATTTTCAATTTTCATTTTGATAAATTATCATCAACACAGTTTTAATGAAATTATGTTTTTTCCATAAATATACTGTCTTGAGTTTCAGAAAAAGTACAGAATGGTCACGTCTGACACATATGCTGTATTCCTTCATGTCTTGGACAGATATTGAGTGTATTATCAGAATAAATTATGGTAGTCATGACTTAAAGATAGGACCATTATGATGGTGATGATGTACAAGACTAATGTTTTATCCCGTCTGCTTGAAAATAATATAGCAGAAAGAAAATTGATAGAATATTTTAAAATGTTGAGCTATGACATTGACATTGTACATGGAACTTGATGTGACCTGCTACAGTGAATGTACCAAGTCACAGGTTGAACTATTGTCTTTGTTTTGCTTATTAAATATTTCCTAAACAGATACATCATTTTCAAACTCAGAACAAGTTCAATAAAAGATCTGACCGAATCTGATTCTGTAGTGACATATTGTTGTGTCAACATAGCATATTGATCTGAAGGTCCTGCTAACTATATACCATTTTATGAAACATAATAACTTCCTTCCTCAAAATAAAACACCCTTAATAGTGTGAAGTATTCAAGTTAGTAACTTATTCTAGTACCGGGTATGTTATTTTTCTGTCATCATTTTAAAGGGGATACAATATTTCTGTTTATTTTTTGTATACATGAATAATAAAACCAGTTGTAAACATGTCCTTACATTTAAGAGAATGCCTCTTCTTTACTAAGGTGATAATGCCTGCTGATTTCAGAATTAAAGGTCAAGGTCACAGTGTTCTATACAAGACATGTAGCAGTATACTATTTTGTACCATTTATGGAACTGCTGCTTAGTTTTGCTTTCTAATGTTTAAAACTGTTTGCATGGTGTTGTAAGCTTCATGTGTTTACAAAAATCAACTTCCATGCAAAGAAATGAATTTTGTTGTAGCTTAAAAGACAATAATATTAACCCTTTGAACCATAATCTCCCCCATATTTCAGCACATTAACCCAAGCCTCCCCGGCAAGTTTTGACAATTTTATAAAAAGTAAAATTTTGCAAAATAAAAGTAATATTATGCCTTAGAATGATAATCCACTATGATATAACAGCAAATATCAAAATTCTCTTTTCAAACATGCTTATAAAATGCTTTTTATTACTATGACTATGTAACAAACTGTCTCGAAATTTCTTCATATTTCATATTTTTCATATTTTTTCTATATTTCACTGACCATCTAGCGAATAAAATAACACAGGCTGGTATACCGGACTTTCGGGTTATGACGGTACATAGCTAGGCAGGTATATCGGCCTTTCGGGTATATACACCGTTACAACCGGGCGGTAAACCGGCCTGTCGGGTTCAAAGGGTTAAGATATATGATCAGAAAAATAATTTTGGTTTCCTCCACCAACCTGCCAAAAGGATGGTGTGATGACTTTATGGTCCTAAACTAGGTAACAGAATGGAGTGGAAACCAAAAAGCATTGCAAATTCAACAAATGATTTATTTCCATTCAAGCTAAAGTGAAAATTTAAAAGGAATTTAAAGTATTGTGAATTAATCCCAAATAATCCTAAATGTTACGTCAGAAGTTTAAAAACATAGAATTCCAAATGAATTCCAATTTTGAATGTGCTGATTCCAAATAGTTCAAACTGTGGAGGTTTGTCAACAGTCTTTGGTTGTCACAGTTATATAATCCAAAACTGTCTTTGAATGAATTCACAGTAATCCAAAAATAGTTAAGATAGCTTTAACTCAAGAAATATTTACTGAATACAGTATTGGGAGATATGTTATGGATGTCATTTCAATTTCATAATATCAGATAAATTTTGATTTGAAATTAATTCTGGAAATTTTGTGAAAATACATTGTTTGCACAGAACAACAAAAATGTTTGAAACATACGGGAGATAGATTATATTATAGAAAGGACTCCTGTCTATAAAGGACACACAGTTTTCCGGGGTTTTACTGTAGTTAGAATTTCTGACCATTAACATATTTATAGATTTAGTTTCTATATGTCTGGCCTTTTGGCCTTTACATTTTCCCCCAAACCTCTTTAAGGTGGACAAAGCTATGGAGACTTATAGTGCTAGATTAGCTATGGAGTTTTATAGTGCTAGATTAGCTATGGAGTCTTATAGCGCTAGATTAGCTATGGAGTCTTATAGTGCTAGATTAGCTATGGAGTCTTATAGCACTAGATTAGCTATGGAGTCTTATAGCGCTAGATTAGCTATGGAGTCTTATAGCGCTAGATTAGCTATGGAGTCTTATAGCGCTAGATTAGCTATGGAGTCTTATAGTGCTAGATTAGCTATGGAGTCTTATAGTGCTTGATTAGCTATGGAGTCTTATAGTGCTTGATTAGCTATGGAGTCTTATAGCACTAGATTAGCTTTGGAGTCTTATAGTGCTAGATTAGCTATGGAGTCTTATAGCACTAGATTAGCTATGGAGTCTTAAAGTGCTAGATTAGCTATGGAGTCTTATAGCGCTGGATTAGCTATGGAGTCTTATAGTGCTAGATTAGCTATGGAGTCTTATAGTGCTGGATTAGCTATGGAGTCTTATAGTGCTAGATTAGCTCAAGAAAGATTAGAAGCAATTTAAGAAATTTCTTCCAGTGCGTGATTCTGTCAGACGGTATTACAAGAATGTTAGGTGTCTCAGGTGGAATTTGCAGAAGGTGCAGAACAATTATTTAAACCCACTACAAAGGCTACTGAAGGAGTTATAGAGGCTACCAATAGTTTTCATCCCACAGATCAAACCACTAGAGTGACTGGAAAAATAGCAGAAAGAAAGAAGAAAACAAAATGATTGTACGATATCTTGTACAAGCTGAAATAGCTCAACTACTTGGCAGAGTCAAGGAAGAATTAATAAGGGGACACTAAATTTCCAAATATGCTGAAATCAGAACTAAATCAAATGGTAAATTTCTTGATAACGGTATTTCCTACATAGAAAATACTGAAGAACTGAAATTTTCTGAGATTGCCGCTCATCGTTATGATAATAAAAACATATTTCTGAAACCTGAGTACATTAATAATTATGTAAGTCATGAATCCTGGTATAATTGTATTTTTAAGATATCTCACAAAGCTGAGAAGATTGAAAGGATAAGATCGAAGGGATCCAAAACAAATTGAATTTAATGATGGGATAAAAAAAATATCTTAAAAAATCACAGACACAGCAACCATTCAAACAGTAAGTGAAAAAGAATGGGAAGATCTAGAGTTTGAGGAAGTTAGACAAAGGAAAGAACTACATTTCTCACCAAGTAAGAAAGAAGCAGAAGAAACAACCGTAAGTGGTATTTCTACACAAGGAAGTGGTCTTATTACTCCATGTGCCAACAACGTCCTTTCTGATGCTGAATGGCTAGAAATTCTGACTGGTGGAAAATGAGCTGGTAATAATTCTCCAGAAAATATTAATGAAGCAGCCAATATTTGTCAACAGTTATTTACAGGAAGTATCATGGATATTAATGTTTATCGATATCTCATTGATGAAATCGCTGATGACTATCACTGGGATTAAATAAATAAGAAACAATGCATGATGTGGACAGATTATGGTCAGTGATACATTTGCTATTATCTACTTATAAAGCGATCTACATTGATGGACTTGGTAATGTTGTTTAAGCTTTTTTTAAGAAGAAAAGTTTCAAAAGCAATATCAATTGCAAAACAATTAGCAATGAAAGCTATTGATTTTGTTTGTGATATTGGTAATGCTGCTAGTAAAGCATTAAGCAATTATAGCAATCAAGGATAAACTAGTACGATTAATACAACAAAACCTACAGCCAGTAAAATTGCCTAGCACCAAGGTAATACCTGCAGATGTCAGTAAAGTAATAAATCAAGCTGCAAATAAACAATTAGTTGGTATTATCATGGTTAACGATGATCACAGATAGCATTCAAAGTGCTGTTGATGGTTTATTTACAGGGCATCACAGCAAGGTGTTTCTGCACCATGATATATTTTCATTGTATTTCAGGATGTTACACAATTAAACAATGAAGAATAAAATTCAGTGACTTTTGATAAATTTGTAGTTTCCAAAGTTTCCCTAACAATAAATGGACATTTGAGAACCATCTGAAGATATATTACTTAATTTTGATTAAAATTATGCAACACATGTGTACCATTGGTTAATAATATAGATACTGGTTTGCAAATATCACAATTTGATTTTACATTTTATCCAATCAACTTTTTTTGACTGGAACATCTTGATTTAGTTAGACAATCTGTTGTTGATATTTATTTGTGATCTCATGTAAGTCTAGGTGGTGCTAATTACAGAGTAATCACTTTCATACTCAGTGATAAATCAATGTTACTTGAAGATGTTGGTGGACAAATGAGAGTCATTGATGCCCCACTAGAGAACATGTAATTAAATTGCTCCTGATTTTATAATGTCATATAGTAATGTCAGTCTGACTACTGGTCAGATAAAATTACAATAAAATCTTGCCAGTAAATGTGGAGGAAAAAACGTTTTAACGAGATCAGATTTCAGGTGGTGGTCCAAACAAATTATCATTAAAAAGAAAACATACAAATTTGAAATGACAGGATATAGTAACAAAATAAACTAACCCAATTAGTGAAACTCTCACACATTTAGAGGCTTCAGTTTGGCATTATTGACCTTATATTTTTTTCATTTTCATAGGAAGCATTAGTTTTTAAGCAAATGACATTTCAGCAAAAAGGTATGTTTTCCCTATGTGGCATGTTTAAAGAATGAAGATAAATTTTTAAAAATGGAACTTTTTAATATCCAGGATTGTTCTGAAATTAGGTTAAACATAATCCATTCATCCCTTCATACACACACATGCATACACACACACACACACACACACACACACACACACACACACTATACCAAACTAAACAATACCAGTTCTGATATTTGTGTAATCATGTTATATGGTTGTACTTCAGTTAGATGTTCCATATTGTAAATGTATTAGTTGACAAAGCATTTCTCTTTTATTTTGTAATTTGATTCTTTCTTGTGTTTCAAGATCATATATTCCAAATTTGATGAACCTGTTTCTGTTGAAAAGGAAATAAAGTTAGTCAAGCACAAACACACACACACACACACACACACTATGCAGTGTTTGAGGTGGGTGTAGCTTCTCAGTTTTGTGTTGGATTGCCATTGAAGGTGTTGCTATTTGTTGGTTTGTTTTTTATATTATAAATACCACTGTATTTTCAAAGTTTGAAAATCCTTTAATTTTTTACCTGTTCTAGAGTTTCTATGGAGAAAGATTTGGTTATGACAGTGTACAGATGATTAAGGACTCCAACACTGTGGAAAGAGAGAAACTAGATCCCAACAAGGTAACAGTATACCATAGAATCCAATGATAACTAAATCCATGTTTTTTCTCTACCTATTGATAACAAGTTTTTCTAACCCCAAAATTCCAGATATCTTAAAGGCACTGATCTTTTGTTTTTTACATATCATTTTGTTTACTGTTCAGTTTGATAGCAGGGTCTAAGGTAAGATGGAATGGTAGATATTGATATATATAGAATTTAGAAAGGTTTCATATGTAATTTATTTATCTATCATTTAGATACAAGTTGACTTGAAACATCAAGCAGTTTTTTTGTCTTTCCATCTTACGGACAAGAGTGCAAATTAATTTTGTGTACACTATACACATGTTTGATTCATTAGCATGAATTTTGACCTTGCCATCAAATTGTAGCTGAATAGTTTTTCACCTTTGGCCAAATTTTATCAATAAAATAGTGCTTAAGGTAGCCAATTTTGCTGTAGCTATAGGTCCCATAGAGTCTAATCAAGCCAGTTGTGCTGTAGTTATAGGTCCCATAGAGTCAAATCAAGTCAGTTGTGCTGTAGTTATAGGTCCCATAGAGTCAAATCAAGTCAGTTGTGCTGTAGTTATAGGTCCCATAGAGTCAAATCAAGTCAGTTGTGCTGTAGTTATAGGTCCCATAGAGTCAAATCAAGTCAGTTGTGCTGTAGTTATAGGTCCCATAGAGTCCAATGAAGCCAGTTGTGCTGTAGTTATAGGTCATATAGAGTCAAATCAAGTCAGTTGTGCTGTAGTTATAGGTCCCATAGAGTCAAATCAAGTCAGTTGTGCTGTAGTTATAGGTCCCATAGAGTCAAATCAAGCCAGTTGTGCTGTAGCTATAGGTCATATAGAGTCAAATCAAGTCAGTTGTGCTGTAGCTATAGGTCCCATAGAGTCAAATCAAGTCAGTTGTGCTGTAGTTAGAGGTCATATAGAGTCAAATCAACTCAGTTGTGCTGTAGCTATAGGTCCCATAGAGTCAAATCAAGTCAGTTGTGCTGTAGTTATAGGTCCCATAGAGTCAAATCAAGTCAGTTGTGCTGTAGTTATAGGTCCCATAGAGTCAAATCAAGTCAGTTGCTCTATAGCTATAGGTTCAGTCAGATCAAGTTTAAATCCGCTTGAAGGTCAAAAAGGTCATTGTTCCATCTGTAATGGCAAAATTTGTATGAAAACAGGAAATGGTTGCCCTGATTTTGATTGGACCTAATGTCTCCACCTCTAAAAGCCATTAGAACAAGTTTGCTTTTTGTGATACTCAGGCTTTTAAGTGACAGATCTGTTTGCATTGGTTGAGGAAGATATCTATCTTCCCTCACCTTCAAAGTGCTCTTGCTTTTCACCACTTGTTTGAAGAAATAATTCTAACAGCTTGTTTGATATGAGACAGGAATGCAGTTTCATCATTTAGTCGTTTGGATGAAAAACCTGCTTGTCATGCCAGAGTTTGGAATTCGCAAACTTTCTGCATCAAGTGAATGGGACATAAAAATGTTGGTGCCTGGGGTACAGTTGATGGTAGTATTGATGACATCATTGGCATCCTTATGGAAGTGTTTCTTGGCTCTTGTAGTAGCCCATTTTACTGTTTACCAGATTTCTCATTCATAGCTCATCAAACTGGACGTGGTCCAGTTAAACCTTATACTATTCATACAGATGGGGTGATTATCTTATCATACTATTCATACAGATGGGGTGATTATCTTATACTATTCATACAGATGGGGTGATTATCTTATCATACTATTCATACAGATGGGATGATTATCTTGTTTGTCTTTTAGACCCCAGACTTCAATCTGCCCATGATGATTTATTTTACCTGGCTCAATTCGATCTGTCCAAAAGAAGACCAATCTTTGCAGACAGGTGTTTTAACACTTTAATTGCTAAGCATTCCAAAAGATGTCTTTTTTTTAATTTGATAGGGAAGGATTTGTAAGCTTGTGAAAGTTGTACTTTGTATTATGCTTGAGAGATGTATTTGATGAAATGATTAATGTACTGAAAGAAATGATAAATTATCGGGTATGCAAATAATTATTTTTCACCAGAGTTGGTAGCAATGGTGACAGTGTCCAGGTTCATACGTTTTGAAAATCTTTGAAATTTGTGATAGGGCCTAACCGGAAATCGAACCTGGTCGTTCCGTACCCAAGTCGTTTCGTACCCACATAAATTGGTCGTTTCGTACCCAAGGTGATGGTCGTTTCGTACCCAATGTGATGGTCGTTTCGTACCCAAGGTGATGGTCGTTTCGTACCCAAGGTGATGGTCGTTTCGTACCCAAGGTGATGGTCGTTTCGTACCCAATTAATTGACACCAAAATAATAACTTAATTTAAATTTTTAAAAAATATTCACTTTGACAGTAAGAGAAAACGCAGATACATTAGTGTTGTTTGTGTCAGTTTTTCTTCTCCACGACCTAATACTGGTGTTAATTTAAATTTTTTTTAGCTGCTTTTAAAAGTGTTGAACGTTGTATATTATGGGGGTGGGGGCAGCCGAACAGTAAAAATTACCATCCAAAGAATGACTGAAGGAGATGTCTCAGTAAGTCAAATTATTAGCTTGAAAGGTTTCATTAAGAACAAAAGACACTGCTTGAAAATATATCTTTAATTTTTGTAAAGACAACTCAACTGCTTTTATAGTCTTTACAGCGACTAAAGATGAACTTTCATCTTTTTGTTATGCAAACGGCTAAAACACGGTATTGGTGCTGATAAAGGAATTTTCATGTTATATGCATGAAATAGAAAAATTAAACAAGATATGAACCAATTTTAAAGATTGGTAAGCCTGGCATATACCTCTCTTACTTTCCTGAAAATTTCAAGAGGTTAGTGTAACCCATTGTTGAGATATGCATGGAAACAAGCTCTAAAACTGGCCATTTTTGAGCGTTATGTAGTCTCACTCGAAAAAAGCTTGAATATAAAATAGAGAATTCTCTAAATATCATACTGAAATTATGCATTTATTGGTCTGGTTTTATGCGGAATTCTATCCTGCAAATATTGTTTCTTGAATTAAAGAAATCGGTAAAATATTATGGATTTTATAAGCAAAATACCGTCAGTAGAAGTTTTGTTTCAACATTGAAATTCAAACACTAATCTGTTGTTATATGCCAACATTTTGTACAAAATAACATTCATTATAACTTTTATTGACATCTAGAACTCGGCTTTATATTATAATAAGTAGTAAAACCATTTAAATCACATGGCTAGCCAAGATATTCGAATGAGAGCTTGTTCTTTGTCAAACTTTCCAGTTCTAAATTTTGTAGTGTCTGTAACCTTTACAAGTTTATATGGCAATAATTTTGTTGTTTCATTATGGAAAAGTATAAATCCTACAAAGGCTCATGTGTATCCATGTGATGTCCAAGTTGGCCAAAATTGGTGGTGCTGTATTGTACCATTAAAAAACAGCAACTCAATAAAAAAAAGTTACAGACACTACACAAACAGGTTTAAAAATGAAAGATAAAAGTATTGTTCTACTTGTCATTAAAACATTGTTTTTCTCAATAGAAAGTTCCATCTTATGTGATGTAATGTTGCATCATCTATTTACCTCTGCAGCCAAGAGCAAAAAAGTGATGCAATAACTCTCTTGATTGAATATTGCATCATTCTTGCAGCACTGCCTGTTTGAGTAATTTACTACAAGACAATGTAACCTGAATTTCTTATCCTAGAAGAAGCTGCCTAATTACTTTTTCTGTTCCTTACCATGGTACATCCCTAAGACATAGGAAGACGACAAAAGCAAACCTCTGGGAACAACTCTGGTAAGTTTGTATTGAATTGGTAAACCACACTCTTAAATTGTAGTGTCTGTAACCAATATCCCCTTTTTATACTGTCTATGACTTTATCCCTGTTTTTTTTTAAAAATGAAGCCAAATTATGTTTCCTATTACAGTATTGATGTGTAAGGCTAAATTTTGACATATTGTCTGTCTGCAATTTGTAATATTTTGGTATATTTATAGTTTCTTTCACCTAGATTTCTGATAACAGGCAACATTTTCAGTGATTTCTTATAATATGCAATTGAAACTGAGTATTTTTGCATTCCATATCATTAGACTAGTAAATTCAAACAGAAATATTATGAGAATTCAATGAGCTCAGACTTAGTATTGGATACATTGCTGATATTGTCAAATGGTTACAGACACTACTAGACATGTGAATTGACCCGACTGTTGTTTACATTATTAAGGAAAGTGTGCAATCATTGTAAATGCTAGAACATTGAATAATCATCAGGTTTTATGCTATTTCTTTTTCAATCAGATACTTTTCTTTAAGAATCTACAGGTTATTCCAGTTTGCTTATGTATGAAAGCATATTGCGTACTCATTACAAGTATGTTTTGTAAAGTCTAAATTTCATCCGTATACATAGAGGAACAAAAATGAGAATGAAGTTGTTTGTTTTTAGGAAGCAAAGATAAGCCAGAAGAAGATGAACAGAAGATTAAAGCTAGAAGGGAGAAGACGAGGCTAAAGGTACAAGCCTGGAGAAAAAAACAGAGGGAAAATAAGGCGAAACATGAGGAGCTAAAATAGAGAAGAAACTGATGTGCAAACACTGCAAGGTACAAGAAAATTACATGCTGTAAAGTCAGGAAGCAATGATTATGAACTGAGCATAAGAAATCTGAGCTGTTATTGTGAGCCATGCATGAAGGTTGACGGGAGATGCAACTTCAGCGAAAATGTTAATGCCTGGGAAATGAGAAAGTTAGTACTCAATAAAGATAATTTAAGTCAGAAAGGAAAACAACTTAAAGACAAGAATCCATCAACAATAGAAAATAATGACAAGAAAAGAAAACAAGGAAGTAACCAGAAAGATCATAACTCAGCAACAAGCGAAAAGCATAATAAGAAACGGAAGTCAACAGAAAGACAAAACATTGTGACAAAGAAGATCAAAGTTGACAAAAAAGCACCAACCAACACAGAGAAACCAATAGAGAATTACCACCCTGGAGAATTTGTTGCTGTAGGACTTAAGCCAAAGAAGGGACCTCTAGATGTATACTTAGCAGAAGTAATAGACATTCTTCATAACGAAGTTAGACTTAAATACATGAGAAAGTCTGGCAACATGTATGTTTGGCCTGAAAAAGATGATTATTCACAAGAGGCTCTAGATGCTATCTTGTACAGGGTAAAAGCTCCACAAATAGTCAATAAAAGGGGTCATTTCAAGTTTAATGCAGCTGAATTGTCTAAGCTCAAGTCAAATCTGGAAAAAAATCATAAGCACTTCTATTTGAAATGACAATATAAAGTCAAGGTTTAATGTGTAGTGTCTGTAACCTTAAGATCAATCACATATGGGTCTGTGTTTGAGTCAGCACCTTGGGTTGAACAATACTTTAGTGACTATGATTTATTGAACATTCATTATACTTCAATATTTTACTCTTACAAACACTATTTAGTATTAAACTTTCAAGTGCTATTTACCAGTTCATAATTTTAACACAAGTATTGGACTGATACCTGTTACAATGTGGTTTTATCATTTTATTACCTAATCAACATTCATTTAATGAATAATTCTAGTCAATGTGTTCATATTGAATTATTTTTGAAGTGAATTTTATGGAGATATGTATGGTTCTGCAGCTGTATTGAAATGCTATAGTTTTGTAGTGTCTGTAACCAATTTTATGGACAATGTACTTCTGACTCTTATGGAAGTTTGCAATACTTTTGGCCAGTATTAATGATTTTGTTTGTTTAAATATTCTTCTTGGTGTTAGATAAATGCCTAAATAAGATTATTCTATGTCTTTTATGTTTGTTATGCAAAAGTTTCATGGTTAGGTTTTTTTCTAAGTGATACCTTTGTCATAGATGTTTTGATTTTGTTATTAAGTTGTTTACCACTTCCAGTTATGTTGTTTACTTTAAATGTTGATATCCTGTTACTGATGTTACTGTGAAAAAAAATAAAGTTTTAAAGTTTTCATGCTGTTTTTATTGCATGTTATACACCAAGTGTAGTGTCTGTAACTGTTGTTATACCACAGAATTGAAATAATGGTTAAACAAAATCGCATGCATGTGCAAGCTAAATCTAACTTGATCTGACTAGGGGACACCCTAGGGTATATAATAAGCTTCATTGAAATGTTCTATCAAACATTTCAATTTTTTAAGTGAGTGAGACTACTCTCAGCACCAATACCGTGTTTTAGCCGAAAGATATTGTAAAGGTGATACTGATACATTGTACATCTTTACATGTATTTAAGTAATACTTAAATATTTTTGTACAGGCAACTTTTCACACAGTGAGACTAACAACATTATTCACAAATGTACATTCTAGAGTTTTATTACTTGCATACAAAAAAAAATACAATTACAATATGCATGGTATCATACTGCAGTAAAACTGCCTTGTCATTCAGTTGTCGGGCCGTATATACTGCTGGTCTCAGTAATTTTGAAGAGGATATGACGCCGTTCTGATATTCTTCCCACACCGAGAATATTCTCGCCTGCATTTGTCGATATTTTTTTTTCTGGTATCTTTTTAGCTTTTTTTCAGATACCAGTTGAATCTGTGTTTCAATTGAATTGGCTTCGTCGTACAAAAGACCAACTAGCACATAGAAGGCAAGATTAGCTTTGCCGGCTTTACCATTGATTCTTCGATGCCAACCCTCTACATCGTTGTTGGTACGTACCGATTTCCGAAACACAGACCACGATTCGATCGGGAATGTGCTGTTTGTAATCCAGGTTGATTCTACATAGTTAACCCAACTACATAATACTGGAATCATCTTGGACTGAGTTTTTAGACGGGCAAAGGCAGGGGCTATATGTTCTGCGGGCAAAAATGGTAACGCCATCACCTGAAAAAGAGACACAAAATGAAAGCAATTTATTTATAAGATAACACATCATAATGACAAATGTCATTTATAACACGCATTAGCCAATTCATTCGAATGTCGATATTATGCATTACCTTCCTGCAAAACTGATGAACACTTTTTTCTTGAATGTAGGCTGTTCTCAACCCCAATTTCTGAAGTTTTCGCCACATAGCTTGCCCCAGGTGAAATGCACAGCCGTGGATAGGCACTCCTGGATAAACACGCCGGAAAGCTAGCCAGAAACCTAAATAATTAAATATTTAATGTGATGAAGAAGTTTGTGCGTGTGCGCGAAAGCTAACAGCTAGCCAGAATATTGAGAACAGTTCATCGGTAAAAATAAGAAAAAGTATTTAGTTGGCTAATAATTGGAGAAGAATAACAAAATTCTTTATATTAATATTACATGAGTAGCAACAACTAAAGCCACTCTTACTACTACTACTACAACTACTCTACTACTACTACTACTACTACTACTGTACGAACCTGCTTCAAAGTCTGCAACAATACCGTTGACAGTGGGAGGAGACGGAAGAAGTCGCTTCAACGCTTTGAAAACCAAATTATAAGCAATGAAAAAGACCGAGATAAATTACTGTAATATGCAACATTACAACATGAAATACTGCTGCTACAAATACTACTAACTGCTAATACTATTACTCCTACTACTACTAAAAATAATAAAAATATTCTTATTATTTGTATTACTACTACAACTACTACTACTACTAGCAATAAACTGTGATAAAATACGATAACTATATTATCATCGTATACAATCGATAATATTATTTGCATGAATGCTTTTGTAACCAATGTAAAATCAAATTGTAATAAGAGGTAAGTGTTGCGACTGGTAGGATTGTTGTCAGGATAATGTGACTGGTGGGACACCATGCTACATGTCTGATACATGATGTCCCAGTGCTCTACATCACAATAAACTGCCACACTGTAGACATCGTAGCGATATGAATGCAAAATTGTAAGAGCTACGTTAAAATCTCTCTCTCTCTCTCTCTCTCTCTCTCTCTCTCTCTCTCTCTCTCTCTCTCTCTCACACACACACACACACACACACACACACGCTAATAATAATAATAATAATAATAATAATAATAATAATAATAATAATAATAATAATATATACCTGTCTCACATTTATGATGCTGCCACTTTTGGCAAGCGTTACATTGTAAAGCATGTTGTCGTGGTATTACTCTTTGGAAACAAACTACACAATTGTCCATGTCTCGCTTCTATTTGCATATGTGTGTTGATGTCTGACTATTTCTTCTAATACTTTTGCATAAACCATTGTAACTATTTATATCTGTATCGTGTTTTCTAGTCATATGTTGTTTGCACATAGACATTATAAAAGCTGTCTTCATTTATTTATATTGATAGATAGAATAAACATTTAAATAAACTGAGATAGAAATAAAACGTACATATTAAAATACCTGATGGTCAAACAATTAGGAGTGGGACATATGTCAATTATAATGCAACCGACAAAGGAGAGTAAGAGCAAAGACAATTACTAAAAGCATATGCGTCCATGAGAACAAATGAATGAATTTGCTAATTGATTTCATTGTATACAACTCCAAGTTTGCCATATGCTCTTTATACTAAAACATATGTGCCTGTGAAAACAAATTCTAAATACCATTAATTTTTTTTAATTATTTCAAAATAAATAAAAAAAACAAACAAATACATAATCAAACACGTGTGAAATTGCATTAAGCTTTAAAGCGTAAACTTACTAGATATCCGTGGATTTTTAGCATTTGATAACATTTCAATTTCAATTCCCGTTAAAGTATAGAAAATCATATTATTATTATTATTATTATTATTATTATTATTATTATTATTATTATTATTATTAGGCCACAAAATACTTTCTTATTATAGGTAAGTACCGTCTATATTCATAAACATATTTAAAGAAGAATATGCATTTTAATGTATGAGATCGTAAAAATAAAGTTCATATGTTTACAACATGTTTTTACTGAATTCTACTATTTTATACAACATTGTAATGGAATGATTAATTGTTTGAAAGAATTCGTAATCATTTATATTTATGGTAAATTTTATTGTAAACGACGAGTCTGCTTACAACTTCATGTTTGATTCAAAGTTGAGGAAAAGTATTCTTTAAGTAATATTTAGTAACATAGTCCAAATTATTATTATTATTATTATTATTATTATTATTATTATTATTATTATTATTATTATTATGATTAATGTGTATATCTAAAAGAAAGGAAAAAAGCAACATTACAAATATGTATGAAATTTCTTTTAAAGATATTTAAACGACGATAGCATTGGGTACGAAACGACCAGCACCGTGGGTACGAAACGACTAATGCTTTGGGTACGAAACGACTAATGCTTTGGGTACGAAACGACTCATTTGGGTACGAATCGACTTGGGGACGGAACGACTTGGGTACGGAACGACCGTGAAGCACCGGAAATCACCTCAGACATTCACTTCGGCCGAATATACGTTTTTTTCGGTACTACTCGGAAGTATTCGCCTCGGCAAATAATACGCGCACAAATGGTTACAAGTAAAATAATTCAATAAATATTAAATTTAAAAAAAAAAAGTTTTATAATACATAATTATTTTATTTAATAATAAAAAATGTCATCTTATAGCCGATATATACAGTATACGGTACACGAAAAGTTTAAGCTTCGCATACGATAATGACACAAACGGTACACTCCGGAGTCGCACCTACTACTCGGTTCGTGCCTGGATCCAGCAAATAGTACATCCAAATACTCTGATTCGATACTCGGCGAAAATTATCTACTCGGTTAGGCCCTAATTTGTGAAAAATGAGGTAGCATTTTCAGGGCCTTGAAAGTTTGAGAAAATCTAGCAGGTTACCATGAGGTCTTTAAAAGTTTTTGAAAATTGAAATAAACCCAAACATTTTAATTTTCTTTTCATGATCACAAATAAAATTGTCCAAGGTTGTTATGTTCGAATGTAGTCAAGTTTTCCTAGTATCTTTCTTTTGATGACCTTTCAGTTTCATTTCATCATTAAACAATATTGTAGTATTTTGCATTCATTGTTTTCTCATATAACATAACTTGTAGACAAAATATTTGTGAAAATAGGTCTTGGAAATCTGTGTTTGTGGTCTTTGAAAGTTTGGGAAAAGTCTTTGAATATATCTTTCAGAATTCTATATGAACCCTGAACTGTCATCTTTCCAGTAGTGATTGTAGTAGAGTGGGTGGCAGGGGCAATTATTTATTGATTTATTAAAGTAAAGTTTTCATGCAATTACATTGAAAGTGATTCACAGGAAATTCACAGCTTGTCATTGTCAGTGTATTTTCTGTTTTGCAGGCTTACATACAGATTACCTATGTTGAACCAGATTTTGACTCTTATGAGCTTCGAGATCGAGTCACCTACTTTGAGAAGAACTGCAACATCAGTAAGTTTTACTTTACATGATCAGGGATTACCCCTGGTTAGGAAAACCGTATCTTTATCTTTACTAGTTCTTCTTATGTCTTTCTATAATCACTGCATTCAATATGTTCTACCAGCTGCTGTAGTCATTGAACATGTTACCATAGTAACCATATTTGTCATTTAGATATTATTATATTATTTGTATGATAACACATTATTTAATGACCAGTACAGTACTTTCAGGAATATGTTATGCCTCCACCATGACAATTATTTGCTATATAATCTTGCCCAAAGATAGTTTTACACAAGCCCTAACCAGTTTACCATTTATGCATATTACAGACACATATCAATATAATTGGACTTTTTTGGAAGATTTCTGAAAATTGTGTTTTTCAAAACACAACCATGTCAGGGGATTTCTGCGTAAAATGTCATGTTTTTATGTGACACACCTTATGGCATGTATGGATTTGCTTCATTTTGAAATATTATTATTGCTTCTCTGGAATTGATCGTCATATATACATAGGGTTTTCACCGGAAGACTTCAATTATATCTAGTTGGTCATCAATGAAAAGTAGGTCTTGTAGACATCCATTGTGCCTACCTCAATGAATAGTTTGAAAATCTGGAAACATAAGAGAAGCACGACTGGAAGTTTCTGATGGTGTATAGTTTGTCCTAAAATGAACAATATACAGACATTACATCGAATATGGATGCTACAATAGCTTATTTATAAATCTCACTGCTCAGGAATATGAGTGAAGGTTTCAACAATCAGCAGTTAAAAAGAAAAAATGGTTTATCTTGAATTATTGGAAATTATATTTAGACAGCAAAGCATCAGTCCCACTGTGGGACTCTTGTGAATGTTTTCTTGCACAGTTGCTATTACAGATTCTCAAAACCAATCAACAGACTTTGACCCAATTTGACCAAAAACATTCTGATATAAAGCTCATTCCTATTTGTTCAAACTAATGCCAATCTGCCATCTATTATGGCCGCCATTACAGCAGGTAAACAAATCATTATAGGGCTTCTTCTTCAAAACCCACTCATCATAAATTGACCTAATGAGAAAAGTTTACTGGCAAACAAGGCTTTCAGATTTGTTTAAGTGATGCCAATGCACCTTAAGTTGTTGCCATCAAGACTAAATATAGAAAACCTTTAAATAAGCTTTTCAAATATTACTGGACAGATTTTGATTACATTTTAAAGAGAGCATCCTTTTATGAACTTCTTTTAAAATGAAGCTATTCTGTTGTCAGGGCTTTTAATTTTGTACAAATTATGTGACTATCCCATCAAATATGGCTGCTGCTATTTTAACAATAGAAAATAAATTGCACCAATAACTTCATCTAAAATACTGCCTTAAAGAATTTTACAAAATCTGACTAAATGCATCATAGCTTAAGATTTTTTAGATTTGTAGATATACCATAAGACATGGTTGTCATTACAAAACAATTTTTAAACATCTTAACAACTTTTATCTGTATGAGGCACTTGACAGAATTTGACCAGCTCTGACAAAAGAACCATGGCATTGAGGTCTTTATATTTGACAACAATGATGATGTCCTCTAATATGGATGAATGTATAACAAATGGAGAAAATTTGAAACAGAAAATATTTCAGCATAGAGCATCTTCTTGATTCTGATTTTATGGAAACTGTTCCTGCATTTGCCTGTTAGGTACATGTCAGCCAGGTGAACAGTCTCAGGCCCTCTTGGGTCTATTGTTTTTACTGAATCTGTCTTTGTTGATCAAATGAAATGTTTTCCAAACTCATACCAGTCTTTTCTCTTTTCTCCTGGTTCTGATTTACTGGTGCTTGTTCCGGCTGAGTGATAAATATAATCGGAAAAACGTTTTTGTTTAGAACTTTGCTAAATAGCTCATACAGTGCTGGTGTATGATAATTTATTTGATTATCAACAGGTTCTTTTATCATATGTATTGTATCTAGACTGATGATTCCAAAAGTTTTCCAATACCTTTTGAAACTAAATATCTTCCTAAAAAATAAGAAATTACATTATTTCCAGCATTGCTCATTTGTGTAATTATTTATTGACCTTCAGCTGTTTTACAATGGACCAAAATGCTAACTTGCATATTGCACTATAAAGCATTTCATAAGGATGATATAATTTAAAAAGATATCAATAATGATGTCCACTTTGGTAAAATCAATACTTCACACCTCAATATGTTGTGGTCATTACATTATGACATCATCATTATGATGCCATAGTGCTATATGTTGTGGTCATTACATTATGACATCATCATTATGATGCCATAGTGCTATATGTTGTGGTCATTACATTATGACATCATCATTATGATGCCATAGTGCTATATGTTGTGGTCATTACATTATGACATCATCATTATGATGCCATAGTGCTATATGTTGTGGTCATTACATTATGACATCATCATTATGATGCCATAGTGCTATGATGATAGATGAAACTTAAGTTTCTTATTAAACAATGAGAAAGAAAAATGCTTACTTACAGTTTTAGTAATCCCAGTTGTAGTCTTGTTAAAGAAATGATAAAGCCAGTAAAAATTATACAAGACCTTAGTAAGTCTTTAGCGGTTATAATCTCCTTTATACTAGTCACAACTTGAAGACTTTGTGTTGTTGAATACTGATGCAATCTCTTTATTGTTATGATAAAAATGTCAGCAGCAATTTTTGGCATATATGGTGAGAGTGGTATGATCTTGAACCTGGATAAATTTGAGGAATTTTAAATTAGTCAGCTATTCTTTTTTGGACAAATGGTGTCAGGGTACTTCTCCCCATACTTTTCTATATAATAACCATTGGGGCACATGGTTCTTTTTCCAGTCCTTCTCTTTATAATAACTCTTGGGGACAGGGTACTTTTCCCCATACTTCTCTATATAATAACCCTTGGGGACAGGGTATTTTTCCCCCATACTTCTCAATATAATAACCCTTGGGGACAGGGTACCTTTTCACCATACTTCTCTATATAATAACCCTTGGAGACAGGGTACGTTTTCCCCATACTTCTCTATATAATAACCCTTGGGGACAGGGTACTTTTCCCCCATACTTCTCAATATAATAACCCTTGGGGACAGGGTACCTTTTCCCCATACTTCTCTATATAATAACCCTTGGGGACAGGGTACCTTTTCCCCATACTTCTCTATATAATAACTCTTGGGGACAGGGTACGTTTTCCCCATACTTCTCTATATAATAACCCTTTGGGACAGGGTACTTTTCCCCATACTTCTCAATATAATAACCCTTGGGGACAAGGTACTCTTTCCCCATACTTCTCTATATAATAACCCTTGGGGACATGGTACTTTTTCCCCATACTTCTCTATAAAATAACCCTTGGGGACAGGGTACATTTTCCCCATACTTCTCTATATAATAACCCTTGGGGACAGGGTACTTTTTCCCCATACTTCTCTATATAATAACCCTTGGGGACATGGTACTTTTTCCCCATACTTCTCTATATAATAACCCTTGGGGACAGGGGACTTTTCCCCATACTTCTCTATATAATAACCATTGGGGACAGGGGACTTTTCCCTAGCTTTTGTATCTAATAACCTTTGGGGATACATATATAGCTAAGAGCATTACAAGGAAATACATAATAACCTATATAAATGTTTCAGTGATTTTTTTTTTCTTGCTTGGATCATTGGCTATGTAAAAGTATAAATATTTTAAATAGTTAGATACTACAACTTTTCAGTCCCCAAAATACTAGTGATGATTTGGAAATTTATATAATGCTGTAATCCAGTAAGATTTTATCTTTTAATTACTTTGCTGAGTGAAAATTCAGGAACCTTTTTGTAACACCTTACTTTCTTGGAAGCAAACTACATATTTAGGAATGCAGATGAAACATTCCAACTGCTTAGATAGTCTATATACACTTCTGATTTGAAGTGTCCTGTAAGATCAGGAGTTTAAATGTTAATTGATTGACAGTCAGGTTTTTGATTACTTACAGAAAGGTTTATGTATGCCACTCCATTCACACTTGATGGCCGTGCCCACGGTGAGCTGCATGAACAATACAAGAGGAAGACTATTCTCACCACCAATCATTTCTTCCCTTACATCAAAACAAGGCTCTCCGTCATCAACCGAGAGCAGGTATGCTGTAGAGAAATTTGTTGTAAAAAAAATTCTCGACTTCTGTATTAAATTATTTCAAACATTTATATTTTGATGTCTTGATACAAAATTGCAGTTAATTTATCCTTTATTTAGGCCCACCATATTTTCTGAATGTATGGATGGCTAAAGAATCATTATTTTTGCTGCCCAAAGACATAACAAATTATTTATTTGATGTCTCAAAGTTAATAGGGGAAGAAAAAATGTGCCCCTTTCCCCACAGTAGCAAAGTTAGCGCTTGTGATGGTGTGCTACAGCGAAGAAGAACAGGCATTTTTCCTGTCCTAACATGTAAGAAAAAGGAATGAAACACTGTCCTTGCTCACCTATTTTTTGTATTTGATACATGTCCATGAACCAGGATTACTAGAGCCTGATTCTATGTGTGCTTTTATGGATTAGCTTTGACCAGTAACTTTGCTTGAGGTCTCAAAAACTCTCCATACTCATTGCTGCTGATAAACCTTCCTAAGAAGAAAGGTGCAGATAAACCATAATCCAAGAGGTCTCAATGATTCGCTGGTATGATAATAATAATAATAATAATAATAATAATAATAATACTTTATTTATAGAGTGTGACTCATTTAGTGAATAACTATTCTCCCTTGATGCCCTCTTATGAAGAGTATACTAATATATGAAAGATAACAGTAATTACTGTTTATTTTAACATGTTCAGTATTACAATACTAAATTTCATTATCTATTTGAAGTACATACATGCCCATAATTTGTCATTTTGCTGATTACAATATACACCCACAATGTATCATCATGCTGTTTGCACCACAAGCCCACAATGTATCATTGTGCTGTTTGCACCACAAGCCCACAATGTATCATTGTGCTGTTTGCACCACAAGCCCACAATGTATCATTGTGCTATTTGCACCACAAGCCCACAATGTATCATTGTGCTAGTTGCACCACAAGCCCACAATGTATCATTGTGCTGTTTGCACCACAAGCCCACAATGTATCATTGTGCTGTTTGCACCACAAGCCCACAATGTATCATTGTGCTGTTTGCACTATAAGCCCACAATATATCATTGTGCTATTTGCACCACAAGCCCACAATGTATCATTGTGCTATTTGCACCACAAGCCCACAATGTATCATTGTGCTGTTTGCACTATAAGCCCACAATGTATCATTGTGCTGTTTGCACCACAAGCTCACAATGTATCATTGTGCTGTTTGCACTATAAGCCCACATTGTATTATTGTGCTATTTACACTACAAGCCCACAATGTATCATTATGTTGTTTGCACTACAAGCCCTCACTGTATCATTGTGCTGTTTACTCTACAAGCCCACACTACATTATTGTGCTGTTTACACTACAAGACCATAATGTGTCATATTGCTTGTTACAACAGACTATCTGCTGTACTTTTAGGTGATTTTGTCTCCTATTGAGGTAGCCATTGAAGATATAATGAAGAAGACCAAAGAGCTTGCTGCTGCTAATGCAACAGAACTGCCAGACACCAAGATGTTACAGATGGTACTACAAGGGTGTTTGGGCACAACCGTCAATCAGGTTAGCCATTTTCCCATTTAGCCATTAGCACTAGACCATGAATATACAGAGAGCTGATTCCAATAAATTTCAACAGAATAAAATCAAGTTTTCAAGAGATATCATGCTCATGGAGTAGGATAATGAAAGAGCACAGCCCTAGATGTTAGATGCATAAAACATCACAGATGCCATCAAATTTAGCTTAATGCTTCACATGTGAATAAAAGACAGAACGATAACAATTCCAGTGGCATAGGTCCATCATCAGTGTTAATATTTTGTGTTACAGTTTTGAAACTTTTTTGTTTCTACAGTAGTTGCAGCATTAAATGTGAACTTTACTATAATATTACCTGATTTAGCAAGTTTTCCTGTCTTGCCTTCTTAAGCAGGAAGCTCAATCATTAGTAATCCAAAATTTCACATAACACAAATTCTAATTATCCCAGGAACCATTGTAGTTCATTTGGTGGAGCTCCAGACTTGTAATACAAGGGTCTTGAGTTTGATACCCAGATCAATTCATTGTGTCCTTTTGGAAAGGCACTTTGCACCAATTTCCATGCCAGGAAATAACCTGTGATGTGTTGAAAGTGCTATGTTGTGTATCTGCATGTTTTAATACACTGAATATTGGCTATATCTCATGGCTGTACATGTTCTTTTATTTGAATCAGTATGATTAAAATTAAGATCTAGTAATAATAATTACTTGACCTGATGAATACAAGATCATGTACTTTTGACCTTTTTATTCATCAATTAAATTATAGCTTTCACACAGCAAAATCCAATTTAAGCAAGTCTGTTTTGAGCTGCCTCCTGTCATTTCTAACTGAAATCATTATACATGCATCAATTTTATGGAATTTTTGGAAAGGCACTTTGCAGCAATTTTATGATTTATAAATGCGCTGTCATGAGTGATGACATGCTGAAAATGACGTGACCACAACTTTTAGCAAACAATTGTTTTAACACTGCTATAAATAACCATGCTACAGAACAATATATTACCCATCTGAAACAATAATCCCTTGAAGGGAGAGATGCACTGCAGTCTGAAAAGAAGCTGCATAAATTACAAACATTTCTTATTTTTAACTGCTTTATATTAAAAATATCTCTGATATTCTTGAGTAACTAGATTTTCAGACACTGTCAGAAACTGAGTATGACACACATTTATCACTTTCTTTACAAAGACTGCATTTTTTCCACTTGACACAAGTTTTGTCTGCATAATTAAATTGCATACAGTTAGCAACAACAACCAAATAAATCGTTAGCAAACATTAACATGTCATCACGTTAATTGAGACATATTATTTTAGAAGAAAGTCAGTTATTCTACTCAACGAAATCGGGTGAAATATGGAAGGGGTACTTGTTGAACAATTTTATGTAGAAAAGACTCGAATAAATCAATTATGAAAAGACTTGAATAAACAATGTCATAACCAATAAGGATGATATTCAGCAGCAGTAGACAAATGGAACAAATGTATGTACCAAAATTTAAATGATGTTTTTGAATGGTTTGCAATGTGTATGGTAACAATACCTGCTCGCATATCACGCTTACACCAAGAATAAGAACTATTAACATATATTCAGTTGAAATAAGTTTGTTATTATGACAAGAAGAACATTTTAATGATTAATGTTACTTTTAAATGAAGATATTAAATGCATTGAAGTTCACAGCTTTCGTACTACATACATATACTTCTCACCAAAAAATTTAGTCCCCCTCTGGAAAGGCCACCCATCTTGTAAGGCCACTTTACCAGTGCAGAAGCAGTGGCCATATAAAGAGAGGTCTACTGTATTGTAAATTTAAATGAGTTATGCAAATTCACATAGTTACCTGTGATTTAGTCTCAGATCTTTAATAAGGGATTGTTCAACAACAAATTTTGATTTCTGGCAGATTTTCTTAGAACTGGTATCAACAGTTTTTTTTTCAATTAACAGTTTTCTGAATTGTTCCTTTTTTTTGAAAATATAGACTGGTCTAGGTGGCAGTAGTCTTTCATTATTTATTCTGATTTGTTGTTTTATTTATTGCAAACAGGGACCAGTTGAGGTGGCTCTAGTCTTTTTAAAAGGGGTATCAGAGGGCAAGGAGCTGCCATCAAGGCATCACAATAAGCTCAGACTGTGTTTCAAGGACTTCTTGAAAAAGTTTGTAATCTTTTTCTTGCTTGACAAGATTATAATTTTACTGATTTCTAGTTTCATTCATTATTAGAATCATCAATTTACTGTACATTCTATCAATTTAGCATGATTAAAATGTTGTAATGTTACAAGTTATTAAAGAATAACACCAGTAAGTGATCTATACTATTTATTAATTACAAAACATCAGTAAAGTTGTAAATCAGATCCTTATTTCATTGTAATGTTATTAGTTATTTAAGAATAACTCCAGTAAGTGATCTATACTATTTTTTAATTACAAAACATTAGTACAGTTGTAAATCAGATCCTTATTACATTGTAATGTTAATAGTTATTTAAGAATAACTCCAGATAGTAATCTATACAACTGTTATTTATTAATTACAAAACATCAGTACACTTGTAAATCAGATCCTTATTACATTGTAATGTTATTAGTTATTTAAGAATAACTCCAGTAAGTGATCTATACTATTTTTTAATTACTAAACATCAGTACAGTTGTGAAGAGGAGACAAGACTGCCTTGAGAATATTTTTATCATACAGTTTCCTGTTCTGTTGCATGGGTTATTTAAATTTAACATACAAGAAACTATAAGCAGTTGTTATGGTGCACCATAGGGGCCAAGAGAACATCGTGTACAGTTTACATATTGTGCCTTAAAGAAGCCTGGAAAGTATAGTCTTATAGGAGCCTGGAGAGTACATTGTGTACCATTTACATATGATGTCTTATTATATATTCTCTTAGGCCCTGTAAGATGCCATATGCAAACTGTACACACTGTACTCTTCAGGTGCTCTGATATGCAAAAGAATGTTGTCCATTTGACTTTGTTTTCATAGTTGGAATAATGAGTATATGATTGTCAGAAGAGGAGTGCAAGTATTTTGCTGGTGTGTACACATGGCCAGATAGGTATGTTGGATTGGAGTCTGTAAGTGAAACGTAGCACAGAGAACAGGTTTGATTCTGGATTGACTGGATAGCCAGTGTAGGATATAGAGCAGCGGGGAGGTGTGCTCTGATTGTGGTACTCTAAGGATGATCCTAGCAGCTGTGTTTGAACTTTTTGAAGTTTCTGGTATAGATATTGAGATGAACCAGACAGAACTGAGTTACAGCAGTCCAGGGACAAATAATCATTGGATAAATGGTGATGATATACCATTACATATTGGTCAGATGAAAAAGAATCAGAGAAACTTTGAAACAGTTATCTTCATAATATATGTGATCAACATCATTGGAAGAAATTTGTATAGAAAGTTATCCTGCTGACCTAGACTTCTTAGCCAACTGCAGTTGCATTTTTCTGTAAGTGGGTGGCAAATAAGTGAGCCATCCCAGGCACACTAAGGCCTCTTGTCAGAGCTAGGTTAGATATGCCAGGCACACTAAGGCCTCTTGTCAGAGCTAGGTTAGATATGCCAGGCACACTAAGGCCTCTTGTCAGGGCTAGGTTAGATATGCCAGGCACACTAAGGCCTCTTTGTCAGAACTAGGTTAGATATGCCTGGACTCCCATTTAAAAAGAGATGTTGATCCTTACTGGTTGTCGAGTATGTAATTGGTGAATCCAGTAAAGTTCTCTATCTTTCCATTAGATGTTGCTACTAGAGGGCTCTGATTGGATAATTTATATTATCTAATACTGAACACAGATTATATTGTATTGGCAATGGTTAGTGTGTATTCGTTTTATTATGGATATTCCAGATGTGTTCTTTTATTCTCTCTTGTAATTCCCTTTTTAGTCTCACCTACATTATTGTTTGATCTATTTCTGAGGTAGCAGCTTATGTATGGCTTGTCTGAAACTGGATTGTCCAGTTTTCTCTTTTTGTTAATGTTCACATCCCTTCTTATCAATAGGGGTGTGATGGAATTGGATATAATTGCTGATGCACTAATGTCATCAGTCGGTAGGGGGATTTGGATTCTATCCGGTTTTCGCAAAGGTTTGCCTTCACTTCTAAGTTTAAACTGAAAGTAGTTGATGCATTATAGGATGTGGAGGTGTACTGTCCTATCAGGTATTGCCTTCTCTTGTTAGAATTTGCTTTACAATTAGCATGAAATACATTATATTTAATTTTTTTAACAGATGCTATGATGCGTTACACAAGAACAAACTGCTGATCACAGTTGAACAGAAAGACTACCAGAGAGAGCTTGAAAGAAACTATCACTCCATCAAGGAGAAACTGAGACCAATGATTTCATCAGTTGCTACCACTCTCAAGCGATCTAGACATCATAAAAGGTACAGAGGTTTTATTTGACAAATCTTGTGATTAATTATCTCCGCAATTTAAGAAAGATTCCTAAGACATTGTAAATATCAGAGAGAAAAGAATGAATAGGCACAGGATGTTTTAGACCACGCATAAAATGCAGATACTCTTTCCTGTACAATTAAAGTATTGGCATTCGTGCCAAATCATGGTGCATCTCATAAAAAATGCTTTTTTGAAGTACCAACAATAGAAAAACTGCTAACAGCACAACATCATTATGTTTGGAGAAAACTTGGTGCAATAAAACAATTTCTTTTTAACCAGTATATTGCATACAGGGTAGGTAAATAAAATCCGTTTCAGTCACTGACTTTTACATTGGCTATCTCTATCAGTTTTGTCAGAATAATGACAATTAAATTGGCGAGTAAAAATAAATTCGCTCACAAACTCAAATTGTTTGCTGTGATAAATCTAGATATTGTGCTTTTGAAAGACATAATTTTCATTTGTTTATTTACCTTCATCTAAAACTGGTGTGTAATGGATAAAAACACTGTATTGCTCAGAGATACGTTTTTAATGATGGCTAACTGGACATAAATGGACACATTTTGTCTTAATTAAAACTTTTGATTTGAAAAGTCAGTTATAATGCAGACATATTTTTCAAGGCTTCTTAATGCACAAGGTATCTTTTCTTTCTTGTGTTAGTAATAGAACATCATATCAAAATAGGAATTGATTTGTAACTTGTTTCCATTTATTTACATATCTTTCTGAGGTACCATCTTTCTTGGATTTAAAATATGCTGCAAATCACCAATTTAATTGTCCATTCAACAATGACCATTCCCCAATCCACAGATTTAAGACCAATTCAACAATGACCAACCACTCCTGTGGCCTAGTGGTTAGAGTGTCTGCCGCAGAAGCGTGAGGTCATGGGTTCGATCCCCAGCCGAGTCATACCAAAGACTTACAAAAATGGTGCTAACAGCTACCTTGCTTGACTCTCAGCATTAAGAGGTTACTGTTAGGACTGATCAGCCTGATGTCAGGATAATGTGACTGGTTGGGACATCATGCTACATGTCTGCGGCATGATGCCCCAGTGTTAGACATCACTATAAACTGCCTACTGCAGACATCATAGCGATATGACTGAAAAATTGTTAAAGCTACGTTAAATATCCTAATCAAACAAACAAACAAACAAACAACAATGACCATTCCCTAATCCACATATTTAAAGACCAGTTCAACAATGACCCTTCCCCAATCCACGGGTTTTAGTAACATTCATATCATTAGTTTTTGCGAAACCAAAATAATCAATTCCCATGAAAATTAATGCATTGAGATAAGTTTAGCTTACTTTGAAATGCAATACATAGATTATACTTATTTTAATTAGCTCACCACTACAAAGAAATGGATAACTATTGTACAACCCCAATGTTGATGTTTGCACTCTACAAGTATCTAAGTATATACATAAGTATAACCTCACTGCATTTCAACCATTCATTCTTTCAAGGTCAGCCTTTTTGATCACAACACAAAGACTTTCTCATTCACATCTTTTACCTCAAATAATAAATATCAGCAATATCAACATTAATTTCATACAGTACAAAACATAGGTGTTACTCTAGACAGTACTTTCACATTGCACCAAAGTGTGATGAACATATGCAAGGCTGCATATCTTGAGCTGAGACGCATCAGCTCCATTTGCAAATATCTTTCAGTTGATGCCACTAAAACACTTGTGTGTTCATTAATACTTTCAAGACTGGATTATTGTAACTCAATTCTGTCTGGTTCATCTCAATATCTACTCCAGAAACTCAGAAAGTTTAAAACACAGCTGCTCAGATCATCTTTAGAATACCATAATCAGAGCACACCTCCCAGCTGCTTTTTACTTTACACTGGCTATCCATTCGATCCAAAGTCAAACACAAAATTGGTTCTGGCCCCACCCATGTGTATACACCAGCAGGATATTTGCGCTCCTCTTCTGACAATTGTATATTCATTATTTCCACTATGAAAACGAAGTCATATGGTACATGTTCTGTTGCATACCAGGGCCCAGCAACATGGAACGAATTGCCCATTGAAATTAGACACAAAGACACAGTGATCCCATTCAAGAGTGCTCTTACAACTCACCTTTTTCGAATGCAAGAACAAACTTAATGATGAAATAATGTTTCCTACCTGAAATATTTTCAGCATCTTTTATGTTTTCTAATTTCATGGTGTTTGTTTTTTGTAGTCATACCATTATAGATGTTGTAAAGTGCTTATAGCTGCTAAAGATTAGGCACTATACAAAGTCCTCATTAATTATTATTAATATTATTATGAGCAGATTTCAATGTACCTATTCCCTGCAAAGGGGGGCTAGTGTGTTTGTTCATGCATGTACAATTAGTTGGACATTCTTGGTTAAGTTTTGCATACCTAGAATCGGGACCCATAGAATCATGAAAGTTTGTGAGGAGATGAATCTTGATAAATAGTATACCCTCATTGTAAAAAGAGGTCCATGTGACCTATATATCAGGTATCATCAGCTGTTAAAATTGTGTGTTTAAGGTTCATTTATTGGGTGCTGTTTATGGTTCTGTCATGAAACTCAATAATTTGATCAAGTGCCACTTGTACTACATTCTTACAAAAGTCACAGTGACCTTCATTTATGTTTTGAATTTACTTATTGTAGTACAACATGTGTTCTATGTTAAATGTATCCAAAGTCCATTCTGACCAATGCAGTTGAAAGTGGGAATAGCTAAATATGCTTATTCATTGGTAAACATTCTGTATTAAAGACTATACATTGCATGTAATAAGTGACCACTGAAAAGGTTAATTTTGTATTTGTACATTTGAATTAGTATAGAATTAAATGAGTGGACTGACCTTATCTAAGTAAAATCTGTTCTTTAGGGCTGCACAGTGATGTTAGCTACTTAAGTTTATTTTAAGAACAGTAATTGTAAGATATTTCTGTGTCTCCTTTGATTACATAGAAACGAATAAGCTTTTCTGTTACTTTATACTTTGTCACAGTATGTATGTGTGTTTATATCATTAAATGGCATGCCAGCAGAATATTAAATCATAGATGTACAGTGCCTTTTAAAAGTTAAAAATGTCAAGATAAGCAATTTTGAAACCATTTTAATTATAAAATGGACCAGCATAAAGATCACTTTAGTCTGAATTGAATTTCTGCATAATAATTACAGCTTACAGTATCTACTTTGTAAACATTGATTACTTGGTTTGGGTGAGTTTCTTTAAAATCTCCACTGGTCATAGATCAGAAGAGGCAATGGGATGTCCATCATCCATCTATCCCTTAACACATTTGTTATCACTATTCTTAAAGAGGAATGACATGAAACATTCCACACACATTCATTCTTTGGTCTAGTTCCTTCTAAATTTAAAAAAAATGGTGCTGCTAAGACATCCAATCACAGTGGACAGCTTTAAATCATGTTATTGCTACTCCTGCTGAATGGATGCTAATATGAACATGGGGTTTTCACTGAAAGTCATCCAATGATGTCTAGTTGGTCCTAAATGGAATTGATTTTACTGTCAAAAATGGATGGTCATATCCATGAGATTTTAACTGAAAAATTCTGATGTCTATTTGGTCATAAATGAAAATTATAACAATCTATGTCCAAACTGTAACAGCCATATTGGTCGCCAGAATGGTAAAATTTTCATTTAAGAAATAATGGATGACTTTGAAGACTTGTTATTACTATTCCTTCTACATGGATGGTGCCAATCTGACATCCATTGTGGCAGCCATGGCCACCATCTTAAAGTATGGTTATCACAACTCTACCTTAACCGAAAGTCATATTGACATGGACTTTTCACCAGAAGACTTTGTATGATGTCCAGTTAGTCTTAAATGAAATTGGTGCCAATCTGACATCTGCTATGGCCATCATGCATCAGCCATTTTGAAAATCTTGTTATTGCTACTACTCCTGAATGGGATTTTAAAAACAGACTTCTTATGATACCTATTGCCATGATGACTGTCTTAAAATTCATGGAAGATCGCCAAAAATACTTCTCATGGCTTTGTCTAAATAAAATGGTGCCAGGCTGGCATACAGTATGTGCACCACATCATCTAATTTGAAAAAAACCCATCACAGATGATTTTAAAAAACCCATCACAGATGATTTAGAAAACCCATCACAGATGATTTAAAAACCCATCACAGATGATTAAAAAAACCATCACAGATGATTTAAAAACCCATCACAGATGATTAAAAAAACCATCACAGATGATTAAAAAAACCATCACAGAAGATTTTTAAAAAAAACCATCACAGATGATTTAAAAAACCATCACAGATGATTAAAAAAATCATCACAGATGATTTAAAAACCCATCACAGATGATTAAAAAAACCATCACAGATGATTAAAAAACCCATCACAGATGATTTAAAAACCCATCACAGATGATTTAAAAACCCATCACAGATGATTAAAAAAACCATCACAGATGATTAAAAAAACCATCACAGATGATTAAAAAAATCATCACAGAAGATTTAAAAAATACATCACAGAAGATTTTTAAAAAAAACCATCACAGATGATTTAAAAAACCATCACAGATGATTAAAAAAATCATCACAGAAGATTTAAAAAATACATCACAGAAGATTTTAAAAAACCCATCACAGATGATTAAAAAAATCATCACAGAAGATTTAAAAAAAACATCACAGAAGATTTAAAAAAAAACATCACAGAAGATTTAAAAAAAACATCACAGATGATTTAAAATGCTCTTATCTTACATTCCTTTAAATTCTTTTTGTGCAAAAGGGTAACAGTCTCTTCGATGTTTACAAAATGAATAGTTATTATATTAACTATCTTACTCTCTCTGTTTCTTTTTTTTTGTCAGAGATAAGGATGGGAAGGAGTCCAGGAAACATCATTCTCTAGTCGATCCAACTGTGTCAATGGCGTGAACTGCAAGTCCTTCATCTTGAGCCAGGACACGTATAAGTTTCAAGTGTGCAATATAGCTTTCCTAAAAACTTATCTCATCAAGCATTGTTGAACTTTCATAACCATGAAAATGTGCAATAAATGACTATTTTCATTTGGTAGTGTTCTTTTAGTCGGACATGTCTCAGTATCTCCAGGTGATGGATACGATATTGATGGATGGAAAAGAAATGAAGAACTATGGCTACCGGTAACATGAAATTAAAAAATGAGTGTGATCCTTAACAACAAAAACATTTGTATTGATTTCAGTTATAGCCATACAAAGTTTTTCTCCCTTTGTCTCTTCTTAAAAGAAAATCTGCCGCGGGCATGAATTTCAGTAGGTATTTAGTCCCCATAATTGTTTTCTTGCTGCTTTGATTGGCTTTTGTTTTCAGAAATACATTGAGTAGTATTCCAAAACACACCTGTCCATCAAAATAATGTCTCTTTCAAGCAGGAGCTTGTATACATAGGTGTCTGTATTTGCACTTCATTCACTAATTTCAGTTCTTGTGCATGGACTTGAAACGGCATTGTGTAACACTATGCCCAGACCCTGCTATATTATAAATGTTTGTACTTTCACCATGAATCTCATTTAAACTGATAGATGATGCTAATTTGTTATCTGCAGTATCATAAAGAAATAAGTTTTATAGTTTTTTACAAAGTAGTAGTTCACCAACTGACAGTCCTAAAATAATCTGATTTTTTAATTTTGAGGTCAGAATTGTTTTTTGAAGTATTAGGAGTACTAATAATGCTATTTATACATGAATGTAAATTTCTAACCAAATAATATTCTTTACTGTAACTCATTGGAAAGGATTCTGATCATCATTTAAAAGTATAATTTGTTAATCCATGTGTGCAAAAATAACTCAGTGTACAATATATGATGTTAATCCAGGCATGCAAAACTAAGTGTACAAATGCAGCCTTTTATCTTCTGTTTTCAGAGTATATTCAAGTAAGATTTGGAGTCGACTTTAATAATGGAGGATTCAGGGTTTTGAACCTTGTTCCAGCATTTTAATTGTTTTTATTGTATTGCTCTGTGCTACATGTTTTTTTAATATATAATGCAAGTAGTATATTAATTGTACAATAAACATGGAGTCTGCTTATATTTTATGATGTTTGTTCTGTTTTCATAAAGCTCACATTTTATTAGCTCAGGTTACGTAAAATGAATTTCATGAAGTATAACTTCTTCAGAACCCATCCAAAAAGTGGAAAGCTAAATTTTGACAATGTCATGTAAAACTTTATTTTGTACAGTATTTATGCAGGAAAATATAATTTATAACAATTCGTTGGACAAGCTATTAAAATTAGTCTCTCCTATAACAGTTTATTTTGTACTACAGTATTTATGCAGGAAAATATAATTTATAACAATTCGTTGGACAAGCTATTAAAATTAGTTTCTCCTATAACAGTTTATTTTGTACAGTATTTATGCAGGAAAATATAATTTATAACAATTCGTTGGACAAGCTATTAAAATTAGTCTCCTATAACAGTAACACTCGCAGGATTTTCTAAAATCCATGTTGCAAGGGGTTGGATAGAGGGGAAAAGTGGAGAGGTTTAAGAAAAAAATCTCCATCATCTTGCCATATCCAGATGGAGTTGCCATGGCTTTGTATGGGGAATACACACATTTTTCATGGAGTTGCCGTGGCTTTCTATGGGGAATGCACACTTTTTTATGGAGTTACGGTGGCTTTCTATGGAGACTACCGCTATGCACATACTTTTCATGGAGTTGTCATGGCTTTGTATGGGGAATATCTCTATGCACACTTTTTCATGGAGTTGCCTTAGTTTTGTATGGGGAACACACACTTTTCATGGAATAACCATGGCCATGGGGAATACACACTTTTTCATGGAGTTGCCATGGCTTTCTATGCGGAATACCTCTATGCACACACTTTTCATGGAGTTGCCATGGCTTTGTATGGGGAATGCACTTTTCATGGAGTTGCCATGGCTTTGTATGGGGAATACACTCCTTTTCATGGAGTTGCCATGGATTTCTATGGAAAATAGCTCTATGCACACACTTTTTCATGGAGATGCCATGGCTTTGTATGGGGAATACACACTTTTTCATGGAGTTGCCATGGCTTTGTATGGGGAATACACACTTTTTCATGGAGTTGCCATGGCTTTGTATGTGGAATAGCTCTATGCACACACTGTTTCATGGAGTTGACTGGCTATGTATGTGGAATAGCTCTATGCACACACTTTTTTTCATGGAGTTGACTGGCTATGTATGTGGAAATGGCTCTATGCACACACTTTTTCATGGAGTTGACTGGCTATGTATGGGGAAATAGCTCTATACACACTTTTCATGGAGATGCCATGGCTTTGTATGGGGAATACACACTTTTTCATGGAGTTGACTGGCTATGTATGTGGAATAGCTCTATGCACACACTTTTTCATGGAGTTGCCATGGCTTTGTATGTGGAATAGCTCTATGCACACACTTTTTCATGGAGTTGACTGGCTGTGTATGTGGAATAGCTCTACGCACACACTTTTTATGGAGTTGACTGGCTATGTATGTGGAATAGCTCTATGCACACATTTTCATGGAGTTGACTGGCTGTGTATGTGGAAATAGCTCTGTGCACACTTTTTCATGGAGTTGACTGGCTATGTATGGGTAAATAGCTCTATGCACACACTTTTTCATGGAGATGCCATGGCTTTGTATGGGGAATACACACTTTTTCATGGAGTTGCCATGGCTTTGTATGGGGAATACACACTTTTTCATGGAGTTGCCATGGCTTTGTATGTGGAATAGCTCTATGCACACACTTTTTCATGGAGTTGACTGACTATGTATGTGGAATAGCTCTACGCACACACTTTTTCATGGAGTTGACTGGCTATGTATGTGGAATAGCTCTATGCACACATTTTCATGGAGTTGACTGGCTATGTATCTGGAATAGCTCTACGCACACACTGTTTCATGGAGTTGACTGGCTATGTATGTGGAATATCTCTATGCACACACTTTTTTTCATGGAGTTGACTGGCTATGTATGTGGAAATGGCTCTATGCACACACTTTTTCATGGAGTTGACTGGCTATGTATGGGGAAATAGCTCTATGCACACACTTTTTCATGGAGTTGACTGGCAATGTATGGGGAAATAGCGCTATGCACACACTTTTTCTTGGAGATGCCATGGCTTTGTATGGGGAATACACACTTTTTCATGGAGTTGCCATGGCTTTGTATGGGGAATACACACTTTTTCATGGAGTTGCCATGGCTTTGTATGTGGAATAGCTCTATGCACACACTGTTTCATGGAGTTGACTGGCTATGTATGTGGAATAGCTCTATGCACACACTTTTTTTCATGGAGTTGACTGGCTATGTATGTGGAAATGGCTCTATGCACACACTTTTTCATGGAGTTGACTGGCTATGTATGTGGAATAGCTCTATGCACACACTTTTTTTCATGGAGTTGACTGGCTATGTATGTGGAAATGGCTCTATGCACACACTTTTTCATGGAGTTGACTGGCTATGTATGGGGAAATAGCTCTATGCACACACTTTTTCATGGAGTTGACTGGCAATGTATGGGGAAATAGCGCTATGCACACACTTTTTCATGGAGATGCCATGGCTTTGTATGGGGAATACACACTTTTTCATAGAGTTGCCATGGCTTTGTATGGGGAATACACACTTTTTCATGGAGTTGCCATGGCTTTGTATGTGGAATAGCTCTATGCACACACTGTTTCATGGAGTTGACTGGCTATGTATGTGGAATAGCTCTATGCACACACTTTTTTTCATGGAGTTGACTGGCTATGTATGTGGAAATGGCTCTATGCACACACTTTTTCATGGAGTTGACTGGCTATGTATGGGGAAATAGCTCTATGCACACTTTTCATGGAGATGCCATGGCTTTGTATGGGGAATACACACTTTTTCATGGAGTTGACTGGCTATGTATGTGGAATAGCTCTATGCACACACTGTTTCATGGAGTTGCCATGGCTTTGTATGTGGAATAGCTCTATGCACACACTTTTTCATGGAGTTGACTGGCTATGTATGTGGAATAGCTCTACGCACACACTTTTTATGGAGTTGATTGGCTATGTATGTGGAATAGCTCTATGCACACATTTTCATGGAGTTGACTGGCTATGTATGTGGAAATAGCTCTGTGCACACACTTTTTCATGGAGTTGACTGGCAATGTATGGGGAAATAGCTCTATGCACACACTTTTTCATGGAGATGCCATGGCTTTGTATGGGGAATACACACTTTTTCATGGAGTTGCCATGGCTTTGTATGTGGAATAGCTCTATGCACACACTTTTTCATGGAGTTGACTGGCTATGTATGTGGAATAGCTCTACGCACACACTTTTTCATGGAGTTGACTGGCTATGTATGTGGAATAGCTCTATGCACACATTTTCATGGAGTTGACTGGCTATGTATCTGGAATAGCTCTACGCACACACTGTTTCATGGAGTTGACTGGCTATGTATGTGGAATAGCTCTATGCACACACTTTTTTTCATGGAGTTGACTGGCTATGTATGGGGAAATAGCTCTATGCACACACTTTTTCATGGAGTTGACTGGCAATGTATGGGGAAATAGCTCTATGCACACACTTTTTCATGGAGATGCCATGGCTTTGTATGGGGAATACACACTTTTTCATGGAGTTGCCATGGCTTTGTATGGGGAATACACACTTTTTCATGGAGTTGCCATGGCTTTGTATGTGGAATAGCTCTATGCACACACTGTTTCATGGAGTTGACTGGCTATGTATGTGGAATAGCTCTATGCACACACTTTTTTTCATGGAGTTGACTGGCTATGTATGTGGAAATGGCTCTATGCACACACTTTTTTATGGAGTTGACTGGCTATGTATGGGGAAATAGCTCTATGCACACACTTTTTCATGGAGTTGACTGGCAATGTATGGGGAAATAGCTCTATGCACACACTTTTTCATGGAGATGCCATGGCTTTGTATGGGGAATACACACTTTTTCATGGAGTTGCCATGGCTTTGTATGGGGAATACACACTTTTTCATGGAGTTGCCATGGCTTTGTATGTGGAATAGCTCTATGCACACACTGTTTCATGGAGTTGACTGGCAATGTATGGGGAAATAGCTCTATGCACACACTTTTTCATGGAGATGCCATGGCTTTGTATGGGGAATACACACTTTTTCATGGAGTTGCCATGGCTTTGTATGGGGAATACACACTTTTTCATGGTTATGCCATGGCTTTGTATGGGGAATACACACTTTTTCATGGACATGCCATGGCTTTGTATGGGGAATACACACTTTTTCATGGAGATGCCATGGCTTTGTATGGGGAATACACACTTTTTCATGGAGATGCCATGGCTTTGTATGGGGAATACACACTTTTTCATGGAGTTGCCGTGGCTTTGTATGGGGAATACACACTTTTTCATGGAGATGCCATGGCTTTGTATGAGGAATACACACTTTTTCATGGAGTTGAATATAATGACCACCATGGTGTGGACTTGGTCTCAATAAAATGAATATGGTTTTCTGTTTATTACTCGTGCAAGCTCTAAAGAGAGGGGGAAAGAGGCATTGTTTTTTTACATTGTTATTTTTGGGGGGGAACAATTTGCTTACTTTCAGATATTGAGAAAATATGATAACTCTGCTAGTTTTTCTTAGTTCAAAAGAAGATAATGTAATAAACATACGGCCAGATCAAATTTTACATGCTGTACAAACTATTAATAATACAGTAAATCATTTATTTCAATGTACAGACACATTCATTCACATTTCTGTTGCAGTTCACACATTATACTTTGCTAATTATCAAATGAAAGTCAGTGATATTCCACTCAGAGTAGTGAAAACAAATGATAAACATTTAAAAAACTGACCATATATTGTTCTGGTAATATAAAGACAGTGATGAAGTTAAGTTCATTCTCACACTGAATTTCTACATGTGAAAAAAAGAAGATGCATTTATGCACTTCACAGGTCTGTGTGCATGGGTAGGAGATGGTCTTGTATACATTTCAGAGAGTGAGAGCATTATTAAAAATTTGCATCTTTAATTGAAACTGTACTATGTTGTATTAATCATCTTTTTTCACAAATGGTCACAACAAGTCATTCCAAATACATGTAGGTTTACACATAATCTTTGAAGATTGATGCTCAAGTGCATACTGATAAACTAAAAGCACAACAGAGGCCATCAACATGGTTTTTCCTTTGTCACTGAAGCGTTAATTTCTTGTGTGAACTGATAACCTAGAAGCACAACAGAGGCCATCAACATGGTTTTTCCTTTGTCACTGAAGCATTAATTTCTTGTGCATACTGATAAACTGAAAGCACAACAGAGGCCATCAACATGGTTTTTCCTTTGTCACTGAAGCGTTAATTTTTTGTGCATACTGATAAACTGAAAGCACAATAGAGGCCATCAACATGGTTTTTCCTTTGTCACTGAAGCGTTAATTTCTTGTGTGAACTGATAACCTACAAGCACAACAGAGGCCATCAACATGGTTTTTCCTTTGTCACTGAAGCATTAATTTCTTGTGCATACTGATAAGCTGAAAGCACAACAGAGGCCATCAACATGGTTTTTCCTTTGTCACTGAAGCGTTAATTTCTTGTGCATACTGATAAGCTGAAAGCACAACAGAGGCCATCAACATGGTTTTTCCTTTGTCACTGAAGCATTAATTTCTTGTGTGAACTGATAACCTAGAAGCACAAAAGCTCTTTTACAGATCTGTTCTCTTTGCCATTATGTCAATAATAAACAACATACTCCGGGTTAAGTGAACAGTGTTTATTTATTGAATGAACATTTTGTTTAATCAAACTGCATACACACAGAATATGCCATTATTTAATTTCAAGATAGAAAGAAGTGCGTTTTGATGAAATCTGAACCAAAGTTAAAGTATGTTGTTTCCAGTTTATGACTGTTGAATTATTTGCCATCATCAATATGTTGTTTCCAGTTTATGACTGTTGAATCATTTGCCATCATCAATATGATGTTTCCAGTTTATGACTGTTGAATCATTTGCCATCATCAAGATGATGTTTTCAGTTTATGACTGTTGAATCATCAATACAGGATGCTCTAATCTATGAAATTTGTCCAATTATAAATGTCATGTATAAAAATTGAAATCAGGGAAAGTTCATAAATTGTAAGGAAATGAAAATTATACTAGACATTAGAGAATCATGGAGGAAAAAGATGTTCCAAAGTCAAGTGTGTGTGTGCGTGTGCACCTACTCTATCCACTCAACCACAAAGCACTATCACCAACAGGAAACTAACATCTGCATCAAAACAATTCAAGAAATATAGCTTTGTTATGATTTGGTCATTGACACATCTTTGCAGATAATTAGTTTTTCTATAATGATATAAAAAAATTCTATATTTTCCCCCTTACAACAATGAACAAATAATATGTATGAAAACATTCTTTGAACATCTAAGACATGACAATTTTCCAAATTATTATTCATTTCAACAATAAGTTGCGTTCAAATTACTTTGGGAACAATTATCAAACTTCCATTGCATGAACATAACTAGAGCTATGAAGTACAAGCCAAGTCAGATGGTTTTGTGTGATATCACTTTTCGAAGCTGAAATTGATGTCATCTTTTGATACTAATATTTTATGACAGTGTTCACTGCTTGGATTTTTGCAGCACATTTGCTGAAGTCATTATTAGGGATAGACCATTTACTTTTCTAAAGGGGGAAGGGTAAATGCTCTGGTTTGTTGTATATAAATGGTCACTATGTCATTCTTTTTTTAACTT
The DNA here is from genome assembly GCA_029339505.1 of Unio delphinus. Classification (NCBI taxonomy): domain Eukaryota; kingdom Metazoa; phylum Mollusca; class Bivalvia; order Unionida; family Unionidae; genus Unio; species Unio delphinus. The sequence continues at coordinate 42,607,988 of JAQISU010001235.1, forward strand.
GAAAATGTTATCTTGTGATGAATGACTGAACATAAATATCTTTTGCAGATAGAACAATCTACCCCATAAATTAAATGGCCAGTCCCTTACGTTACTTGCGTAGTCAAAAATTAAACTATTTCATAGTTGTGTACATCATGACTGCTTAAGGACATTCACATTTAAGTGTTAATTCAGTATTTTCTGTTTGTTGTTTTTCTTAAACAGAAGTCATGTGCAATTTAATTTTCCATACCTCAGGGGATTGCTTTTTATTTTCAACAGTAGGACAACTTTACACTGTTCAATGGAAGCTCAAGGCATGCCTCTTGCTAAGTAAGTGTGAAATATTGTTCAAATTTATTTGACTAAAGTAAAAACGTAAACTTACTGCAAAAGAAGTTGATCAACCTTTTCCAATGTACTGAATATGCAATACTTTTGAAATTATTAATTTTTGTCCAAATATATGACTGAACTAAAGGTCATTAATTGTAAATTACTCTTAACATCTCAGTGTTTCCATGGATGGTCTTCTTTGTTGTTGTTGTTGTAGGGTTTAACACCATTTTTCACCACACGATAGGCTATACATGGCGGCCAGTATTAACAGTCTAGGAAGAACCCAGGAAAGAACCAACGACCCACAAGAAGCTACTGGCAAGCTTTCTCACAAACATTAGCCAAATCTGAGACTAGAACCATGCAGAGGTGAGATGGTGGTCTTCATTCATTGGCTGTTCAAATGTTGGTCAGTAATAACAACTAGGCGCTCCACAGTAGAGTTGCCATTGACATGTCTACTGAGGCAGTGGTGATTTGCAGGTATTTACCCCACCATCTTTTATCTACTGGATCAATCACTAACATCAATAAATATCTGCATATAGTTACGTGTTTTGGCTCTAATAAACAGTAACACAGAAAAAGTGAAAACAACCAGCTTTATAAAAATTAACATGTAATTTATTTCTCTGGAAAAAGATTGTAAAAATGGGAAAAGAACATAGTTTTAAGAATCAAATTCAAAAGTACTCCAAGGAAATTACAAAAGTCCTAGTAATGAAATGTTCTAATAAATTCAAGTTCAAGTCCTGTTGGAAAATCTAAAATGAAAGATGACATATTGAAGTCTATACTGTGCTTGTCTACAGTTACTTGTAGAAACACAATATTTAACACTCCGGTGTTGGAAATCTATCTGAATAAAATTTTGATAAACTGTCTGTGTCCAAGAATTCTGTATGAGCACATCAAATATTTTCAGAGATCCAAATTAATCTTTTTAAATCCAATTGAACTGAATGAAGAAAAGTTAACATGAATTCAAAAACTAGCTACAACAAAAGATAATGACTTAACATAAAGTGTAAAAGCCCCAAAACTGAGAATATTTCATTAAAACAGATTATATCATATTCTAATATGCAGTTTAAAAAAATCCCCAAATTGCGAAAAAGAAATTGTGAAAAAGAGAAAAAGGGAGGGAGTCATGTGATCGTGTTTCTATCATGTACTTATGACAAGAACCAATTATTTTACTTTAAGAAATAAAAGTCGTTTACTTCTTAATTCACTAGTCACTAATCCCATCTTGACCTTAACAACAACCAATCAATTTAATAACAAAGTAAAACCTGTTTACGTGGGTGCCACTAAACCTGAATCAAGGTCAGGATCTATGTCAACATTAGCTTTTTTACCAAAGAATAATTCAGGTCAACTCATCTCTAGTGAATAAATTTACAAAAGTATGTAATTAAATTTTTTTAAATTTAAAACTGACAAACAAACATTTAAAATAAATATATATTAAATCAGATATATGTAACAATTTTCAATTGTAGACTATGTAATAATGGCAGAGAGCTATATGATAAAAAAATAACTTTATGGACTATATATATTAGTCTAAAATGCATTTTGATACTTTTTAATGAAGGTTTAGGATTTAAGCAGAAAGCACCAAGCAAGGCAGAGCTGAACAACATTAATTAATAATACTCTATATAGAACATCCAAAAGATTCTTCATTTGAAGGTCAGCCACCTTTGAGGATTTTCCTTGACAATTTTATCAATGGCCTCTTGAGTTATTCCTCTTTTCAGCATCCTTGGTATGATATTCAGCAAGATATGAGAGAAACCATGGCCACCATATTTCATCTGGAATTAAATATCAAACCATATTATAACTGCTAGATTTGGAATGAAAATAATGCCACAGCGGGTTGAGTATAGTGTTATGGTGTTACTAAAATTGTATTTTAAAGATGCAATAAGGAATCAAAATTTAACTGAAATATTCTGTTCAAATTATCTTTTTATTCCAATGCATCATGGGACTGTTTCTTGATTATGATTCCTTGCTGACACTACATAGCACTGGGTATTGTCGTTTTCCATTACATTAAGATGCCAATGTTCAAAATTGATTTCACCATAATTTCCCTTCTTTATTTATGGTTTTATATGCATCTTATTGGCAAGGGCATCCGTTTCATATGGACATCGACTGTGTTTGAATAAAATTAAATATGATATTTGGAATACAGATTTGGTCTATTTACAAAAATGGTCTATTTTCATCAATGTCCAAGAGCCCAAAGAGAGAAACACCTATGTAAATGAGTACATGCTGATTGGATGATTTTGTTTTGTTTGTTTTAGGGTTTAACGCCCTTTTTCAGCACACAATAGGCTATACATGGCAGTCAGTATTATTGGTGGAGGAAGAACCCGGGAAAAAACCCCAGAAAGAACCACCGACCCATGAGAAGCTACGGGCAAGCTTTCTCACCTAACTACATTAGCTGAATCTTAGACTCGAACCCACGCAGACAGAGGTGAGACGAGTGATCCGTAATAGAAAGCGCTTTAGACCACTCAGCCACTCGGGGCCCCTTCTGATTGGATGAAAGCTAGTGATGGCATTATGTGAAAAACCTGAATAATAAAAACTCACAAGTCTGTGTTTGGTGTGGACATCATGAGATATCAGTATTTGATCACCAAAGCCAGCCTCCAACAGGCCCTTGATTCTGCGAATTCTTTCCATGTCACTGGGCATATCATAGTTCTCATTCATCTGGTAGAAGGACAGCTCAATCCCAAACAAGTCAAATTCACAGTAGGCCCCTAGCTCTGCAAACTCTAGCAACTCGGGTATTGTCGGTATTGTTCCTAAAATGGAAGAGTCACATACTTGAAGAAAATGAATGTAAACATACTTTTAATCTGGTCAAACACTGAAAAGTTACAACACACAGACTGAATGTGATAATTTTTTTAAAGTCAACAAATAAATTAATTTAGATAAAAGAAGTTTGAACAAAATGATTTAAATAAGTATTAAACTTCAAATATATAACAAGCATATAGAATTAATGGTATTATGTTAGATTTTCATACAACATCTACTTACTAATGGATAATTTTTTTTTACTTACTAATGGATAAATTTTTTTTACTTACTAATAGATAAATTTTTTTTACTTACTAATGGATAATTTTTTCATAAGTGATTGGATACTGATATAAATATCAATTCAATTATGGAATGTATTTTCACAAAAACCGAAAAATTCAGTCAGTTTATTGGCATAAATGTATGTGCTTGTTATAAAATGATACATACTATCTAAATGTGACATAACTAATTTGTCAACCTCTCCGCCGGCCTCCTGGTACAGCCTAGTTATCTCCTCTGGAGAATGAGGATTACGACCTGGGTGAAATATTACTGGACATCCCAATTCTTTCTGCACATGCCCAGCAGCCTGCACAGCTTTCCGTTCACTGTCTGGAAAAATGAGCATATTGTACCTCTGTCCACTAAAGAGGGGGAAGATAAAGAAGTGGGTTCTGTTTCTCCATGCATCCTTCAATCATCTACACTTTTGTGTCCAGAGCAAAGCTCAAAAATTGTTTCAGTACTTCGATAAAATTTGGTCAGGGATTTACAAATCAACTTGCCTGACCTCCAGGACAAACTCAAATTCAGCTTCGGCAAGAGTTTCCAAGTCACTTGCTCATGGGTAAGCATAAAAAACTGAGGTAGTGTTCTGTTTGTGATACCAAAATAGGTATTTCCATCTTGTAGTTAATATCACGGTTACCTGCATTTTCTCGCACAGGCATGATAATGTGAATATTTACTAACTGAAGCCAGTTTTGATAAATCAGGAATAAAATATTGATATGCCAGCTTGTCAGTTACATTTTAATTGTAATATCTGTAAATTTCTGGGATTGGCCAACATTCAGATTCATAACCAATCAATGGGCAGTTTATTCACTGGCCAAGTCTAAAGATTGTTTTGAAGCATGTCACCGTCTTTAAATAAGGTGTTAATTATCAATTATAAAACTTGTGAGATTACATTGACAGGTGTGTTTGGATATTAAATGCACACGTCACTAGCAATTAAACACCAAGATTTCATTCAAAGCATGATCAATGAACTGAAAATGTAACACCCACATACAGTGCTTATGATGTTGTTTATGTGGTAATTAACAGGAGATCTGTTGTTTATGTGGTAATTAACAGGAGATCTGTTGTTTATGTGGTAATTAACTGGAGATCTGTTGTTTATGTGGTAATTAACAGGAGATCTGTTGTTTATGTGGTAATTAACAGGAGATCTGTTGTTTATGTGGTAATTAACAGGAGATCACTATGAAAATACCTCCTGGCAAACAATTAAATGGATAAAAATAAGTGTTATCAATCTCAAAAGTCTGCTTCTCAAATATTAGTGGACTTAAAACCTTAGAAAAACATGACTGAGTGAAATCATTGGCAATTGTGTGACTATTTCAGTGATAGACTTTTTTTTTTACCTTGCTTTCCTACTGGATGCATATTTACATCTTCATGATCATTTGAATTTTAATTGGAAAGATAAAGAATAATGTTTTTTTTTATGAAAACAGGATTAAAATTTAATTCCTGCGGTTTTTCAGAGTAAAAACAGTTCACAAGATATCTATAAAACTTTGTACACATATTATTGTCTTAGATGTGTCTCTTGCTAATCACAATTCTTTAGCTAAATATTTTTATAATTTCGTTTATTTGTTTATTAATTACCTAATAATGAATTCAGCACAAACAAGTGCACACACAATACCTATGGCTTTTCATGTGAACATTGTAAATACAAACATCCTGTAGAGGATCTCTGACAAATCGGTCTATTAACATTCATACAGGAAACCTTTGACAAATCCGTCTCTTAACATTCATACAGGAAACCTTTGACAAATCCGTCTCTTAACATTCATACAGGAAACCTTTGACAAATCCGTCTCTTAACATTCATACAGGAAACCTTTGACAAATCCGCCTCTTAACATTCATACAGGAAACCTTTGACAAATCCGTCTCCAAACATTTGTACAGGAAACCTTTGACAAATACGTCTCCAAACATTTGTACAGGAAATCTTTGACAAATCCATCTCCAAACATTTGTACCGTCTATACTCGCTTATAAGTCGAGGTTTTTTACTTAGAATTTGACTCGTACAGTGTAGGGGTCGTCTTATAAGCGAGACATTAAAAAAATAAAAAAAATCTTGGGGTAATGTTGGAAACTCTAGATGTTTGCAGTACATAAAAATACTGTCATATATTTTTACATTTTCAAGCCACTATTTCTATGCAGTAATGCATATATGGTATGCACTGTGTTTATCCGTTTCATGACGGTCTTATAAGTGCAACATACAAATATTTTTTAATCAGACCCTAATCCCTCAGCTTATAAAGGCGAACATGCTTTGTTTTTCTCCAAGTTCACAATCTTTTGATCGAGATACTAATTTGACAATTATGACTTAATCCCTTAGATTGTAAAAGTAGCACTGCTTTGTTTTCCCCAGTGGACAATCATTTGATCTTGCCGCGCATTTGATACTTGTTCAATGTCATGTTGAGTCCCTTTGATCATACTGCACCTGCTCAGTTGCGGCGACCCTTTAATGAGATATCAAAGACCGTATAGTCAAATGCTCTCACAGAGTCTCTACATAAATAATGGTCCAAGTTTATGAATTGTTAGTGTTCTGTCAGTTACTGTGTACTTTTTCACTTAGATATCATACAGCGTGAATAGCTAAACTTAGGTAATTTCACCAATATGGGGAAAAGACAACGTAATGTGTACGATGGAGCATTTAAGCTAAAAGTTATAGACTTTGCAGAGAAAAATAACAATAGCACCGCAGAATGTGAATTTGGTGTGTTGGAGAAACAGGTGCGTGACTGGCGCAAGAAAAAGTAAATTATAGGTGATAGTGCCAGGCATCAGAAGAAAATTCGAGTAATGGAAAGCCCTTATGCAAACTGTGAGTTTAGTTTAAACGAGTGGGTTCTAGAGCAGCGTCAAAATGGGCATGCAGTCACTAGAAACGCGATTAGACTGAAGGCCCTTTCTACTGCCAAGAATAACGGCGATGAATATTTTAAGGCTTCAGACGGATGGTGTACGCGATTTATGCGACGGCATGGACTTTCAATTCGACAACGTACTCACATAACCCAGAAATTGCCTGTTGATGTTGAGGAGAAAGTGGAGAGTTTTATTAAAATTTGTTATCAACGAGAGGAAACGGAATGATTTTGATCTGGCGCACATAGGAAATATGGACGAAACTCCTATGTTTTTTGATATGCCAGGAAATTCAACTGTACACCCAGTTGGAGACAAAACAGTGACTATAAGGACTTCGGGAAATGAGAAACAACATTTCACAGTAGTATTAAGTAGGAAATCTGAAGCGTCCAGGGATTGAGTTAGTAACTCAGTGGGTGTGTAATGCATGGGAGGAAATTCCAAATGAGATGGTTGTGAAATCATTTAAGAAATGTGGTATTTCAAATGCAATGGATGGGACGGAGGATGACGAACTCTTCAGTGATTTAATTTGTGACAAGACTAATACCAAAGCACCCACAGATGACAGTAAAGACAAAGAATAGGAGTCGGAAGAGGAATCAGAGTCGGACGATGTTTACGATGATGGGACGATATTGGAGGAATTTAGAACTTTATTTGGTTACTCTGATAATGAGGATGAATTCTTGGGCTTTGAACCAGAGGACATTAGACAGTGACATTTATAGGATACCAATTTTATACCTGTATGTTTTGTTTGTTTGTTTGTTTGATTAGGATTTTTAACGTAGCTTTAACAATTTTTCAGTCATATCGCTACGATGTCTGCAGTGAGGCAGTTTATAGTGATGTCTAGCACTGAGACATCATGCCGCAGACATGTAGCATGATGTCTCACCCAGTCACATTATCCTGACACCAGGCCGACCAGTCCTAACACTAACCTCTTAATGCTGAGCGTCAAGCGAGGCAGCTGTTAGTACCATTTTTGTAAGTCTTTGGTATGACTCCGGGGATCGAACCTACGACCTCCCGCTTCCGGGGCGGACGCTCTAACCACTAGGCCACCGGAGCGGTTAAACCTGTATGTGACCTATAATCCAATTCATGGATTTATCATATAAATGGATTAAAAATGTTAAGCTATATGGATTTCATTACACAAAGATGGACAAAATGTAATTGTAAATTTATTTGTACATATTCAACTCAATAATACAATTGTATTTATTCTACATTGGTTTTTGTTTTTATTTGTCCTATTTATCTATATGTCTATCTATCTATCCAGTTTGTCTCATTTATTTTTCCTAAGTGCAGCTCTGACTCAGTGATGACATGTCACCCCTTGCAGACGGATTTAATTTGCAAAAAACGCCTCGACTTATAGGAGGGTCATAGCTGAATTGGCTTTTTGAAGCCATGACAAGGGGGGGGGGGGGTTAACTTATAGTCGAGTCGACTTATAATCGAGTATATACGGTACAGGAAATCTTTGATAAATCCGTCTCCTAACATTTGTACAAGAAATCTTTGATAAATCTGTCTCCTAACATTTGTACAGGAAATCTTTGACAAATCCGTCTCCTAACATTTATACAGGAAATCTTTGACAAATCCATCTCCAAACATTTGTATAGGAAATCTTTGACAAATCCATCTCCTAACATTTGTACAGGAAATCTTTGATAAATGCGTCTCCTAACATTTGTACAGGAAATCTTTGATAAATCTGTCTCCTAGCATTTGTACAGGAAATCTTTGATAAATGCGTCTCCTAACATTTGTACAGGAAATCTTTGATAAATCTGTCTCCTAGCATTTGTACAGGAAATCTTTGATAAATCTGTCTCCTAACATCCTTTACAGGATCTTTGACAAATCTGGCTCCTAATATCCTTTTAAGGATCTTTAAAAATCTGTCTTCTGCCATCCTTCAAAGGATCTTTGAAAATCTGTCTCCTAACATCCTTTACAGGATCTTTGACAAATCTGGCTCCTAATATCCTTTTAAGGATCTTTAAAAATCTGTCTTCTGCCATCCTTCAAAGGATCTTTGAAAATCTGACTCCTAACATACTTTACAGGATCTTTGACAAATCTGTCTCCTAACATCCTTTAAAAGATATTTGACAAATAGGTTTCCTAACATCCTTTAAAGGATCTTTGACAAATCTGTCTCCTAAAATCTTTGACAGAATTTTTGACAAATCTGTCTTCCAACATCCCCTACAGGAAATCTTTGACAAATCTGTCTCCTAAAATCCTTTACTGGATCACTGACAAATCTGTCTCCTAACATCCTTCACAGAATGTTTGACAAATGTGTCTTGAAATATTCTGCTCTGGAAGCCTTTGGTAAGCCTGTTTCCTAACATCATTAAGTTTATGGATCTTAGACAAATCTCTCTTTACAGGAAATCTTTGACAAATCTGTCTTCAAACATTCTCCTAACATTTTGGCAAAGCCTGGAATATAGATGACTATCTTCTTGTTGCCCTTGTAACAAACGCTTGAAAAAAATGGAATTCAATTAAGCTAATTGTCTGACCTGTGACTGGAGAGATAGGTATAATTTTTCAGAGCTGGCAGCATGATAATATAGATTTTTGTTCACATCTCTTTCCAGTTAAATATTTTATACATCAATTGTTGTATTTAATTGAGATTTAGGAATAATATCTCTGCATGTCTAAAATTTGTATCCTGAAATACAAGAGTAGTATATACTTGCTTACAAGTCAGGTCCAACTGCGAACAACATTGACCCTGATCTGCTACCACATAATGTGCCAGAAGACCGGAATCTATGTTAACTGTATTTGCTACCACATAATGTGCCAGAAGACCGGGATCTATGTTAAGTGTATTTGCTACCACATAATGTGCCAGAAGACCGGGATCTATGTTAACTGTATTAACTGATTACACCTAACAAAGTGCATAGGTCCAGATCTGCTGGTGCAATACGATATGGCATATCTGGTTTCATGCAGTTTTTTTTAGACCAGATTTATATGACCAGACATTCAATACCACCCTGTGTTATGTACATACATGTATATCTATATTATATATATTATTTTCATAATAATGATTTTTAGCAAGGGTATTTCAGTTAATGACAAGTTGAATGCTAATATTCTAATATTGTAGCCTGCACTTTAAAGACGGGTCAAATCGTGTATATTACATTGTTCATTTGTAAAAATCCAATGTCAATGTACTCAATATGTTCAAAATAAAATCACATAACTCAACAAAGACATTGGTACTGATAGAAAAATAAGACTGTCCTAGTTCCTGACTGGAACATCTGCTTGTTTACCATTTTGAAATATGTGATTCATTTTAAAGCTTTATTTTCTATTGCATTGCTACTGCATGTTGTTACGTGCTTAGGCTCGAATAAACAGTAACATAGAAAGAATGGAAATAACAAGCTTGTAAAACTTAATAAACAATTTATTAAGCACAAATATTTTCCAGAAAAGAAAAATAAACTTACGGTTTTAAGAATCAATCCCAAAATTAATCCAAAAATAATTCAAAATATTATCCACTAGAGAAACTGCAAAAGTCCTGGTAATAAAATGTCCAAATAATTCTAAGTTCGAATCCCAGCGAAGTATCCAATATGGAAGACGATGTCACTTGATGAAGTCAGTTCTTGTTCATAACATTCTATGAGCACAATTCTTTTCCAGATAAATAACAAAATAAATCCTCTTGAATCCAAACGAGTTGAAATAATTTCCAATACAAGGTAACTCAAAACGACAACTTAATATTCTAACAGCCCAATTTCTACTCATTAGTTCGCTCTCAAAACATAATTTATATATCTGTTTTTACATAAACAAGAAAGGGGTCACATGATCTTCTAGAACCTCTTAGAACAAATTTACGTTCAAAAACTCACGTACCCACCATATAACCCAACTAAATTAGAAAGATGTTTATACAAAGCTCCATAATGTCCTTGGAACCAACCAATCATTTTAAAAGCTTGTTTACAACTCTGAAACCAGGTCAGAAATGAGGTCAACACCTGGTGTTTATTCTGTAAAGAACAGGTCACCCCAAATGAACAAATCTTAAACTTAAAATGCCAAATTTGAATCTAACAAACAAACAATAAAAATAAATATAAATGTAATCTTTCCATATAAAATTATTTCTCATTCTTGGCATTTATTACTGGACTTGGAAGAGATTCATTGAGTTGTTTGATTTATTTATTTAATACAATATCATGAACTACATTCTGTACCATTTATTCCAAGACATTCAGATATAGCTGTATGGATTTATTGTGAAACATAAAGGACATTTAATTTTAAATTTCTATTGATTTACTGTGAAACATTCAAGGACATTTCTATTTAGATTTCTATTGATTTACTGTGAAACATTCAAGGACATTTGGATTTCTATTTCTATTTATTTACTGTGAAACATTCAAGGATGTTTGGATTTAAATTTCTACTCATTTACTGTGATACATTCAAGGACATTTATATTTAGATTTCTATTGATTTACTGTGAAACATTTAAGGACATTTTGATTTAAATTTCTACTCATTTACTGTGAAACATTCAAGGACATTTGGATTTATATTTCTATTGATTTACTGTGAAACATTCAAGGACATTTGGATTTATATTTCTATTGATTTACTGTGAAACATTCAAGAATGTTTGGATTTAAATTTCTGCTCATTTACTGTGAAACATTTAAGGACATTTGGATTTAAATTTTGATTGACTGACTGTGAAACATTAAGGAAATTTTTGATTTAAAAGCAGTTAATTCTTCTGTGGTGTTGGTACATAAGGACATCACAGCTTTCATTTGGAATACCTTTGAGCTTTCATTTGGAATACCTTTGGAACATATCTGGATTAACTGGATCTATTTGAATTGATAGGGATTTTTTGGAATTCATTAAACAATGAAGTTATTTTTAATTCTGACACGTTTGTATTTTAGAGAAATAAATTTATGCTTCATACAAGACTTGTTGGTCATCGCTCTTTCTTGTTACATAGTCCCTAGGTCATAATACCTCTCATGCCTGCTTAAGCAGAAAGTTACATCATCATACTGATAGGCGACACAATGCATGTAGTATAAAATCTTGTATTCTGTTGCTGGATAATTAAAAATATATTATTTTCATTTCTATATAATGAACATTAATGTGTGATGAGGCCATATTTGTTGTTATTGTTATTGAAGTGACAAGATAATCCCCCACATTCTTTCTAAATGTGCTAAGCAAGTTACAAGACTTGTTAATTAATTAATTGTTAGTTAATTAACAAGATTAACATGTGAAAACTTAAATCAAGAAAAGGGAAGATTATTCAATTTAAATTTTCCTGATGGATACATTCAGAAAAGGTATAGGATGTAATTTTTACTAGGACTGATACCAAAAGTACCAACTGAAATTCAGTTTTTTAGTGTCAAATTTCTCCAATTAATTTGAAACATAAATATTAACTCATAACTATGACTATCAAATCTCATTTTACCTGCCAGAGGAAAGTTGCAGCCAATTTCCCCAATAATTCCACTCTTAATATCGGGTGTTTCTTTGCAGCCATTCAAGATGTCCCTCATCATTACATCAGCCATCATCTCAACCGTCATGTCGACAGTATCCTTGCGAAAAGGCTCAACATATAAACCTACTCAGTAAAAACAATATTTAAAAAAATCAAAAATCATCCGATCAAACAAAATTTAGAACATTTTTGTTCCTTTTTTTTACTTATTTTGAACCTCCTGGCCGAGTCATACAAATGACTTATAAATTAGTACTAGCAGCTGCCTTGGTTGGTGCTCAGAATTAAGAGGTTAGTGATAAGACTGGTCGGTCTGGTGTCAGTGTATAGTGACTAGGTGGGACATGATGCTAAATGTCTTTGGCAAGTTGTCCAAGTGTTAGACAATACTATAAGCTGGCCACACTGCAGACATCATAGCGATATGATTGAAATTTTTTTAAAGCTATGTTAAAAATTAAATCACACACACACACACACACACACACACACACACACACACACACACAATTAATTAGAACCACATAGTCTGCACATACATCTTATTAAATTTTTGTATCATTTTTGTTTATTCATTTCTTTGACTGGAGCCTCAGTTTATTGTTGCTTGTGGCTAAACCAAGACAGTCACAGCAAATGCACATTACTGAAATTTTTGTCATGGAGATTGACTTTTAAAGATGAGTATGCTGCTGACATAGAACACATTATCTCATCCCTTCCACTCAATAAAGCACATATTTAGCAGTGTATTTTAGCAGTGTAATTTAACAGTGTAATTTAGCAGTGTAATTTAACAGTAATTTTAGCAGTGTATTTTAGCAGTGTAATTTAGCAGTGTATTTTAGCAGTGTAATTTAGCAGTGTAATTTTAGCAGTGTAATTTAGCTATTTTAGCAATCATACATGAGATCAGAAGTGGAAAAAAAAACAAAAACAAAGAAAGACAATCAAGCATTTTGACACTATATTTAACATGGTGACAAAAAGGAAATGTCGATATTCATGGAATTAGGTTGGTGTTTAGGGTGTGGTGTAATTCATATCAAATTTTGCAGAAATGTTACCCCTCCCAATGTACAGTTACAAAGAACATAAGGAAAGCATATTTAGTACACATCGTAACCCAATAATTCTGACTTCCCAAAAATCATGTCACTTTTACAGTTTTTGCTAAAAAATCAAAATTTCTTTGAAAAATAAAGGCATAACATGCACAGGTCCAGATCACAATCAAAGTCATTCAAGATCTTGACGATTCAGAGCTATATACCAAATTGTATCCTAATTGTTCTAGAAATTTTCTCCAGAGAAGCAAAATGCGGTGCCATTCAGTTCCAATATTGAGTAAATCCCATTTGTTACAAGACCATGAGGATATAAGTGTATTTACCAAGTCTGACAAACATCCAATTTAACTTCAGCGTCCAGGATAGTAACATGCTCAACCAATCAGATACAATATTATCTCAGAAATATGTGTAGATCTTGCCATAATTAAAATCATCTGGATGACTTGGATCAAAATCTGATCGCAAACACAGTCATGACAGTCCAAACAGATGCAAGATGACCTCATTAATATGCATGGATCCTGGTCATGCAAGATGACCTCATTAATATGCATGGATCCTGGTCATGCAAGATGACCTCATTAATATGCATGGATCCTGGTCCTAATCAATCTTGCAAGAGATGATGACAATACAAGTTCATATCTTATTTTGATCAAAACTGGATCTTAAATATGGTCTCCAACAAGCCCAGCCAAATCAATAACAAGACTACATCATTAAAATGTGAGGATCTCTCTCATCATCAAAAATTTCTGAGATCATAACGATAAAAACTTATACTCCAAGTTTATTCAAAATTGTAACAGAAATCTGGTTTCCAGCATTAAAAAAAATCTAAGCCAATCAAATGTATTATCACTATATGAATATATGGATTTCACAAATCATTAACTTTTTTCAAGATCCTAGTATAGATCCATGTTCCAGTTGTAATAAGATCATACAGAAATATGGCTTCCAGAGTGGTAACAGGTTAAGAAATCAGAAATATGGCCTACAGAGTGCAAACAACCAATTGTTGATGGCTGCATAATGGACACAAAGCTATGGAAAGAGCTCACCTTACAGCCATGTAAGCTTAATATTTTAGAAAATTTTCATCACGGCAGATGTGCTAGAGATCATTGGAAGAAAAAAGAAAAATTCTATAGGGTTTGGTCAGTATATTACCTGTTCCAGATACAATGTTTACTCCAGTCTTTTGTGCGATCTCCTTGTAGAACTGACGGTCTGGTTTGATTCCAACTGTAGTATTCTCAATAATTGTACCCCCTCCATTGCTCTGAAGTAGATGAAAATTTAAATTCATTTCTTGCAAACCAGTGTAAAAATATGTTAAGAAAAAGACATGGCAATATGGCAAAAATAGAAGTCACAGATTTTCATATTAACCCTTGATACACTGTGCTATATAAACTTGTAGACATCTACATCACATGCATGTATGTGTAATTACATTTTAATGTTAACCCTTGATACAGTGGCCTATATAAACTTTAAACTTCTCTATCATATGCATGTATGTGTAATTACATTTTAATGTTAACCCTTGATACAGTGGCCTATATAAACTTTAAACTTCTCTATCATATGCATGTATGTGTAATTACATTTTAATGTTAACCCTTGATACAGTGGCCTATATAAACTTGAAACTTCTCTATCATATGCATGTATGTATAATTACATTTTAATGTTAACCCTTGATACAGTGGCCTATTTAAACTTGCAAACATCTATATTGCATGCATGTATGTATAATTACATTTTAATGTTAACCCTTGATACAATGGCCTATATAAACTTGCAAACATCTATATTGCATGCATGTTTGTGTAATTACATTTTAATGTTAACCCTTGATACAATGGCCTATATAAACTTGCAAACATCTATATTGCATGCATGTATGTGTAATTACATTTTAATGTTAACCCTTGATACAGTGGCCTATATAAACTTGCAAACATCTATATTTCATGCATGTATGTGTAATTACATTTTAATGTTAACCCTTGATACATTGGCCTATATGAACTTGCAAACATCTATATTGCATGCATGTATGTGTAATTACATTTTAATGTTAACCCTTGATACAGTGGCCTATATAAACTTTAAACTTCTCTATCATATGCATGTATGTGTAATTACATTTTAATGTTAACCCTTGATACAGTGGCCTATATAAACTTTAAACTTCTCTATCATATGCATGTATGTGTAATTACATTTTAATGTTAACCCTTGATACAGTGGCCTATATAAACTTGAAACTTCTCTATCATATGCATGTATGTATAATTACATTTTAATGTTAACCCTTGATACAGTGGCCTATATAAACTTGCAAGCATCTATATTGCATGCATGTATGTGTAATTACATTTTAATGTTAACCCTTGATACAATGGCCTATATAAACTTGCAAACATCTATATTGCATGCATGTTTGTGTAATTACATTTTAATGTTAACCCTTGATACAATGGCCTATATAAACTTGCAAACATCATATTGCATGCATGTATGTGTAATTACATTTTAATGTTAACCCTTGATACAATGGCCTATATAAACTTGCAAACATCTATATTTCATGCATGTATGAGTAATTACATTTTAATATTAACCCTTGATACATTGGCCTATATAAACTTGCAAACATCTATATTGCATGTATGTATGTGTAATTACATTTTAATGTTAACCCTTGATACAGTGGCCTATATAAACTTTAAACTTCTCTATCATATGCATGTATGTGTAATTACATTTTAATGTTAACCCTTGATACAGTGGCCTATATAAACTTGAAACTTCTCTATCATATGCATGTATGTATAATTACATTTTCATGTTAACTCTTGATACAATGGCCTATATAAACTTGCAAACATCTATATTGCATGCATGTATGTGTAATTACATTTTAATGTTAACCCTTGATACAATGGCCTATATAAACTTGCAAACATCTATATTGCATGCATGTATGTGTAATTACATTTTAATGTTAACCCTTGATACAATGGCCTATATAAACTTGCAAACATCTATATTGCATGCATGTATGTGTAATTACATTTTAATGTTAACCCTTGATACAGTGGCCTATATAAACTTGCAAACATCTATATTTCATGCATGTATGTGTAATTACATTTTAATGTTAACCCTTGATACATTGGCCTATATAAACTTGCAAAAATCTATATTGCATGCATGTATGTGTAATTACATTTTAAAGTTAACCCTTGATACAATGGCCTATATAAACTTGCAAACATCTATATTGCATGCATGTATGTGTAATTACATTTTAATGTTAACCCTTGATACATTGTCCTATATAAACTTGCAAACATCTATATTGCATGCATGTATGTGTAATTACATTTTCATGTTAAGCCTTTATACAGTGTGCTATATAAACTGTTGAAAATTACATTTACAGAATTGAAGCCCCAGTTTTGAGTGAAATAATGGCATAGGTTTGTGAATAAATCAAATGAAATTGTTGATTTTAGTATTTTGATTTGGAAGCTTCAAAACAGCAGTCACATTTATGCACAAAATGAAAGTTTATTGATATATAATACAACTACTGTCACTGAAATAGATCAAACAGACTGGATTCATGCAGTATTACATGTTTAGGTTCTTACAGAAAATAACAAGAAAAAAGTGAAGATAGGTAACAAGCTTTGCAAAATTTAACAAATGATTTATTTCCCCAGAAAAGCAAGGTAGAAATAAGAAAAGAGATCTTATGGTTTTAGAAATCAAATTAATTAAAAAATAGAAGTCCTATTATTGAAAAGTCTTAAATGAAACTGAATTCAAAAACCCATATGAAATCCAAAATAGAAAGCAGTGATGTTTCTTGTAACCTGTAAAGTGTGCTGCAGTGTCAACAGTCCCTTGTTAACTCACAAAAAATATTATTCCAGGTTTTGAATTCTGTATAAATTTCAATAAATGTCCTTGTCCAAGAATTAATTTAGTGCACTAGTATTTCCAGGGAAAACAATTACCTAAAATCCAAATAATTTGAAGAAAAAAAAATATGCCTAATTAGCCCCAACTGGTCACAACATAAAACAACTTGACTTCTCAAGTGTTAAGGCACGAATGGCAATTTTTTCTCAAAATGTTAGTAATAAATCTAACTACAACACAAAACAGATTCCTGGATAAAGGTCAAGAGTTCATCCTTCTGGGAAAACCAAAAGTATGTAAAAAAATAACATGTTTTTTGTCACATACTTCAGATATGGCCTTAACTGAAATCAAAGGTTCTACTCTGAGGAAAATTTAAAAGAAAGAAGAAAAAAAGATTGTTTATCAAAACTGTCACTGTTTCTGAATCAAGATCAGGATTTAGATCAGCATTAGATACAATGTTTCTACAAACGATAATCGGTTATGGGGAAAAAAAACGATATTAACATACCTATACCGGCATGCGTGCATTCCAGCCGGAAATTAGCGGAAACCAGTAAATACACAGAGTTTTATAGCAGTTGCTAATTTGCCTCTGCTTACGCAAAAAATATTATGACATGGCATTTACAACTGTACCAATAATACCGGTATTTATTATGAGCAGAAAGGGATAAAAGCGCCGGTGTTAAATCCCTGGATGGTGAGCGAGACACGATAAACAGACTCATAACGCGTATCAGATGAGGCACCTCCTGTGTTCCGGCAGGCCTGTGTTGGTTACAGAGTGGTATATGCATGGGCACGTAATCCAAGATATTTTTTACACAAAGACTGAATTTCTGCATGTTATCTGCATGTGCACGTTATACACATAGGCGCATTATATGTGCGACAATACATTAGTCTCAGTATGGTAATGCAACAGAAACAATAGAATTATGTAGAATTCTTCTTATACATGTACCATGTAATGTATTTTAATACATGTAGTTGTGACATGTGGTTCTCTACCACGTCTGACTTGAGTGCTTTCTCCTTCTGGCTTCTGGGTGAGGTTAGTTCAGTAGTATAATAATTAAACATACTTATCATTTGGTAAACTACAGTTTGATCTAAAATATATATACTAAAGTTCTGTCCACCTCTCCAAGCTCTACACAACAGTTTAGCTACAAGGCTTTTTATATAGTTGTCTGCTCTAATAAAAGATCTCTCTCCATTTACTGTCCCTATCTCTATGATCCTCTCTGTGTGAAGTTTCTGTATTAAATTCCCACATTGTATCTTGTATTTCCTCTATCTCTTCTCTATCCCTGTTTCTATTTTTGTCTCAAGTCCCCATCTTGTATGTCTTTGTCTATTTCTTTTTCTTTTATGTGTCCTAATTCAATGTGTGTCTATATCATATATCAACACCTATTTTCCTTTAATACAGAATATGATTGGCTAACCCTTACTAAGTGAAGAATGGCCCCTTTTCCCCACAAACCATACCATAACTAAATGTGCTGAAACAGCATTACATATGACCTAATTAGTCAGATTTTTCCTGATGTTGACAGAGAATATGACCCAGTTACCCAGATTTGTCATGATGCTGATAGAACAATATGACCTAGTTACCCAAATTTGTCATGATTTTGACAGAGAACAATATGACATAGTTACCCAGATTTGTTAGGATACTCACAGAACGATATGACCCAGTTACCCAGATTTGTCACAATGGTGACAGCGATCATGTTACCTAGTTTTCTCATGAGCTGACCCAGAACAGTATGACCTAGTTACCCAGATTTGTCACAACTACATGAATCCCCAAAACTTGCCCTGATATTGATGTTTTCCAATTATCATAACCAATATGAACTCTAAAGGATTTTTAAAAAAAGAAATATGAGTTATTACTCTGGGAGGTTTATCTTGTATAGGTGTAAAAGTCTGCAGAATCAGATATATATATATATATAAACTGCCACACTGCAGACATCGTATGTGATATGACTGAAAAAATGTAAAAGTTACATTAAAAATCCAAATCACACCCACACTCATATATATATATATATATATATATATATATATATATATATATATATATATATATATATATATATATATATATATCACTGAATGTATGCCAGCTATAATGGTATACAAATCTACTTGATGATACATCATGATGTTATATTTTATTTATGTTTGGAAGTCAAATCATTGTTTTTATCATATATACAGTTACCTTGAAGAATTTGATCTCTTCTATGACAGCATCGTGTTCTCCCAAATACTTCAGGTTGTTTACATTAGAATATCTGTAAAACAGATAGTTTTTTCTTCAGTTTGTACAAGAATATGGTCACAGAATTTCATTAGAAAAGTGCAGCAGTTGCAACTGTAGTGGTCACCATGTACAAACATTAATATTTCCAAGAAATACACATGGGGAGACATGTTAGTAATGGAACCAAAAAAAATCATAGCAAATCAAATTCCTAAAGCATCCAATGGAAAGATAATCATGTGAATTGTAGCAAAATTTGTACAAAGGTAATCAGCACAAAGAACCTCCAAAGAAATGAACCTGAATGTCATCTCATTTCATAGTTTATAAAGTAAAATGAAAATATAAAAGAACTGAAGATTTGATACTTTGTGCAATCTTGATCGACCTGGGGTCAGGATAATGTGACTGGGTGACCTGGTGTCAGGATAATGTGACTGGGTGACCTGGTGTTAGGGTAATGTGACTGGGTGGGACCTGGTGTCAGGGTAATGTGACTGGGAGACCTGGTGTCAATATAATGTGACTGGGTGACCTGGTGTTAGGGTAATGTGACTGGGTGGGACCTGGTGTCAGGGTAATGTGACTGGGAGACCTGGTCTCAGGATAATGTGACTGGGTGGGACATCATGCTACATGTCTGTGACACGATGCCTCAGTGCTAGACATCACTATAAACTGCCTCAGTGCAGACTTTATAGCGATATGACTGAAAAATTGTTAAAGCTATGTTAAAAATCCTAATGAAACAAACAAGTTGCATACAAAATTTTATAAGAAAAATGGACATGGCATTCAGAGCGATAACATACTCATCCAGTCAGATGCAAGATCCTTCTGTGTTTCTTAAATCCCTCCATATATGCATATATAAATATATATATCCCACATTCACACAGATTTTCTGGCTAGGCTAAACTGTGGTTTACTTACGGATGCTGAGCAATCCACCATAGGTTTTCTTGACATACGGTGGCCGTGACTAAATCATGGAATTTGTCACACTTTGGTAGCTTCACCTGTGAGCAGCCAAAATCAAGGGACAGATGCTCATGGGGAAGAGTCAGCCCTGCCTCACTTGGCTCTATCAGTCCTAGTATGGATTTCGATTATGGTGAATTTATAATGGATTCCCATTATAGTGAATTTATAATGGATTTCCATGGTAGTGAATTTATAATGGATTGCCATTATAGTGAATTTATAATGGATTTCTATTATAATGAATTTATAATGGATTTCCAAGGTAGTGAATTAATAATCAATTTCCATGGTAGTGAATTTATAATGGATATCCATTATAGTAAATTTAGAATGGACTTCTATTTATAGTGAATTAAAAATGGAATTCCATGGTAGTGAATTTTTTAATGGATTTCCATGGTAGTGAATTTATAATGGATTTCCATGGTAGTGAATTTATATTGGATTTCTATTATAGTGAATTTATAATGGAGTTCCATTATAGTGAACATAGAATGGATTTCCATTAATGTGAATTTAAAATGGATTCCCATTATAGTGAATATATAATGGATTTCCATGGTTTTGAATTTAAAATGGATTTATATTATAGTGAATTTATAATGGATTTCTATTATAGTGAATTTATAATGAATTGCCATTATAGTGAATTTAAAATGGTATTCCATGGTAGTGAATTTTTTAATGGATTTCCATGGTAGTAAATTTATAATGGATTTCCATGGTAGTGAATTTATAATGGATTTCAATTATAGTGAATTTAAAATGGATTTTTTTATAGTGAATTTAGAATGGATTCCCATTATAGTGAATTTAGAATGGATTCCCATTATAGTGAATTTATAATGGATTTCCATGGTAGTGAATTTATAATGGATTTCTATTATAGAGCAGCAGAAGGGGCGAATCAGACAACATTTTTAGACAAGTTTTCACTGAAATCACGCTTAAAAACAATGAAACCAGTGACATCAGGGCCCAAATGTGTGTGTGAATCTGATATCGTTTCATGGATTAGGTCCAAAAAAAAAATATGAAAAAATCAATGAAATTAATGAAATCCTCCATCGATTTTTTGGGAAAAAGGGACTACAACGTCGTTGTCACTCACCCCTTCTGCTGCTATGGGTTAACCGAATATTTGATCCAGTCCGATACGATATCGTGTTCCAGACCTTGTCTGGGGGACATGTAAATCACTACGACGAAAATCACTACGATTTCACAAATAGACTAATTTGTAAAACCTCCTCTTGTAAATCAATCAGATTATTAGACTGGTCAGTGAGTTTGAAATTAATTCTGGTTAATGAATTATTATGACATCGCATATAGACTGGATTCACCGGGGACTCAATTATTAAAAACCCTGGAGGAGCTGTTGGTGCAAATGAATACAAAATATATCCCTGCTGAGCTTGATTTGATCGTTCTAAATTTATTTGATAGCTTCCTTCGATCACATCACACACTAAATTGAGCGCAATCACCGTTGAAATATTCACATTGAACGGAGCAATATGCCTGCCACCACCATCTGGGTCATTATTATGTTTGAGGATAGTTGTTTGTGGTTGTGATTGTGTTTTTTTCCATGCATCATGAATAATTTTAAAACCAACATCGATGGCATCACTGAGAAGTTTTTTTAGTTCTGGTACGTTATATCCTGGTAGTTTGAATGTGGGGATATCCTTCACGGGAATTTTATATTGTTTTGCAAATTCTGTTCTCGTTATAGGATTACTGTCACCTAATACCACCTGAATGATTCGCAAATGAAATGTTTCCATATCGTCGATAATTTTGTTGCATGTTTCTACGCCGCTGATAAATTCATCTCGGGTGAGAGAGCCG
The DNA here is from genome assembly GCA_029339505.1 of Unio delphinus. Taxonomy (NCBI): domain Eukaryota; kingdom Metazoa; phylum Mollusca; class Bivalvia; order Unionida; family Unionidae; genus Unio; species Unio delphinus. Next base: position 42,630,093 of record JAQISU010001235.1, read on the forward strand.
GATTTAAGAGATATTAACAACAGCGAAAAATCATTATTCATTGCTGTGAAATTTTTAATGATTTCAGGTTCGTCAACAAAATTATGTCCCCCTATTCCCTCCCCTGGCTTCTTGATACCAAAAAAATCTATAGTAATCTCGTAATCTTCATAACTCTTTATTGGATTATCAGGTGCTATCACGTCGGTGACATAATCAGTTTTTTGTGGTTCTGGTAAATCAACGGGTTTTTCCCGGGCTGGGATTTCAGGCCATCCTAGTACGGTTCTAATAGAGCTTTGATAGATATCTACGACATAACCCTCTGTGCTTATTTCAATGGCAGATGATAGTGTTGGTTCATGAACTGTTATAGCTATTTTTGACTCTACTCCAGTAATCGATTTTATTCTACGCGCGAATTCATTATTGATTTGTTCGATTTGGTATGATCCGGTTGGTATGGAAACAACATTCCAGTCTGGGGTACCGTCGGGTTTATTCTTATTTGCAAATACCAGTGAATTATTGGGTTGTTGACCACCAAATGATTTTGATCTGATATTTGGCCAACTATGGTATACTCGTAATTTTGCTAGCGCGATTTCCTTCACTGGGACCGGAGAGGGGAAATTCACACTGAATTCTGGATTCGTTGAGGTTATTGAGATCATGCTTGTTTGTACTGGGTTCGTGTTCTCCACTATTTGTTGAAGTAATTCCATCTGTGTTGTCATTGTTATTATACTCATGTTGTATTTCTAATTTTGACATCGCAGAATCATATATATCTACCATCGCTGAAAACTCACTCTCTGATATAATTGTATCATCGAGCGATGACGATATCAATGAGGATAATTGCGAGTATGCAGTGGACACAACATGAAATTGAATTATGTAGTCCTGTAGTTTCCGTTGGCTGCATGAGGATATTTTTTTTGTGATTATTGAAATAATTCCAGCGATTGTTGTTGCCGCAGAAATGCAAATTGGAACAGCTATCGGAGCCATCATTGTCACTGAAGACAGTATAATACCAGCTCCAGTGATTACACCACTCACAGCGTACACAGTAACATCAATTGCGGTAATTCTCCTGCGATATTTTTTAATTTTCATTGCATACTCCTCAGACAGGGTTTTGAGTCTAGTTTGATATTCTCTGACCTGATCATAGCGATATTGCGATGATGAAATCATTGTTATTTTAAATACGCTATCGTTTTCAATTACGATTTACTTAAATCCGCTACGAATTCCACATACCACGTTGTTGAGACCCTAACCAAATTTTTATCAGTAGATGTGATTGTAAACTTTTCAGTTGTATTCTTGTCGATGATCGTTGAAATCATATTATTGACCCCTTATGAACTGGACGATGAAATATTAAATTGAGATAATGGTGTTACTAGTGTTAATCGATAAATACCCTTAACGGTTGCAGTGATATCTAATTTGTTGTTTGTAGGTGTCCACTCAAATGATCCGTGTTGGATCGTGTATACTAAGTTGTTGGTTTTCTCATGAGGAATTTTTGTTTTTTCAATTACTGTTATCATCCTCGAAAAATCACCTTTGACGTCTTCGATGAAAGTTTTCGTCTCATCGAAAGATTTTTTAATATCAGGGAGTTTTAGTTCAATTTTATCGAATGTAGTTCCAATAAATTTATCAATGATATTTCTACGAAATGCGGTAAACTGTTTTGTGTGTTCTTCGGTTTTAGATTGAAGTGTTGCTAGTTCTAACGCAGAATCGTTGAGAGTTTTAAATCGATCTGTAATCGTCGAAAAAAGTACACCTGGTTTGAGTTTACCCTGATCGGAAAATAACGCGATAGTATCCTCGATTGCGTTTCGTTGTTTAACTAAAATATCATCCAACGACACATCACTGGATTTCAATTTACCCTGTTTGTCTTGAAATACAACTATTTCATTCGGGTCAACACTTGTTAAGTTCAACGTCTCAGCTATTTCATCTTTGATTAGTTTTTTTACATCCTCGACAGAATCAGGGAGTGCAGTGCCATCAGGTTTGGGTTTCAAAGATCTCCCCCAAATATCAATCATGTTATTGTAAAACTCTTTCTCTCTCTAAAAAGCGATTGCTGGTGTAGTCATTTACGACAATATGAGGTGGTTTTCTAGATGCTGAAATAGCGTCAAGGACATTTAATACTTCACTGCCGCATATTGGTGGGTCATTGATTTGTTGTGTTGGTAGCGTAGAATACCAAGTCTTCATTGGAAATTGTTTTATGTAACGCATAAACTCTTTTGGTGGGGCTAATCCATATGAATCAAAATAGACAATCCCACGTGGATCAATAGCGTATGCAACCCAGTGAGTTCCAGGTCCGGTGCTGTTATCGAGATTAATAATACCTGTTTCAGTTTTGTTTGGTTGATGTGGTAATTGATCTTTCATAAAAACACCTCTGAAATGTTTAATCGCTAGTTTTTTAGCAGCATCCATTAAATCAAAATTGGACATGGGAACCATAGGTTCGGAAATTGAAGATTTCTGAATTAATAAACCGTTCCTGGTAGTCTCAGGCCTGATCCGTGAACGGATCTCCCGCTGTACCATGAATACGGGGTCCCTGGTAGTCTTAGACCTTTTCCGCTGTACCACGAATACGGGGTTCCTGGTAGTCTTAGACCCAATCCTTGAACGGATCGTCTCTTTTTTATATCCTTGTCCAGCTGCCTTTTTCAACGCCATTCCTGCTGCAGTACCAACGGCTCCTAACGCTGCTGCTTTAGCCACCGCTGGGGCTGCTGCTGCAATCAATGCTGGTATTGCAGCTAACAATGGAAATATACCGCCTGTTTTCATCATATTTTTGATAGCAGCCGCAGAGAGAGTAATCTGAACCCCTTTTTTATCCTTGAAAGCATCATTGAAATGTTTCACCTGACGAGTTGTCAGCGATAATTTATTTTCACCACCAGTCATTTGATTAGGTTTCAACGTGATTGTGGTTCCACATTTTTTAGCCGATTCTGATTGCAATTTTTTGATTTGACCAGGAGTTAACGTAACACAAATTACACTATATGACATTATATATAATTGATTGATTCTAATTCAATGAAAATCGAGAAAAATCGTTCAAAGATTTTCTACTGGGGCATCTACCACTCTCATTCTTCCACCAACACCTTCGAGTAGCATTGATTTATCACTGAGAATGACAGCAACCGCTCTATAATCAGCAATAGCACCACGAGTCACATTAGCTCTAAAGTGTATATCAACGACGGATTGTCTCATCAAATCGAGATGTTCCAGTGAGAAGTAATAGATCGGATACATATTTTTAAAATCATATTGTGATATTTGCAAACCAGTATCCACATTTTGATCGCGTGCCATAAATGACAACAATCTATGATAAACTCGTGCAATATGATTTTCTGTGTAATTAAGTTGTATATCCTCGGATGGTTCCTGCTGGCCGTTTATTCTCAGTGAGACGTCTTTCACACCTAATTGATCAAATATCATATGGCTTCGTTCTTGATTGCCAACTCGTGCGTTATCCTGTAACGCAATAAATATATGACGTGGCGCAGAAACGCCTTGTTTTGATGCTAGGTTCCAAGTGAATAACCCGTTGATATTTGATTGTTTCACATCTGTACTCACGGTTAGCCAACTCAACAACGACTTTCCTCCTTGATCCATAAATGATAGTAATCGTCCTTCTGCGGTGATTGCTGGAGTCAACACTGGCATCCACAATGATATTTTTGTTAAATCGACTCTACCGGCATCAGCATTGGCGGCTGCAGCATTTGCTGGAATCCTCCAAATTGCAGCATTATCATCACTTTTTCGTACAAGCGATACTGTATGCTTCGCCCCGTAGATAACTTTTCTGACGTTTCTACAGAATCCAAATATGTGATGCAGTGGAATCGCGCATGAAAATGATTTACGCTCTCCTTGCAACATTGAGTTTCGTGTTGCGGCTCCTAGATTGAAATCAGGATCGTTGTTTATAATCATATTCTCGATACCAGCAACATTAGCAGGGTTTGCAGCACGATCCCTTGGTTGTCTTAAAATAAATTGTTTTCCTCCAGCGGTATTCTTAGCATCTTTTGCAAACATCATAGAGGGTCCTGCTGATCTTGTATAATCATCGGAATATCTCGCTAACCCGATTATTGTTGTAGCCACATCAACATCACGATCTATGGACTCAATTTCTTTTCCATCAATGAGATATCTAGCACTCTCAAATAGCGCCATAATACCATTATTGACAAAACCGACTTGAGTACCAGCTGGATACGGTGCTGGTACAGCAGTAGTATCAGCAGCTGTTACAATTTCTCCTTCTACTTCAATAAATGCTTCACAGGGTAAAAAGTATTTACTGGTATCATGGACTTGAAGATCAATTCTTGCTCGAATATTTGGGGCTATGGCATGATAGGCGTAATATTGATAATCGCGTACAGAATCATCCTTGCCAACTGGGGCGTCTATATCAAATGCTGGATCAGATGATTTTTTGAACATTTTATTCTATTTATCAGAGTCTAAATAGTGAAATCGTAAACGATTTTTCCATTTTCATCGACGTAGTTTTTTAAGGCCACTTCCTGCTATCATGTTTGCAATATTGCTTTGGTCCCCTTGATTTACCATCGACGCTAATTTTTCATCTACTGCGTTATTTATTATTTTACTAACACTTGCAGGCATTTCTTCTGTAGACGGTAACGGTTTCTTTTTTCGCCTCACTAATGATGTTATTTTATCCTTCGCAGTTGAAAACGCTTTCCCGGCAAGATCTCCAACAGTACTAATACCCTTATCACGAATAACATCAATGGCTTTCATTGATAACTGTTTAGCTAACGGCATCACTTTTGGGGCCATTCTTGAAAAGAATCCTAAAATGGTATTGCCGAGGCCATCTCCATAGTATGCTTTATAAACTGGAAACCGTGAATTAACTACATAGACGGGGGTTGCTTTATCATGATTGTAATGGATGATCATTATTATAAAAACAATAGTGTTTTCAATTGTTATTTAATCACTATGATACCCATTTGCTAACTCGTCAATGAAATCTCGATAGGTTTTGATATCCATGATACCGCCGGCAAATAACCGTCTACAGATATCAGCTGCTTCATTAATTATTTCCGGTGAATTATTTCCAGCTCGGAACCCTCCTACAAGAACATCTAATCGTGATATATCATTGATAACACTATCAGGACAAGTGTTTCCAATCCTTGGATTTTGCAGTCCACTTCAGCTATAACCAGCTGCTTCATCTAGTTTTTCTACATCCGTTTCTTGTAAATAATCATCATCATCATCATCATCAGGTGGTAGTTGTTTTTTTTTTTGTCTTCTTGTTTGTCTACGTGTTGGTGTTTGACGTTTTAGTTCTTGCCGTTCTTCTATTTCTCGTTGTCGCTCTTCTATTTGTTCTCTTTTATAATTACTAATTCCCTTTTTAAATTCCTTGTATCCTATCTCATCCTTATTCAAACGACCAATCCCTTTATTTAGTTTATACAAATAATCGAACCAATCATTACTTGATATTCTATCATTTTTATACTCGTCCTTTAAAAAATCTTTTTTTGAATTATAACTTTGAGCAGCAAAATTACCAAAGGCTTGATAATCCTTTGATTTCAATAAACTAGGTTTTTTTATTAATATTTTAGCATGATCAGTAAATTTATTCAACAGAGAAACAGTCGTTTTTTTCGGATCAGTTTTTTCAGTTTGTTCAGTTTTCGCTGCTAGTTTTTCGAGTACAGAAATAAGACCCTCTTCCTTTCTTTTACCGTCAGGATCATCTCCCAGTATAGCACGCTCTACCCCCTTCGTTGCTGTGGTTACTGGTTTAAACAATTCTTCAGACCCCAGAGCAAAATCAGTTTGTAAACTCTGTCGTTGTTGCAGTTTGTTCCTGACAGAATCTCGAATTGGTATAAATCTCCTGATTGCATCCAGTCGTTCACGAGCCAATCGGGTTGTTAATGCTTCATTGACCATTATTTGAAATCGCAAACCATTTTTCAATTGCAAAACACTTGACATGTCGGATGATTTTTTAACACAGTCATGGAAGCGTTATTTCATCGTGAGACACCTTCTATCAATGATGGAGCAAGTGTCATAATTGTATATAAAATAAATAATACTGACAGTTGCTCCATTCTATTTTGACATGTCGGATGATTTTTGATACGGTCATGGAAGTGTTATTTCATCCTATAACAGCTTCTATCAATGATGAGGAAAGTGTGGAAATTGTATATAAAATAATTAATACCACATATTCCTCACTTTTCCATTGACCATCCATTAAAGGTCCATAGATTTTTTATTCACTGATTTTGACATTTTCAATAAAAAAATGCTAAAAAAATGAAAATCTCTTGAGGGTCGGAATGATAAATGGTCAGGCAATTAATAGTCGGGTAATCAATTTTCTTGAATTAATGCTCGTAGGTTTCTAATTTTAGAGTTGACTTCTTTTTTCAATTCGTATTCGTACCCCAATTCTTTTCGTATTCCTTCTACGATAGTATACAACGGAACGAACACACTGATGTCACTGGAAAATGAAAGAGAGTCTTTAATAGAATTCTGAATTCTTTTGATGAGTGCATACTTCTTGGGTAGCATATACTTGTTAGTGCTAACCCCGTATTCTATATCCTGAAAATCAGACACAATTTGATCAGGATTTAATCCATCTGATAGTTTGATATCCTGATTTTTCAATTTTGCTATTTCAACTATGATGCTATTCATGTTTTCAGAATTCATTATTCTATAAGAATGACATATCTCTAATTGGAAATTATGACGCATTAGACATAACTAAATTGAACTTTTTGCCCCGTCTTTTTTGAAATAGCCGTTTTGGTTATCCCCTCTGCAACGAATCGTACTGAAGTTCTACAAATATTGAAATACTTGCCGGCTTCATATAATAATTGAAATATTTTCTCTTCGTTAGTTGTTGTATTCAAAGATTTCACTGGTCTCGCTTTATTTGAACAAGTGCCCTTCCTTCCTCGTTTGATATTCTCACCTTGTGTGATAGCTTGCAGATTGGATAAAGAATTGTTCCTTGGATTAGAATCAATGTGATCAATAACAAAACCATCTTTGATCAATCCATTAAAACATTCAAATACGAAACGATGATTGCGAAATGTCTTCCTTCCAACATTAAACACCAAATACCCCATACCATTATCACACCCAATTGGGTTCTTCAGTCTACAGTTTCTGACAGTACCATCACTGGATGCTTCGTAATTTTTAATCACTGGGTGTAGTCTGAATTCTTGGGTCATTATATACTACACTATTGTCTAATTCAATGACTGACCCATTTTGCAGTGATTCATTATATATAAAACTTTCATTTAGACACCTGTTTTATGTATAGCATGAAGGAGTTCAAGAGATTGACTTCGAAAAATGCTAAATTCAATGCTGATAGAGAGTTCAAGAGATTATTGAAAATCAATCCTAGATTTAATCTCGATAGACCCAGAAAACGTGTAGTAAACAGAAACAAACATCCAAGAGACGGAAACATGAAAGAGTTTAAGAGATTATTAAAAATCAATCCTAGATTTAATCTCGATAGACCCAAAAAACGTCCAATAGACGGAAACAAACGTAACAAACGTCCAAGAGACGGAAACATGAAAGAGTTTAAGAGATTATTGAAAATTAACCCTAAATTTAATCGCGATAGACCCAAAAAACGTCCAAAACGCCCAATAGACGGAAACATGAAAGAGTTTAAGAGATTATTGAAAATCAATCCTAGATTTAATCGCGATAGACCCAAAAAACGTAACAAACGTCCAAGAGACGGAAACATGAGATCATCATGGAAGGATGCTCAATTCAATCTTGATATAGTTTCTAATACACCCAAGAATAAAATTCTTGATAAACCCATCAGAGACTGTTTTAATGAATTCAAGCGTGATGGAGCATCTTATTGTTGGTCAACATTTCGAATTGATGGTGTTGTTGACGCTACCATGAATGATGAAAAGGCAGCAGTGATCATTTCACGTGTTGGGGAAAAAAGTCATTTTTTCCGAATCAAATTCATTATCCGTGAGAATGGCAAATGGATTATTAAGGATAAATTTGAACCCATTCTCAAGGGCAAAAAAAACTGTCACCGTGAACCAGGATTCCAAACCGGGAATTTTGACTGGAATTGATAAACCCTACTACGAAAGATCTTATCCTGTCACAGCAGTTGTTTACGGGATCTATCCGCTCAATGAAAAACCTGATATTTCAAAACTAGCACCCATGAAATATTCGACAGGCCTCAATTGTGTAGCAGAACGAATAATAGAACACTTCACAAATGCGTCCCGGGGAAATAAACTAACTGATCTAAGACGAAAAAAAATAACCGAGTGGGAGTTCACGGTAAAAGAGCATGGGGCAACAATTCAGGATATAACTAACTAAGAAAAATCAGTAAGATTTCCAATATCGGTAAGGACAATCACCGGTGAAGTATTATACGAATCGAAATATAAATCACAGGGGGCTCCCATTGAAATTATTGATCATAATGCGCACGCGTGGTCATCTGCAGTAACAATATTCCCACGGGATAGAACCGTAAGATATCTATCCCAAACTCTGTTTGGAACCGAAGAGTTTTTTTCAGAGCAGAAATTATTTGATGCTATTTACCATTTGAGTAAAAACGATCCTGTGTCAGTGTGGCTATTTCATAGTAATTCAGACGAATAATGCAGATTTGATCAGTTTGTAAGGCCTAACGGAGAATTATACCGTACTGAAGAGCTGCAGAATCAAATGAAACAACTAGCTAGTGAGTTTTCTGAGGGAGAAATCGAAGATCAATTATTAGCAAACTGTTTTACAGTACCATCCATTGCAGCACATTTTGCTAGAAAGAAAAACGCGTGGAAACCAACACGAAGTGAGTTTTTATCAGAGGTCAAATTGTCCTGTCTTGAATACGGCCACGGCGGATTATGGAACACAAAATACACCGCTGATACCGTTATTTCAGTTGATATGATTGCGTGTTATCCAGGAAGTTTTCTTGGGTATGGAGAGTGTGAGAAATATTTCAAACGATTTGGACACCCTACACACGAAATGACCCGTGTTGCTATTAATGGACCACTTCCTGATTTTGATTTAACCGGATTCGCTTGTGTGGTATCATTTGAAATGGCTGAAGGACTTCATCCGTGTAGTTATCTTTGGATTGGTAAACACATGTCTGAAAAACACTGGATGTCAATAGTGTTGTTACGGTATATGCTTGATTGTAAGATGTTAAAATCATTAATTGTCAGTGAAGCAATTATATCCTATCGGGCACAGAAATCAGTCTGGTTACCACAACCTGATCTAGAAAAAATAATTAGCGAAGAGCGAAAACTGTTTCCTGATATTAATGAACAGCAAATCATGGATTGGTCCCAACAGTTATTTGAAATCAGAAACAATGAAGCAAAAAATCTTGGACGAAGAATAATCGGTAAATTTACCCAAGGTGGCAAAGATGATAATACGAAATATTCTTCACGATTGATTATAGACAACGCTGAATACGATTTTGTAATGGCTTATATGTCAATCGTAAGGACGCATTTATGTCCGATGGAACCAAATTGGGTACAATTGTTACCTACAATGATGGATACCATCCGCAGTACACACATTTGAGAGCTTCTATGCTCGGTTATGCTTCTATCAATCTGTTTTCAATGATCAATAGATTTCCTACCACCGCAGTTAGAGTTGCTACTGACTCATTTTACATAAATAGCAAAATGGCTGATTTTAAGGCTACTGGCAACGAGAAATGGGGATCATGGAGAATTAAGAAAGAAATGATTCATGATTATATTCAATCAGCAGATGTTACCATTGAAAATAATTACTTAGAAAGCAATCAGTGTTCAGAATTTTCTAGTGCACCACCGATTTCTGATCCAATATGCCTGTATAAAACAGTCTATTTAAACGGCTGTGGTGGGTCAGGAAAAACAACCCGGGCAATTGAGTTATTTCGTGGGAAAAATCCTACGGATTTCACAAAAATGATTGTGCTAACACCAACTCATAGACTTGCAAGAGAAATGATACAGAGAGGGGTAAATGCTTGCACTTATCATAGTTTCTTTAGATGGAAGGGAGATAAATGGACTCCTGAGCGCATGGGAGAGAAATTTATTCCTGAAATTATCATTTGGGATGAAATAGACACAGTGTCCGAAGATGTCTTAAAAATATTTCTTGAGTGGTTGTTATTGAAGAATACAAAAATCGTCATGTGCGGTGATCACGGGCAACCACCACCATTTGTCGGTGCATCTCCCCATGAATGGCTAAAGGGTTTTGTAGACTATTATGAAGAAATTGATACTGATCATAGATCACTTGATAATGAATTAAAAGAATTGAAGAAACTAATTAGATTACAACCGGATAGAATCCAGTGTGAAATAACCCGTGAAATAATTTCGGAAACTCCCATGAATGAGTTTTGGGAAGCGTGGAGACCAAATGATTTAATCATTGCAAGTAGAAAAATAGTCAGGGACACACTTCAGATGACGTTATTTGAATTGCATAAACAAAAATTTGCAACACTTCCAGTGCCCCTCTGTTATAGGCCATCGGATACGCGAAAACAGAATATTGAAGTTGATATTCCAGGCCTGACAGAGTCAAGGCGTGAAAAGAAGATTCTCGTATTAAATGATATTGTGCTGGTTGATATCAATGTCGTTGAAGATGCATTGCGTGCTAATAAATCCCCATGGACGCTAGGTTATGCAGCAACAATACACTCTTCACAGGGATTGACTATATCGGATACAACTGTTTGGATAGTAGATAATCGCATAGAATGGTCAAATTTAGTTTATCTCGCAGTGTCTAGAGTACGAAAAATAAATCAACTTCGAAGAATTGTCCTGACAGAGTCAGGCGATGATGAAATCATTGGTGGCGATGATGAAATCATTGGCGATGATGAAATCATTGGTGACGATAATGATATTATTGATAAAAAACTCTCCGGTTACAAACAACAGGACAAAAAAAAACAACGAGAATTTGATATTGATGCTGAATTAATAATCACTTTGAAGAAACAACAGAATAATCACTGCGCGAGTTGCAATTGTATAATGCGTTGGCAGTATTCGGATAAGGATCCTCGCCAATTCACCGTAGACAGAAAAAATAACAATCTCGGTCATGTCAGAAATAATGTGATGTTGACTTGTTTTGAGTGCAATAGACGCAAGGGTGCTAGTTAAGGCCATGGGGTGGCAATTGAGTATCCTCGGGTATCACTTGTAATTGTTGTCTAGTAAAACCCCGTTGAGGGGCAGTTGAATCCAGTTTATAGATTGGAGGTCTACCCGTAGATCGTGTTATACTAGATATCTTATGCGTAGTGACGCTCCAAATAGGATCAGTAGCCCTTTTTGTACCACCCTCAAGCTCTCCTGGTTCATATAAATACCTCACAATGACATTACTACCAAGAATTGGTTCTTTGAAATCTTTTTGTGGTTTTTCAGGTATCGACTTCTTTTTAATCGCGTTGATAGGTTTCATGTTGATGGTTCTAGTAATCTCGTTATTCAGTGCGGTAACTACACCTGGTAATCTCTTAACCCATTCACGGGATCTTTTTTCTTGGATGAATTCTTTTGCATATTGATATCCAAATAACCGCTCAGCAAGAATCCGATTAAATCGTTCTACAATGGCCTGATCACGATGCAGTGCAGTATGCCCTCGTCTGATAGCGACATTGTGATATTTCATTGTAGATAACACTGCACCCTGAAATTCCTTGCCCGGGTCAACTTGTAACAGATTTGGCCAGTGCAGAGGGCCCCTTCGATAAATCCTTTCAAATGCAGAAGCGACTTCAGTGGCCGATTTTGTTTTTAACGGTTCTGCTTCTTTGTATCGACTTGCAATATCAACTACAGTTAACGCATATTTGTAACCACGATCATGTGGCAGAAATAATAGATCAGCCTGATGAACTTCATTGGGTCCGGTCACATCAAAATGCGAGAATTGAATTTGTTTAGGCGGTGGTAGATAAATTTGCCATAGTGCCTGTTTGGATAACCAATGAGCCGCAGTTGTTTTTTTTCACTTTTGCGGCGCTAGCGAGTTTACTGATTGCAGCGTTACCCTTCCAGTATCCTCTTGGGGAATAATAAATAGATTCCATGTTGTTATTAATTACCAGCACCTAACATCAATTTACTTTTCATAGCCGATTTTATCAAAAATGAAGCCAATTTTTCTTTGAAGGATTTATCAGGAATGGCATTCAACGCATGAATTAATTTCACATCTGCTAGATGCCTGTGCTGCAAATTGCTACTTTTATAAGCAACATCATGAAGGTGACAGGCCTTATCAATAGCGTTTATTGGTTCCTCATCGGGTCGGGGCTGATTTTGATCATTGAGTCTGATATCAAGTCTTGTTCCCGGTCCACAATAACTATACCCTGGAAGGTGTTTTTCTCCGGGGTACTTTGCCCATGGGGTTCCAGGGAGTTTTGCTAATTTGGCAGCGATATCACCTCCTCGTTTTTTTTTAAAGGTTCCTTGGGTTCCTTGGGTTTAGAAACAAATCTAAATTTCTTTGTACTACACTGTACGCATTTACCAGAAAGCGCTGATCGGTTATTTTTAGTTGTAATCGTCGTCAAGTCATCTGTGCCAGTACGCGCCTTACACTTCACGCAATATAGATCCATAATTTATGTATAGAGATATGAATATAATTGATTTTTCAGCGACTAAAACAAGAGAACCAGTAAAGCATCATGCAGCGCTACCAAACTCTATCCGCGCAATTATAATCGGGCCATCTGGATCCGGTAAAACGCAATTGTTGCTCAATTTAATAATGAGATGGATGAAGTGGGATAAGTTGTATTTAATTGCCCCTAGCGTAGACGACCAACGATGCTATGAAGTGCTAAAAGATTTTAATGAAAACGCTTCAGAGATTGCCGGCGAGGATGTTATTGAATTTATAACCGATATTGACGAGGCGCCATCCGTGAATGACCTCGATGGAAGTATCAACAATTTAGTTGTATACGACGATGTCATGTTAGATAATCAAAAAAATCCTGCTAGAATATTTTCCAGAGGCAGGCATAAAAACACGGATGTGATCTATGTCACTCAACGCTACACTCAGATTCCAAAAGTGATTAGAGATAACTGTAATATGCTTGCTGTATTCAACGGCGTTGATACACATACGCTACGAAATATTTGGCAGACATGGTGTTCTGATATGGACTTCAATCAATTTAGAAATTTCTTTAGTCATGCTCAGTCTGCCCCACACGGATTTGTAACAATAAATTTACATGACCCTCGAACACGATATCGTATCGGACTGGATCAAATATTCGGTTAACCCATAGCAGCAGAAGGGGTGAGTGACAACGACGTTGTAGTCCCTTTTTCCCAAAAAATCGATGGAGGATTTCTTTAATTTCATTGATTTTTTCATATTTTTTTTTTTGACCTAATCCATGAAACGATATCAGATTCACACACACATTTGGGCCCTGATGTCACTGGTTTCATTGTTTTTAAGCGTGATTTCAGTGAAAACTTGTCTAAAAATGTTGTCTGATTCGCCCCTTCTGCTGCTTATAGTGAATTTATAATGGATTTCCATTATAGTGAATTTAGAATGGATTCCCATTATAGTGAATTTAAAAAGAAATTCTATTATAGTGAATTTATAATGGATTTCTATTATAGTGAATTTATAATGGATTTCTATTATAGTGAATTTATAATGGATTTCTATTATAGTGAATTTATAATGGATTTCCATTATAGTGAATTTATAATGGATTCCCATTTAAGTGAATTTATAATGGATTCCCATTTAAGTGAATTTATAATGGATTCCCATTATGGTGAATTTATAATGGATTTCCATTGTAGTGAATTTATAATTGATTTCCATTATAGTGAATTTATAATTGGTTTCCATTATAGTGAATTTATAATTGGTTTCCATTATGGTGAATTCATAATAGATTACCATTATAGTGAATGTCCTAATGGCTTGATTGTAAAACCGATTACTGTTTGATACTGTGCCCTTAAACTGCCATTTGTAACAAAACGTTTCATTGTTCACAATATATTTTGAGATCTTATTATCTACATAAAAGAGTACAAAACTTAACAAAACCATAGCTTTTGAACACATGACTTGTATTTTAAGACCAACGTACTTGTATTTATTTGTTATGGTTGTGATCTTATTACAACAAAAAATATACAATGCATTAGTTACATTGCAGATCCAACAAATCTCTAGTTGTAATATAAAATACCACATACTGCATTGTTGTTTGAATCACAGATTTACTGTAAATTATGCTTGCCATTATAGTTATTACTGATTGGTAAGTGCAAAGTATCTACAAAAGTAATATTCATCAAGAAATTGACAAAGGCATGAAACAACTGAATATATTAACAATGACAAACAACACAAGGACATGCTAAGTACAGATAAACTAGAAATTCTGACATTTTTCCTTCATATTACTGTTGAGTCTGCATAACTTATTGATATATGAAACTATGTTATGTTTGATTCTAAAACAGAAAACAACAGAGCACAAAATTATACTTTGGTCTTTTCTAATCCAGACAATGTCATTTGTCTGTCATTCTTCCAAGAAATAATCTTTTTTATTTTTAAAAAAAATGTCTGGTTTCTTTCAATTTCATAGGCAATCCACGAGTCCTTATCTTGTCCATGACTTAATTTCAATCTTTTTTTTACCGTTGTGGCTGACTCATTCATCCAAATAGTCCATTATGACTGACTCATTCATCCAAATAGTCCATTATCGCTGACTCATTCATCCAAATAGTCCATTATGGCTGACTCATTAGTAATCCAAATAGTCCATTATGGCTGACTCATTCATCCAAATAGTCCATTATGGCTGACTCATTCATCTAAATAGTCCATTATGGCTGACTCATTCATCCAAATAGTCCATTATGGCTGACTCATTAGTAATCCAAATAGTCCATTATGGCTGACTCATTCATCCAAATAGTCCATTATGGCTGACTCGTTCATCCAAATAGTCCATTATGGCTGACTCATTAGTAATCCAAATAGTCCATTATGGCTGACTCATTCATCCAAATAGTCCATTATGGCTGACTCATTAGTAATCCAAATAGTCCATTATGGCTGACTCATTCATCCAAATAGTCCAATATGGCTGACTCATTCGTAATCCAAATAGTCCATTATGGCTTACTCATTTGTAATCCAAATAGTCCATTATGGCTGACTCATTCGTAATACAAATAATCCATTATGGCTGACTCATTCATAATCCAAATAGTCCATTAGTGTGGATTTAACACTTTTTAACAAGGTCATTTTACCAGATAATCCAAATTATAGGTTTCCCATATCCAAATATATCAAACTGGTGTGTTATGTGGGGAGTCTGTGCAGTTTACACTTGGACTTGTCTTGCAAGCAAGTATATATGGTAAGTAAATTTTCTATCTCAGCATTGTCTGCTATATTTTATATTGGGTCAGCATCATTTCTATAAAATCAAATGTCCTTCAGACAATGGTTCTATATCAAGTTTCTGTTGAGAGATACTTTTGGCAGCCATACTAATGTCAGATGAGAATCATTTCCATTGAACTAGAAATTATAATAAGTCTTTTAGTGAAAAACAAAACCGCATGAGGACCATCCACTCAATAACATGATGGTTATCAAGGCAGTCAATTTAGATGTCAGATCAGTCTAATTTCTAACTGGACATCATAAAATGTCTTTCGTGAAAATGACCATACCTGATACGACCATTCATTCAGAAGGAAAAGAGATATTTTTTTTAAATATGACCATGATGGCAGTCAGTACGATCGAAACCATTTTCATCTGGGACAAATGAACATATTATTATTAATTCCACAAGCATCTAGGATTATTTCTTACAAGCAACATTTGAAAAATGCAACCTTTGTCCCAAAATAAACAAATTATTTCACCTTCCTTGAAACTTAGTGATGTATCCTACAAAGACTCCCAAATAGGTAATGCATTAAAATAAAGTTATGAAACTTAAATTTTTACAGCTTTAGGTTGCCAACGCTTGCAAAATGTGGAAATTATTCAACACATTTCATAATTTCAATATTAAAACATTACCAATTTGAGATTCTGTATGGTATATGATAAAGACAGTTAAAACTTGTGAGTAGTATTTTGGGGCAGATTCTGTATGCTATATGACAAGTACAGATTCTGTATGGTATATGACAAGTACAGATTCTGTATGCTATATGACAAGTACAGATTCTGTATGCTATATGACAAGTACAGATTCTGTATGCTATATGACAAGTACAGATTCTGTATGCTATATGACAAGTACAGATTCTGTATGCTATATGACAAGTACAGATTCTGTATGCTATATGACAAGTACAGATTCTGTATGCTATATGACAAGTATAGTTAAAACTTGTGAGTAGTATTTTGGGGCAGATTCTGTATGGTATATGACAAGTACAGATTCTGTATGCTATATGACAAGTACAGTTAAAACTTGTGAATAGTATTTTGGGGCACTGATTCTGTATGCTATATGACAAGTACAGATTCTGTATGCTATATGACAAGTACAGATTCTGTATGCTATATGACAAGTATAGTTAAAACTTGTGAGTAGTATTTTGGGGCAGATTCTGTATGGTATATGACAAGTACAGATTCTGTATGCTATATGACAAGTACAGTTAAAACTTGTGAATAGTATTTTGGGGCACTGATTCTGTATGCTATATGACAAGTACAGATTCTGTATGCTATATGACAAGTACAGATTCTGTATAGTATATGACAAGTACAGTTAAAACTTGTGAGTAGTATTTTGGGGCAGATTCTGTATGCTATAATTGACAAGTACAGATTCTGTATGATATATGACAAGTACAGATTCTGTATGGTATATGACAAGTACAGATTCTGTATGGTATATGACAAGTACAGTTAAAACTTGTGAGTAGTATTTTGGGGCAAATTCATTATGTTTAGAGTCTACAATAATTATTACTCTTTACGTAGTCTGACAAACCAGTACCAAATTATTCCTTAACAAATAGATATCTGTCCTATGTTCATATGTAAAAATCACAAATCAAATCAAAGTGCAGTTCAGGGTTTGAGTATTTTAATTTCTGTAAAACACGCTCCGGTCTTGTTGGTCATGTAATTTTGATATCTGATTTGTGAAGACCTCTAAAAAAAAACCACACACATGAAAACAAAAAGACAAAAAAAAAGCATTGTTCTAGGCCCATACATCAATGCTATTATTGATCAGTGCTCGATTATATCGATCCATCTGATTACCAGCACAATATGAACTGGTTCCGCATAAGTGTCCAATTTTCCTTAAACTTAAGGAATCGCACCACATCAACACGTGACACCGAGAATAGGCTATAAATATGTAAGACTAAACGCAAATGAAGTTTAATTTTGTGGTGAAAAGAATGGATATATCTCTCTCTTGAAACTGAAATGTCCCTGTTCCCTTCCAGAGCCCCATTGTACAGTTACAGATTCCCGGCCTAGGGCATTACTTTCAGAGACGTAATTTCAATTTGTTCGGGGGGGGGGTGTTTAGAGCAAAATAATGGCAAAACATGACGGGCTTGTTAATTTTCGTATATAGGCTACATCGATTTTACAGAATATGCATCTGGTGGGTGGGGGGCAAATGACCCCTGCTTCCCACTCCCCCTTCTCCAATGACGTCCCTGATCACTCTGTGATAAATACATTGAAAAAAGTAAAAATGTCTATCTTGCATTCAAAATGTATGCATTTTAGTAAAGTTAAGATTAAATGGAAAAAGAGGATGTGTCATTTAAACACAAAATATTCTAGATAACTTAACGTTACCTGTTTGAATTTTACCACTTAATGCCGACATTTTGCGTCACAGTAAATAAAACTGTACGCCCAAATTGATAGCTTGAAAAAGATATGGTACTGAACGATCCTGAGGGATTGCGGTATGTTGCAAACAAAATGCATAAACTCTTTAGTTTCGCATATGCCTTTAACACCAACGCCATTAGGTAAAAGACACTTTCTATACAGAACAATTTCGATTTAAATATTATAGTAAGAGAGAGAGAGGAATTTAAAGAGTGTAAACTACGTTTTCCCAAGCATTTAAGACACTTTCATCTACACCTAACAAGAAACGAAAGCTTGGGTCAAAACGATTATGTTCACACCTTATTCGGTAGAAGAATTGATGAATTATGTAGACGTGTGACTTATGTATGGGTGTTTTAAAATTCGGCTTAAATGGTTTATGTATCTTACAAGACAAGATCTGTGTTAGTGCCACCTTTATAACTAGTACTGAACCTAACTGATCGATACACTGCAATAGCAAACTGGCAAAGGCACTAACTTTTGTGTTGTGACGGGTTCTTATGCCACCACTGTGGTAGGTGTGTTATTATGGTTAGGTTGTGGTGCTTCCTATATTGTATTTAAATTATTATAGAAGTCCCATCCAGGCTCGATTTTGGTCGGAAGTTAAATTAGTGAAAGATCGATGTACAGCTTCGAGCCCCCAGTCAGCAATGCCGACGGTTAAATGATTCAAGATACAAGAAAAGTTTAAATTAACGCATAACAATTTAATAACAATTCAATCGTCAAGTGTTTCAAGTTTCCCAAAGTACTCTACGTCCGCTCGACGCATCATTTGATTAGTAGTGTAAGACAGATTTCTACCTGTCCTTGTATTCTACTCATATGTGTATTCTTCTCTCCTATTCCTCCAATTCCTTCTTCTCTTCCTCCCGACTTTCTACAAATTCCTTCTCCTCTTAGACTTCTCTATACACCTCCTCTTCCTTCTCCACTTTCGCCTCATTGACTTCTTTTCCTCTTCCTCCTCCTCGACTCTCTCCACCAACTAGACTTTTTCCACTCTGACTGCTCTGCTAGTCTCACCTCCGTCTCCCCTTTTAGATAAGGAAAGAACAATATTTTCTCATCTCATTAAATATATTGGGTCACGCAATCATTCATATCGAAATACTCATACGTTCTTTATGGTAAAACAACGTCGAAATAAAAGCAGGGTATCAATTACTTCTCATACATACAGCAATAAATTGCATCCCATCAGTACATATTCCCAATCCCATTTTACATTATAATTCATAACAGAGTGCACAGATATTGAAATACCCATGCTCTTATATATTCATACATCCATATAAACTAATTTTACACACAGCAATCATTTTCAAAATTCACAATTCAAGCATGTGTAAATTCTTTCATTAGTTTAATACTAAGTAACCTAATAACGAATTACAAAATTAATTCTGACTACAAGCTAACAATCTGCATAATTCCCTACATAATCAAGCACATTTCTCAAATACACATGTAATTAAACACTAGAAAGGTAATTATACGTACTAAACGATCCTAGTAATTAAGTATACATACTACACAATTATAATTACAATGACGTATTATTCTGCAAATATCAAGCAGCTAACTTACTTACTTTTATGAAGCTTTGTCTTTCCCTAGAATCTCCTTTCTAAGTTTTACCGCCAAATTACGAGTGGCTTCCTCGGAGTTACCCTATATTGTTCAGCAATCTGTCTAGGCGTAACGAAATTTCGCTTGCGAGGTACGAAGTTATCCTTCAGATCTAAGTTGAAGTCACACCCTCTATCTCAATTCCGATCCGATCCAATCAACTTAGCGGACTATGTGTTCCTCATTGTCTGTCCACGTGGGACGAATTAAGAACACGTCCCGTCCCCCTACCCCCCCTCTCCCCCGCGGGTTCTTCTATTCTTAGGACTAAGCTGTAACACATAGTGGGAAATCGCGCGATCTAACTCCTGTCGATTCAAGATGCCGAGTCTTCTCTCTGGTCATGGCAACATTGCATAAGGGATTAACTCTAGCCTGTGCAATGTTTAGACATCAAACCATGGCTTGTAATAATACATTAGTTTATTCATGACTTAATAACTGGGGCTGAGCAAACGTGACATTTTTCAAACCAGTAATTTAGAAGATTTTTTTTTTAAATCCTAGACGCATTAATGTGTTCATCTCTGAAATCCTGAAACTAAATACTTTATCGTGAAACGTTTTCAACGAACATTGAATGAACATATGTGAAATATTTTACACACCTGCATTCTTACAATACATTAGTCTGTTAACCATTTTTCGTGAAAACGTTCAGTAACACACACACACACACACACACACACACACACACACACACACTCACTATATATATATATATATATATATATATATATATATATATATATATAGAGAGAGAGAGAGAGAGAGAGAGAGAGAGAGAGAGAGAGAGAGAGAGAGAGAGATACATTCAGGTTTCGTTACCGCGTACAACGATGACCAACAGTGATTTTTCGTCTTTAACTCCGTGCATTTAAAGTACCCACTTATGTTACCCACTGTTGCACCAGCAAAATGCCCGCAGTGAAATACTCAAATACCCTTTGCTCTCTTACTGTGGCTTTCGCAACAAACATTAACCAAGGTACCTCGAGTTAACAGTTGTAGTCCTATCACAATTTTTACATTTTTGTGTAGGAAGGAGGTACATGGGACTGACGCCAACCATAGTGACGCCACTGCACAATTCAACAAGTTTTGTGAGGGAGCTGATCGCATTACGGAATCAATCACCAACTGTAGAGTTGATTCTGGACGAGAAATCACTGCCCTCTTAGAGATTTCGTGAATTGGACGCCATGTTGTACACATCTTCCATTTTTTATTCAATATTAAATACCACTATACGAGTGAAATAAATGATTCAGTACCACAATATAAGTGGAAATCGATAATACATATATCCTAATGATGGATGAAACAATGCTCATATTTTTGATACAATTCTATGGATTGGATACCCTTGGTGATGGATCACTCATTTTTCATATTTTTCTTTAAATTCGAAAAATGAATCATTCATGGTTATAGATCCAAATATCAATCATATTTCTTTATAAATTCCATACGTTGACTCTTTTTTGCTTATTCGTTGAAATTACATATTGTTCCAGATAGGAACGATATTATTTCCTTATGTCAGTTGTTTAACTCGATGAGCACCATTCTTTTAAATCTATTGTTGGACTTACTAACAGGAGTTAAGTGTCAGATTCGTTCGTCGTTAAATTACATGATAAACATATCATTCACTAAGTTTCTTTCAGTGCTTCAACTAAAGAAACGATCACAACCTGGCTTCATCATGTTCAAATAGACGAAATCAGTTAAAAATATAACGACTAGAGCCGTGTAGTACATGCGGTACGGTTAAGTACAAATACGGCCCCTGGATATATCTGTGTTGAGTCCAACATCACCGTCAACGTAGTGAACCGCTTCATCTACCTTGGCAGCACACTGCCACACGGCATCACTCTTGACGTGTACCTTCACATTGCCAGAGCTAGCGCAACTTTAGGAAGATTGTATGCCATCGTCTGGAATAGAAGAGGCAGTACAAGGTTCCAGACACTGAGGTACTCGCCCAAGCATGTCTCACCAGCATCCACACCATTCTGATGCAGTGTCAGCTACGCTGGGTGGGACATGCCAGATCCCCGGCTGCCTAAGAGACTCATCTATGGCGAGCTACAGCAAGGACAGTGATCCCACATATGTAAGAAGAAATGCTTTAAAACAATCTGTACGCTGCATTGAAAGCATTCGACATAAACCCTGATTCATGGGAGCAAACAGCAAGCGACAGAGTCACTTGGCGTTCCCATGTACACAGAGAAGCTAAGCGAATCTAGCAGGACAGGAGCTGCATAACTGAAGAATTGTCTCCTGGAGATGTGTCACTCATCCCCTATCCCGTATGTAACAACAAAAATTCCGTGCAAGAGTTGGTCTCACCAGCCACCTGCGCACGCACAGAACGGAACCAGCCTCTACAACCCTCGGATGACTAGAGAGGTCCTCGTCGAATAGACGGACGAACAATAAAAAATATGGCGTTATACAGAGATCACCCATGGTTCGTTTGTTTGTTTGATTAGGATTTTTAACGTAGCTTGAACAATTTTTCAGACATATCGCTACGATATCTGCAGTGAGGCAGTTTATAGAGATGTCTAGCACTGGTGCATTATGCTTCAGACATGTAGCATGATGTCCCACCCAGTCACATTATCCTGACATCAGGCCGACCAGTCATAACAATAACCTCTTAATGTTGTGCGTTAAGCGAGGCAGTTGTAATCAGTGGCGTAGCGAGGGGGGCGGGGGGGGGGGGCATTTGCCCCGGCGCCGGTGGCTATAGGGGGCGTCAAATGGAGGCACAAATCGGCCCAAAGTATCAACATAACTGCGTAACAGGGGCAGACGGGGGCGCAAATTTGTGTGTTTTGCCCTGGGCGCCAAATATCCTCGCTACGCCACTGGTTGTAATTACCCTTTTTGTAAGTTTTTGGTATGACTCTGCCGGGGATCGAACTCACGATCTTCCGCTTTCGTGGTGGACGCTCTAAGCACTAGGCCACCGGAGCTGTCCCATGGTTCGTACGGGGAAATGATTGAAACACAACTCGGTTAAGTCCACCAGGCCGTGAAATAAAAATCTGACGTAATTCGTCGCCATTGAGAACAATATCTTGAACTACTTTCATTCACGTGGACTCTGGCACAATTATTACTGCCGGAAGAATGTAGTCTCAGTCTATTTTTACAATTCGTTTTTCTACAATTTTTCATTTTGTTGGAGATATAAGAGTTAGATTTTGGCATTCTTTGTATTGATTTGAAAGTAATTGTTTATTCTTTGGAATTTGATCATTATGCTATGGTTGTTTGCGTGTATTTCGACGACAGTGCAATTATATGAGGCAAGTATCCAACACCCCACCCCTAAAAAATGAAGAAGAAACATTTACACACCCACTATATATAAAATAATGGTGACCCGAGTACATGGGACAACGAAGTTGAGAAAGTCACAATCGGAATAAATTTGGCTTTTGTATTCGTAAGATATGAGGCGTTTCATCAACACGTCGAAACGATGTGTATTCCTACATCTGCTACTTCCCAATGGAATAGCGGAGAACTCGCCCCATGGAGAACTCGCCCTGGGAGAACTCGCCCCATGGAGAACTCGCCCTGGGAGAACTCATCCCAGGTGTCAGGAGAAGTCGCTCCATAGTGGTTGGAGAACTCGCCCCACTATGCCTGGAGAACTCGCCCCACTTTGCCTGGAGAAGTCGCCCCAAGGATAATATATAATAATTCTGAGATTTCGCCACATGTTTGTCAAGGCTTTATTTATTGTTGTTTTTTTTCCAACTTAGTAACTTATTAAATCTATAAAATTTGCAATTTTTTAACTTAACCTACCTAAGTCATCCTGAGATGACGTTATGACATTGACTTTTATAACCCGAAATCTACTGAATTGGCGCTGACCGTCAATAAGACAAAGTGTTATGTTATTATTTCTCTAAGTGAACAATTTAATCTGATTTTTCATTGAGATTTGCTAACTATTAACAAATGATAATTAAACTAAATTTAAAAAAAAAACAACAAACCATTATTGATGCCTATGCGGTCGCTATCGCAATAATCATCATTACTAATGCGTAGAAATCGGACGGTTTCTGAAAGATCAGTTGTACTACATCATTTAGTTTATTTCTTCTTCTTTATCAGTGTTTGTAATTTTATTATTTCTCAATAATAACACACTATTTCAATTTAAAAGAGAACTTTGAAAACTAATTCGCTACTAAATTACGATTGTAAAATAAACAAGATTACATTATTTATTAATATATAATAACACAATGATCACGCGTACTAGACCAAAATTTACTAATGAGGCACAAATCAATGTCGTCGACTCGTTAACTCATTATATACGTTTCTTTCCTTAATGCATACATTTTTTCTGTATCAAACAATATACGTCTATCATTCCAAAAAGGTACTGATACATAGGTAACCCTTTTTATGCACAGCGGTGGTTTTTTTTGTGTGTGTGTGGAAAACAAAGGGTTTTGTGAGTACAAAAGGCGCTGAAAATTGACTTGTACGTTTATTATAAATAATACAACCAAATAAATGGTTATTGTTGATGCATATAATTTTTAATATGGATAACTTACGTTACTTTGTCCTAATAATAGAAAATCAAAATGATAGGATTGAATAAACCCATCTGAAATGTAATCATGTTTCATATGTCTGAAAATTAAATCTTGATAAATATGTCAAGTAATATTTCGACTAATTTTAGCATATATAATGCTTAATAATATGCATGTTACCGATACATACGTGACAAAGATATACCACACTACGGAACACTTGATGATAGCCGGCCAAGTTAGCATGACAAAAGTTGTCATGCCGCCATATTTCATTTCTCACTATAAAAGAAAAACATCAAGTACAACGAGGACAAGCCACTAAAGTTATATTCATTGTACTAAACACCACATATACGTAAGGGGGATTTAAATTAAAAAATTTGAATGACACTTACGTTTTTATTGGACATTGAATCAGTGATTCATATAACATTCTTACCATTACGTTTGCATGACAAACAATAAAATATAATTAGTATACAGGTGCAGCATAAGTGCCTATTTGTTGTACTCAATTTTACCCCGTAATGGTCTTCTTTTCTCCGCATCGAATGAAAGACAATGGCATTGTGCTAATTCTTGTGAACATATGTACCTCTTTGATATAGTATTTTGTACCCGGTGATGGTAATCCTTCCTCCGTGAGCGATATAATACCATTGTATTATGTCTGTATCTAAGTGAAACCATTTCAGTATTTCTAACTCCGGTTTATTTCTATTAAAAAGAATACTCGCCGATATAATTTATAAATTACTAAAATCAGAGACCACGATTAAATTCCATTGAAAGTAGTTAACAAATAAGTCCACTCTTAACACAAAGAACCGTTGAATAATTGCGCATTTAATTTGTGTGTCTTCTTGTACGAAATGTTTTAAAAGAAACGGAGAACTTATTTTATTATATGAAAAATGAGGATCTCTATAATTTCATATATGGAAGCGATGATTATTCAATGTAGTGTCTCTTATATTTGCACATCGAGAGCAACGGTGTATGTTACATTTAGATGACGAAAATGTTCTTATTTCTTTTTCTTTTCTGTCTGTTTAGTACTAATAAAAGAAATCTTGCAAATTCTTGGATCTTCTTTCAGCGATAATTGATTTATATTTGTAAAGTGTTTTTACGCTGGTAAATTGATAAATTTATTTGATAAATTTAGGAGACTAAAAGTTATTAATTATACGACGTAGATTAGATAATGAAGGATTCGATTGTATTATGAAAGGAATTTCATCTCTCTCTCTCTATTGTACATACTGCTTTGTTTAAAGCCAAATGTTGAGTAATATTACGGGCTTTGTTCAGCGCAGAATCAATTATATGTGTAATATAATTTCTGTTTTGTAAATGTTTGGAATTTTGTAATGGACAATCATCTGAAATAATACGTTGGTTTATTTTCGACTGGCTATGCGGTATACCGTTTTTACATGACATGGGATGACATAAAGAATATTCTACATATTGGTGGATTTTAATTTCCTTGGTATGAATATTTGCAGAGATAGTGTTATCAATGTTTTATATCACATTTACATCTGAAAATGAAACATGCGTACTAGATGCAGTATAAGTAAAATTTATTGTCGGGTAAAACTGATTAAGGCGATCAACTAAATTTTACATTTCTGCTGTTGACTGCTTCCAGATATAAATATGTCATCGAAAAATCTGAACCAAAGAGAGGAATTAAACTTTTCGTTTTGAAGAAAGTCCTTTTCAAATTTACCCATGAAAGGAAAGTGTATGAAGGAGCCATATTAATACACATTGCCGTACCCATTATGTATATGTATTTCGTATTATTACATTGAAAATAATTATTTTCCAAGATAAGTTTTAATATTATAAAAATATCTTCACAAGATAGTGGGCTATTATTAGGATTGTAATCAAGAAAATTTGAACACGCTTCAATACCAACTGCATGCGGAAATTTGGTATATAGTGATGTTACATCTAATAATACCAGGATTGAAATCCTATCTGTGGAATAGACTCCAACTTTTTAATGAAAGTTGTTGTATCATTATGAGTTTTGGGAAACATCTAGAATTGAAGTGTACGCATGTTAAGAGAGAAAGTATCAAATTCCTCATATACGGAATTATTTATTTTACCATCTCATTAATGCATGTTGATTTTTTAAAATTTAATTTCCATTGACGGATCTTCGACAATATGTTTGTAGTAGTTTACATCATTTAATTGACGTTCAACTTTTTGAAAATAATCTTGTTGATTCATAATAATATTAGTGTTTGACTAATCATCATTTGTAATCACTATACTGTCGTCAGTCATTACAAGTTACCGATAAATCATCGAAGTGTCTATTCCCAAACATAGCACATAACAAGCACTTCAATATCAACACTATACTGTCGTCATTCATTATATTATATACAAACTGAATTTCTTCTTAGAAATATTACTATAATATTGTTTTTTTGTGATCGAAATATGAATCACGTAAAAGATGTTTTAATTCTGCTATAAAAAGGTTATCTGGGATATGGGGCGACTTCTCCATACGAAGTGGGGCGACTTCTCCAACCACTCTGGGGCGACTTCTCCTGATACGCTGGGGCGAGTTCTCCCAGGGCGAGTTCTCCATGGGGCGAGTTCTCCCAGGGCGAGTTCTCCATGGGGCGAGTTCTCCGCATACCTTCCCAATGCGGCTTATAGACAATTCGGCCCAAAGACAATTCGGCCCAAGACAATTCGGCCCAACTTGGACCGAAGATAAGACAATTCGGTTTTTCCTAACCATTATAACTTCGGAAAACATTAATCTTGTTCACAAAATGTTCCAAATTTTATTATAAAACATATTATATAAGAATTGTCAAAATATATGTTATAAATAAATAATTGTCCGTTGTATTTTAAAATTGGGCCGAATTGTCTTTGGTTGGGCCGAATTGTCTTTCGAGTTGGGGCGAATTGTCTTTAAAGTTGGGCCGAATTGTCTTATTTCTGTCGCATTGGGGGCTATTGGACAATTCGGACCAAAGACAATTCGGCCCAACTTGGACCGAAAATAAGACAATTCGGCCAAACTTTAAAGACAATTCGGCCCAACTCGAAAGACAATTCGGCCCAACCAAAAACAATTCGCCCAACCAAAGACAATTCGGCCCAATTTTAAAATACAACTGACAAGTATTTATTTGTAACATATATTTTGACAATTCTTATATAATATGTTTTAAAATAAAATTTGGAACATTTTGTGAACAAAATAAATGTTTTCCGAAGTTATAATGCGACAGAAATGACCAAGCGATAAATTGGAAAAAATATCCGAGTCCATCAGAATAATTTCGGTTGTCTTGCAGAAATAGCCGAGATGGTCAGAATGAAACCACTTTAGTAAGGTTAATCTAGTCGATAATTTTAGCTGCCATTCACGTGTTTCCTGTTTATGTTCGCTAAACATTGGAACATAACTTTTTCAGTTGGACGAGTTTGATCAATTAGCCAGTGTTTAAAGAACATGTCAAGGAAGTAAGATTCATTTGATTCTATTAAGTACTTATGAGTCGGTTTAATTTTATCCGCTTTGTGAGCAACAGTCGATACCCCCGATACATTTACCCACAGGTGCTCGACGCGAGCTTGATCCTGAAAAATAATCAATAATCTAAGTTAAGGAAAAAAAAGATCATATCGATTGACAAAATTGCGTCAGGTTACCTCCCTCCCCATAACCCATTCTGACACAGGACCCCGTCTATCATACTATAAAAGAGTCAGAACGAGTAATTGGGTTAGTCCTACATTGGAAAACATAGCACATGTTGTTTTTGATTTAGTGCTATCCCCCCACCCACCTCCCAAATAAAAATATATCGGGTGAAGTGTCTTACGTTGTAGGACTAGTTGTGGGGTATGGTAATCTGAAGCAATTTTGTCTTGATTTTTTTCCCCTTCAAATTATTCTTTTTTTTTCAACATTATACTCGCGTCCAGTACTACAATGTAAGACGTATCACATTTTATTTGTTTTAGTACTCGACGCCCAAAACATAAATATTTAAGCTGAGGGGTTACATCGTAGGACTAGCTCACATTAAGCACCTGTGAATTTACCATGCATGACCATCATTCCAAAATTTATTTACATAGGGTTTGATTTCGATGAAACAGAAATAATAACAATAATTTTAAACAATAAATTAATAGCCTGATTTAAAATCCTTCAAGGATGTAGGGATTTACATTAATAGATGTATAGATTTTAAAAGACTTGTTATCGAACAATTTTAGGATATGTTTTGGCAACTTGGATGCCATTAATTGAAAGGATATATTCAGTACTTTAATGGGTGCTTTTGTCTATGCAAAATTTAGTCTATGAGAATTTAGTATTCTCGTCTTTAGAGTCTATATGAACTTAAACATTGCAAAAGTAGTATAGTATAACATATGTTTGGAAGTAGTTTTTTTCTTGAACAACTTTGTTTGAAACAGTTGACCTGTTACTCAGATCCAAATCAAAAGTATGCCATTTAAAAGAAAATGAGAGCAGACCTTTAATTTGTTGTGCCAATCAATCAGGTCACTTCTTTGGGAACTGTACAAAGTATGGCTATCAGTAAGTTTTTGTGTGCATTCCCTCATTCTCCCATCAAATCATATTGTTGCTTGTTCCCCACATGGTAGCACAATAATCCCAAGCTCTGTAGTGTTTAAAAATGCAAAGAGAGACATTCTAAAATTTTGAAATATATAAATTTGCCTTGTTTTGAGAGCAGAGGGTCCAGCTGGGACTCTATATGAAGAGTTCTGTTTCTGTCATTTTTCATAAATTTAGTTTTTGTGTTGGATTTTATTAGCATTTTTACCATCTTATCAATGACATCACATTGCTACCATGGTGGATGAAACTAAACCTGAGAGTTCTGAAGGACAGTGCTACGAAGCTCAAAACCAGCAAACATTTACAAATCTAATCATTATCGGATTAGAATGAGCCCTACTTCAGTCCATTAAAGAGGTGGATTTTTTAAAATTGGTTTTGATAAATCATAAAATGTCTTGTCTGCACCAAGTGTTTTTGCCATCCAGGGAAGGATCTAAATGGCCAGTCATGCAGCCACATTAGATTTCTTGCGAAAGAGCTGCAAATCAAGTTTGATAGTCTGCTGAACTGTTATGTACAGTTTATTAGCACTATACATGTAAAATATCTCTTTCCAATAGAACACGATATGTGGTAAAATAACTAACAGTGCAAACTCTTGATTTTAAATTGTCTAATCAGTCATTAATTCCTAGCACCTTAATATTTAAAGTTGCATCACTTTTAAAATACAAATACTTTACATTTCAGAGGAAAAGGAAAGGGACGGCTAAAACGTCAACCAGTGTCATTGTTAGAATCAGATGATGAAGGAGATATCCCAGACCCGACATCAAATGAGTACTTCTTTGATGATGTGGATGAGTTCCATGCATCCAGGGAAAAGGTTAATGTTTACCAATTTCAGCAAAGTAGGAGAAGGATTCATTACTGTATTTTGGTGATGTAATCCTATCTCATGGTCATAACTGAGATGTTCATCATCAGTCTGTCGATTTGCTCTCTACAGTTTGTAATGAAATATACTAACTATCTTACTGAAGTCATTTTCTGAATGGTGTATGTTTGCTCCATTCTTTGTTGACTATTTCAGGGATTGTCCTGGCTTCTAAAAAGTTGTTGCCCAAAAAATCACAAACATCAATAATTTGTCGCCAATTTTTAAAAAATGTTGCCAGAACAAGGAGTGAATATTTGTCCAAGTCTATAAATGTAATAGGCAATTAAAATTAAAAATATGGTATAGTTATTATTTTATTGACAATAAGCAATACAGCCATTATATTATGAAATAAATGGCTGTATTGCAGTACTTGTGTTATTGCATAAGTATGGCTGTTGTGTCACCTGAAATAAATGCCTATCTACTTTCCTGACATCTACAGTCTCTCTTTCTTTCTCGTTTTTAAAAAAATAGAAAAATCAGGTATTAAGCAAATCTATATTATGTGTATTATTTTGTAAGGAACTTTAGTTAATTACATTCTAATACTAAAACCCTACAATCATACTTTGCTTTGTAAATGTTAAATAAGTGATGTATAATGCAACCATCAATTTCATGCATTCAGGAATTAAATGCCCCTCTCCTCATTTATGGCTAGTTTCATCCAGTGCCATATATATATATATATATATATATATATATATATATATATATATATATATATATATATATATAAGCATTAATTACCATCATTAAATTAAAAGAATGAATGAAGAAACATAGAAACATATCACAGAGCATATGTGCCCACCACTTTACCGTATTCAGACTAAATATTATTTGGTAAGCAGTGTTAAATGCATAAATGAGTTAACAATATGGAAATAAGGTGTGATGTAATATGTTGTAAATAGTTATCACATGTATGGTAGCTTGAGAACACATTTGAACTGTTAACATAATTTCACACCCATTTTAGGGCATTGTTAGTTATAACAAAAAGGGCATTGCTTATTTGTCACTCAGTTGCTAATACTTTCACTGTAGAGCAGGCGGTTTGTTTGAAGTATGTTGAAGAGGCCTGGGTCTAATCTTTTTCAATTGTGCAGTTAGGGCACAGCGACCAGAACATGAAATGGGGGATCGTTGGGAGGGGGGAACTCCTCAGTAAGAAACGGTGTGTCCTTTCAAAATTTAACATTAAGGCTGTCAAAAACCATGGAAAACTTACCCGGGTACCCGTTGCGCTGTTTAACGGGTACCCAAGTACTTTTTAGAACATGAAAGACATGCACAACCCTTGAGCAACAATTTTTTTCCCCACTAAATTACGCGTTATGCGTAAACGTATATGGATTATACTTTTACGGTATATCCACCTTCCAAAAATTTCGTTTATATTAGCATTCCATTAATCCCACAGACCGTATTTTAGAAAAGATCGCTTTACGTAACTACAATATACGAGTACGCTTGTCTGTGGGCTTGTACTTTCCTACAGTAACATGTTCTATTTATAGCAAACCTTGTTCTACTTTCCCTTGAAATCTATTTATAGCATTTGTATGACTTCGTGAAGAGAGAACAGACTATATTTATTTATGTTGCTACTATATAATATGTCCAAATTATATGTACAACAACTTTTGGAAATTTGCTTATTGTCGATATTACGTGACTGTATGAGCTAGGTTGCGAGATTTGTATAGTCATGTGACTAGTAATGCAAATAGCCAGATCCGGGACAAATTTCAGGAATGATGTACTTTCGTCTCATCTGTCAGCAGAATAAAGGCATAACAAATGCTATGCTCACGATTTTTGAGAAAATAAATCATATTCCTATCAATTTCATGCTGGTATATGTCAATGGAACATCGTTCAAGTTTCCATGGCCGACATGTAAGCTGCTACTCATACCGACATGGTGTCAGCGAATTCCAACTTTTTGATAGGAAATGCGCTTTGACCCTACACCCCAACATGAATGTCCAAATATGAAAAATGGGCTGGCAAGGGTCAGAGGAAACTCGGACTACTCAGACCAGTGTGCTGCTGATAATATTTTGATAGTGTTGTCGACAACTTATTTTTATGAATGGGTACTCGTCATTAATTTTCAGTGCTCGGGTTTTTCGCTACAGTTGGGTACCCGGGTACCCTTTGACAGCCTTATTTAACATGTATTGGACCAAAATAATTGGTGAATATTGTGTGAAAATGCTGCTTAAAATATGCTGGAAAAATCTTCCAAATGGTAGGTCCCGGTCTGCTTGTTTTCGGATTCAATCTCCCAACTTGGTTTTTGTAACTTTTATTTTTTTGCATGACACACTAGAATAACTGTACAGTATTAACTAAATTTATTCAGCAACTTTTTGAATTCTTTGAAAATCTTAATGTACATTTGAAACTTCAACACGTAAGGGGCATTTTTAGTTGGAATGTATTATTTCTTGGAACTATTGTAATTAAAAGGACTTTTAGAAATTAATTCACCATGCTGTAAGTTAATTCTTTCACTCCTGTATTTCGAGGAATGAATTAATTATGCAAAACTTGTATGTTTTGCTATTTCTTGTTGCGTAGTTTAAGTCCCTGGAGTCGTAACATGGGATTGACAGCAACGTAAAAGATGAGTGAGCATAATTAACATATATTACTTACCCCATCTGGATTCATGTTTGGTGACACACTCCTTCAAATATCACAACCAGTTGTAAATGAATTGACAACTTGTGCCTTGATACAAACATCGCAGAACATCTGCTTTAACTTTGTATCATATCTCAGCCACGGATGTCCAAGGTTCCAGCTGTCAAAACTTTTTTGGAACTTTTGACTCATTCATGATAGTGTGGTATTGAATTTTAAGCATGTAGATGAGATTGGACTTTATGCATGTAGATGAGGTTGGACTTTAAGCATGTACAGTATATGAGGTTGGACTTTATGCATGTAGATGAGGTTGGACTTTAAGCATGTAGATGAGATTGGACTTTATGCATGTAGATGAGGTTGGACTTTAAGCATGTACAGTATATGAGGTTGGACTTTAAGCATGTAGATGAGGTTGGACTTTAAGCATGTAGATGAGGTTGGACTTTAAGCATGTAGATGAGGTTGGACTGTCAGGTATATGAGTTTCAGTGACTGTGTTGTCTGATGAATTTGCACTAAATCCAAATGCTGTTAATTTTGTTAAATTACTTTTAGGATGAGACGATGAACATGCAATGGTAACTTTTCATTTACCAGTGATAAAGTTGCACTGTTGACAGTTGCTTTGTATTTATACACAGCAGTCAGTACTTAAGTAATAATCAGTTTTCTCTGAAGTTTTAGCATTACTATTTTATTGGTACATTTAAAAAAAAACAACAGAAGGATTAAACGTTCAATTAATTGTAGCTGTTTCCGTTCACATCTTCAGAGGTCAGTCGATTGTAGGTATAGCCTGGTAGCATGACTGAGTGTATCACAGCATACAGTACTCAGGATAGATGTATAGCCTGGTAGCATGGCTAAGTGTATCACAGCATACAGTACTCAGGATAGATTTATAGCCTGGTAGCATGACTGAGTGTATCACAGATTACAGTACTCAGGATAGATGTATAGCCTGGTAGCATGACTGAGTGTATCACAGCATACAGTACTCAGGATAGATGTATAGCCTGGTAGAATGACTAAGTGTTTCACAGCATACAGTACTCAGGATAGATGTATAGCCTGGTAGCATGACTAAGTGTATCACAGCATACTGTACTCAGGATGATAGCTGTATAGCCTGGTAGCATGACTGAGTGTATCACAGCATACAGTACTCAGGATAGATGTATAGCCTGGTAGCATGGCTAAGTGTATCACAGCATACAGTAGTCAGGCCAGATGTCAACATAAGTGGATCAGGATGTAACAATGCGCTGTAAAGATGGCTTTGTTAGTATTTACGAAGGATTTGTTTTTGTAACAGATTCCAGTGCATTGCTTATCCATGTATGTGTCTTTCTTTTGTGGTCCCTTCAAATGTCTCCACTCCAAATCCATGATTGTATGTTCATAATAAATAGCCAAAACTTTTGTTGCCAAAAATTTGTCAGATGGTATATTTTGTTGCCAATAAGGGGGAAGAAAATCGCAATTTGCGACATTGGTGAAGCCCAGGACGGTCCCTGCTATTTGGAAATATGCAGCTTTTCTCATTTAATTAGGACCTTAAGTTGATGATTGCCTTTAAGTTGATGATTGCCTTTAAGACCAGATTTTCAACCTTAGCACAGCTGAAGAAATAAAATAAAATGTGTTTTGCAAGTTTGTGTGTTTGTATATTTCTACATCTGTTAGGAATTTCTTATCAAATAGGACTAGTTATATAATTATTGAACTGCATTTACACTAGAGCTGTACCGATGTCACTTTTTGCCGATTATGCCGATACCGCGTATAGCCGATTATCAAAATTGCCGATACCGATTATGAGACCGATTATTTGATTATCATATTATGTACTCAGGTATAAGCCGACAAATTTAGAAAATAATATGGGCCTGGAATGGGGGGGTGGGGGGGGGTTTATCCTTGGGCCAATTTCAAAACTTTACAGGTTTTAGGTGTTTTTGTTGTCTATTGTAACGGCAGTACATCTTGGGACAAAAATATCCGTGTTCTAAGACATGGGCATATTAAAAAAGTAACTTTCGGTGACCCGAAAATTATTAAACTTTTATAAAGTACTATTTATTATTGATTTTGTTATTATTTTGCATGTGCATATTTTCTGATTTCCACAACACGAAATTACATAAAGGTAAAATACAGCCTTCATAATTCGCGGGTCGGTCGAGTTTACCAAGGAGACCATATACTATAATGTACAGTACTTACGCAGTGCAAAGTGTCCATAGCGTCACTTAAATCATTTTTTATTCCCAAATATATTAGTTGCAGATTTTGCTTTATTCGTTGTTTCGACCAAAGTGTATTCTTTCAGATAAAATTTCAGCTAATCTGTAATAGCTGTTTCATTTACTACGAATCACCTCTCACGAGTTACTCATTTTCAATGATATAAGTGATCCTACAAAATGAGGTAATATTTTGAGTGTACAAGGGACACAGCCGATATTAATAATCCAATCTATTCGGGCTCTTGAAACAATGTGTCCAAATACATTACTACTCTGTTGTCCACAGACCGTGGGAGTGGGCGATTTTTTTTTTTTGCAAACAGGAAAGTTTCGCAGCACAATAAATATGTTCTAATCACTATGTAAATTGAGGCAATGCTTTTGAGTTTATTGCCGACTTTCTATGAGCAAAGGTCGTCGGCTTGCTTTGACAACAACAAATACTCGTTATTGCTGCGGCAACATCTGATAATTGTAAAACATTGCTATAGAATTGTTTTATTTGTTTACTATATGTCGGTGCTTCAAAGGTACAGTCAAACCTGTTATGACTTATGAGAGACCGCCCCTTCTGCCAGATGGTGGCTTGGTGAAACACTAACAAAAGAAATAAAAAATAATTTTAAAAAATCCGGAAATGATTCTCACTTACTAGTATTAAAGACAATGAGTTCGTTCACCCTCCAGGCATTACGGATTAACTGAAAGACAGATGACGTACTCAAACCTACACTGAAGCCCTTTCAAACAATTTCTCACTGGGATATAAGGACTATCGGTGTTTTGTGAGTTTTCATAAAGATAAAGAAAAAACACAAACCTCAAAATTGACTGTGTATATATCCATCATTACTCCCTTTGATGTTAATCTTACTGGCTATTCACATGACTTTGGCACTACAATGGCGGTTAGCGACATGTACTTAAGTCTGGTTTACTGCAGTTTATAAATGTTACCGGACGCTGGAGTTGAAAATTTCGCACAACTTGCAGCAAGATAAATTCTTTTTAAATACTTTATTAGAGCAATCTCTTTGTTACAAAAGATTAATTGATGGTTCGATGTGTTTATCTCGATATATGGTTATTCGACTATACAGTAGTGTTAGTTAATGAGCAACTTGTTTGCATACTGCATATATCCCGAGCTCTAGTGTTACAAAGGATTAAGTTACGGTCAGTCAAAACGCGACTGTATATCCAACTTTTATCAGGAAAAATTGGTTATTTAAAAAAATTATTTGCATCGACACCGATTATTTTTTCCGATACCCGATTATACCGATTGTGCTAATTAT
This sequence comes from Unio delphinus, assembly GCA_029339505.1. Taxonomy (NCBI): domain Eukaryota; kingdom Metazoa; phylum Mollusca; class Bivalvia; order Unionida; family Unionidae; genus Unio; species Unio delphinus. Next base: position 42,666,179 of record JAQISU010001235.1, read on the forward strand.
CGGCCCGATTACGCGTACGGGCGATTAATCGGTACAGCTCTAATTTACACACATTAGTTTTAGATTTTTTTTCTCAATTGATTCAGTGATATTGATCATCTATTAAAATTTCAAAAGATTACACAGTCAACTGTCCATGTACAATATTGTGTTTAACGTGAGACAGCGTCAGTCACCTATTATATTTAAATGACAAAATGTACATTATGATAACTTCAGAAGAAGTTGTCAGGCTAAGTGAGCCTTATTCTATGCATAAAATGAAAATGTAATGCTGCCATTGAAAGTTCTTTATCCAGAGAGACACAGTCAAACTCTGGCAGCCAAATGTCAAATAATTTTTAGTCATATTGTGTTCATAATTATCCATGGCTTGAATTTAGTTTTTGATGAAAGCTGTTTTGTAGTTATTGCAGATAGTATCCCAGACACATTTGTCAACTGCTGGCTTAGTGTTGGTTTGGGTGACAAACAATATCCCAGACACAATGGTATACTGCTGGTTTGAGTGACAAACAGTATCCCAGACACAACAGTCCACTGCTGGTTTGGATGACAAATAATATCCCAGACACAATGGTCCACTGCTGATTTGGGTGACAAACAGCATCCCAGACACAACAGTCCACTGCTGGTTTGGGTGACAAACAGTATCCCAGACACAGTGGTCCACTGCTGGTTTGGGTGACAAACAATATCCCAGACACAACAGTCCACTGCTGGTTTGGGTGACAACAATATCCCAGGCACAACAGTCCTCTGCTGGTTTGGGTGACAAACAATATCCCAGACACAACAGTCCACTGTTGGTTTGGGTGACAAACAATATCCCAGACAAAACAGTCCACTGCTGGTTTGGGTGACAAACAATATCCCAGACACAATGGTCCACTGCTGGTTTGTATGATAAACAGTATCCCAGACACAACAGTCTACAGCTGGTTTGGGTGACAAACAATATCCCAGACACAATGGTCCACTGCTGGCTTGCTGCTGGTTTGGGCGACAAACAATATCCCAGACACAATGGTCCACTGCTGGTTTGGGTGACAAACAATATCCCAGACACAACAGTCCACTGCTGGTTTGGGTGACAATATCCCAGATACAACAGTCCACTGCTGGTTTGTATGATAAACAATATCCCAGACACAACAGTCTACTGCTGGTTTTTGACAAATAATATCCCAGACACAACGGTCCACTGCTGGTTTGGGTGACAAACAATATCCCAGACACAATGGTCCACTGCTGGTTTGGGTGACAAACAATATCCCAGACACAACGGTCCATTGCTGGTTTGGGTGACAACAATATCCCAGGCACAACAGTCCACTGCTGGTTTGGGTGACAAACAATATCCCAGACACAACAGTCCACTGCTGGTTTGGGTGACAAACAATATCCCAGACACAACAGTCCACTGTTGGTTTGGGTGACAATATCCCAGACACAATGGTCCACTGCTGGTTTGTATGATAAGCAGTATCCCAGACACAACAGTCTACAGCTGGTTTGGGTGACAAACAATATCCCAGACACAATGGTCTACTGCTGGCTTGCTGCTGGTTTGGGCGACAAACAATATCCCAGACACAGCAGTCCACTGCTGGTTTGGGTGACAATCAATATCCCAGACACAACAGTCCACTGCTGGTTTGTATGATAAACAATATCCCAGACACAACAGTCCACTGCTGGTTTGGATGACAAACAATATCCTAGACCCAGTGTTCCACTGCTGGTTTGGGTGACAAACAATATCCCAGACACAACAGTCCACTGCTGGTTTGGGTGACAAACAGTATCCTAGACACAATGGTCTACTGCTGGTTTGGGTGACAAACAATATCCCAGACACAACAGTCTACTGCTGGTTTGGGTGACAAACAATATCCCAGACACAACGGTCCACTGTTGGTTTGGGTGACAACAATATCCCAGGCACAACAGTCCACTGTTGGTTTGGGTGACAACAATATCACAGGCACAATGGTCCACTGCTGGTTTGGGTGATAACAATATCCCAGGCACAAAGGTCCACTGTTGGTTTGGGTGACAACAATATCACAGGCACAATGGTCCACTGCTGGTTTGGGTGACAAACAATATCCCAGACACAATGGTCCACTGCTGGCTTACTGTTGATTTGGGTGACAACAATATCCCAGACACAATGGTCCACTGCTGGTTTGGGTGACAAACAATATCCCAGATACTACAGTAAGCTGCTGGCTTAGTCCTGGTTTCTGTGGCAGACATGTACTTTAAAATCCAACTTTTCAAGATGTATGACTAAGGAAGATGTATAATATATACCACTAAAGAAGGAAATATATAATGTCATCTTAGGTTTCTGAAAAATTAAGACATTTGAAGAAATACATTTGTTTGCAATATATTTCTTGTGTTCTTTCAATGGATTTAACTGCATATTTCTTGTTTAATCAAGGCAAGGTAATTTAATTTTGGGACATGTGAAAAGGTTCGTAAAACATGTTCATCTTTGGAAACTACCTGTCCTTGTCAAGTGGATAAAAACAATGTTGTCAGCCTAGGTTTGAATTCTTCAGTTTGAGTGTTTGTGTTTGTGAGTATATTTGTAAGCTTGTGCAATTCACAATTCAGGTAGCTTTGTTAGGGAACCAGTGTGATTTTGTCAAGTGTCAGGTCAGCTTAAGATGTCTGTCTCTTTGTGTCCTTGGCAAAGGCAGATTACTCGCATTTTCTCAGCATGATAGAGTCAGTAAGGTGTTTAAAACCAACCAACCAAGATGTTTGTACTTTTGTCATATGGCTTGTTAATGCTATACAAGCCATGTCATATGGCCTTTTAATGCTATACAAGCCATGTCATATGGCTTTTGAATGTTATACAAGCCATGTCATATGGCTTTTTAATACTATACAAGCCATGTCATATGGCTTTTGAATGTTATACAAGCCATATCATATGGCTTTTGAATGTTATTCAAGCCATGTCATATGAAAAGCATGGTTTTTAATTTCGAGGTCCTTCATTGAAATCTGGTTGTATTAAATTAATGGGATAAATGACTAATTTTTATGTTAACCACATTTTTGGTACATCTCTCTCTGTCTGTCTGTCTCTCATTATAATGTGCCTTGTTATAATATGATTTGGCCCAGGGTATAATGCAGTACTACTGAAGACCCCAGGACCAAAATCATACCAGTGGATAACAAACATGTGGTCAGTGATAACAAGGTGAAACTTGAGCATATATCTTTATTTTGTTTTCTAAACACCATTACAAAATTTGATAGTTCCTGCTATACTGTGCCTGTGGTTCCATACTTTCTTAATTTTTAATCCTTGTACCTGGCATATTTTAAAGAAAATCATTCTGTACAGGTAATTCTGGAGCTTGATTAATAAGCCACTTTTCCATGGGACAAATATTTTCCAAGAAAAAGCAGAACCAATTACTGTAAATTTGCTCATCAAAATCATATATTAAAAAGATTGGAAATCAACAGTGATCCCACGTTTTATACACATTATGATATTTCCACATTTTAATTATACCATAAGAACACTTGATCAACAGATGTCATTGTCTATGCTACCATTCATTGTGCATGCCATTTTGAGGTTTGTATACATCAGTAATAACCTCTGGCATATTATTTTAATAATTTGTAAAAAAAAAATAAATGATTTTTTAAAGATAACTTTTGAGGTTGGATTTCATAATGTAAAAAGCTGTAAAATTGGCAACGCTTCTTTTTTCAAAGTAAGAATTTTTTGGGTGCCTTACCAGTTATATGCGCTACAAGTTGCATCTTTATTTAATTATCCTATTTTTTCCATGCAGATACTTTTGGAGAGAGGAGTTCGTAATGAGGAGGCTGCAATTGATAGCAGTGAGGTATGATATTAATTGAAACAATTTCCAACTTGATCTGCCTGTCTGCAACTTGGAAAGCTTATTTACTAGACATATTTAGTTAGTTCTTTCCATCAATGTTTGTTAAATAGATGATGAAAAGCATCCTTTTTTGCTTTTAGGTTATTACTTATTTGACTCAGTGTGCAGATGATATGGCCCTGCACACAGATTATATGACCCAATATGCATATTATATAAGCCAATATGCATATTATATGACCCAATATGCATATTATATGACCCAACATGCATATTATATAACCCAATATGCAGATTATATGACCCAATATGCAGCTTATTTGCCGAATATATGATCTAATATGCATATTATATGACCCAATATGCTTATTATATGACCCAATATGCAGGTTACTAAATTATCTCATGAAAAGTGCGTAATAATTATGTTCTAATATACTTATGTTGTTTCAATCCTGAGTTTTTGTGTTATTGTGTATTTGGTAGTGATGGGAATCAGTCAGAAATTCATAATCGGTTCCCCTTAACCAACTGAATATCGATTGTAGTCGGCTATTAAGAGCAAATTTTAATTTTTGTTAAACTGTTATATCTTTGTTCAAGAGTTCAGTATGTTTACAAATGTACAGGAGTAATCTCTTTTAATAACATGTATACTTTAACCTGACAAAAATATTACATTGTGTGTTACTTTGGTCTACAACTTTGTTAAATGAAGGCAACTTTTGATGGCTGACCAGTCATATGTAACTGAAATACTGCTACAGTCCCCCGAAATTCTTTCGTTCACATGTGATGTGTCTATAATTTAAAGTATAGAAGGACATTGTTTATAAATACTACAAAAGATGTTGCAATTTAACTGAAACAAATCAACAAAATGTGTTTAAATTTATTAACTCAACAATTTAACAATTTGACCATGTAATAATGACTATATGTTCCTAATTATGAATCATAAGGTTTCATATTTGTAGTTTTGAAGGGAATTAATAAATTTCAGGTCAACTTTAGTGGCTGGGAGTTTTAGTAACCTTTATTAGTCTCCCTTTACACACAATCTATTATGGAGTTCACAATCGATTATCTTATTGGTTTGCTCAACCAACTGGTGATCGATTATAATCGATAATCGGAACAACACTAGTGTTTTTCATACCTACATGTGCAAATAGAGATTACCATGTTACAATTAAAGTACATCATCAAGTCTCCATCGGTATATCTTTTTCCTTCTTTCCATTGCTCCTTCCACAATAAATCAGTAGCTTGGTCATTAATTCTGTATTCAATTTTAGGAAGAGGAGATTTTGGCATTGGAAACAGACTCGGATGATGATGAAACGATGAAGTTGACCAAATCCCAACTGAGGAGACTGAATAGGATGAAAAAGAAGAAGGAGATGGACAGTGATATTGAGGATGCTGAAGATGAGGAGGCCGGTAAGATATTCAACATGTAGAATTTTCTATGTTTGGTGTAGATTTATAAATACTAGAAAAGATGTTGCAACTTAACTGAAAGATGTAGTTGGAAAAGTTTGAATCATAACATTTGTGATACCCCTTTCTCCATTCCCATATAATTGACCACTCAGTCTATTTCTCATGATGTCAGTCATCGATCAAATAATGAAAATTCTTATTGTCAGTTGATCAGTCTAAGCCAGCTTTTAATAACTAATTAATAGTTTTTCATCCATGTGCTTCTGGTAGTCAAGTGGCTGTTTACTCAGAAGCCTTTGAGGGTTTATTTTATGTCTAAGTAGAATATTTCTCCATAAAATACATTGCATGTATACACAATGTCTAAGTAGAACATTTCTCCATAAAATACATTGCCTGGTCAGATGATATGAGGAAGAAATTTCCAATGTCATCAGAATCAAGCCCTCCTAAAAAATATGATCAACTTTATATGACTAACAGTATGCTGTGTGGAAGAAGTACTCCAAATTTTAAATGTGTCATTTTCACATCAAATCGGATGTCTAGTATCTCATCTTCTATACAATGAATGTTGGTTCTCCTTTCCAAATTTTGCTTCTCATTCATGGTTTAACTTGTAACTTATGTAACACAATAGACACGTTAGATATTAAACTATCAGTTTCTTTTATTATCTGGAGAATAATTAACATAAATCTATTACAACTACATAATGAATAAAGATTATAATTAACATAAATCTATTACAACTATATAATGAATAAAGATTATAATTAACAAAAATAAGTATCAACTACATTATGAGTAAAGATTATAATTAACATAAATCTATTACAGAAATATAATGAATAAAGATTATAATTAACATAAATCTATTACATCTATATAATGAATAAAGATTATCTGGAGAATAATTAACATAAATCTATTACAGCTACATAATGAATAAAGATTATTATTAACATAAATCTATTACAACTACATAATGAATAAAGATTATAATTAACATAAATCTATTACAGCTATATAATGAATAAAGATTATAATTAACATAAATCTATTACAGCTACATAATGAATAAAGATTATAATTAACAAAAATATGTATCAACTACATAATGAATAAAGATTATAATTAACATAAATCTATTACAGCTACATAATGAATAAAGATTATAATTAACATAAATCTATTACATCTATATAATGAATAAAGATTATCTGGAGAATAATTAACATAAATCTATTACAGCTACATAATGAATAAAGATTATAATTAACATAAATCTATTACATTTATATAATGAATAAAGATTATCTGGAGAATAATTAACATAAATCTATTACAGCTACATAATGAATAAAGATTATAATTAACATAAATCTATTACAACTACATAATGAATAAAGATTATAATTAACATAAATCTATTACAGCTATATAATGAATAAAGATTATAATTAACATAAATCTATTACAGCTATATAATGAATAAAGATTATAATTAACATAAATCTATTACAGCTACATAATGAATAAAGATTATAATTAACATAAATCTATTACAGCTATATAATGAATAAAGATTTTAAATAACATAAATCTATTACAGCTACATAATGAATAAAGATTATAATTAACATAAATAAGTATCAACTATATAATGAATAAAGATTATAATTAACATAAATCTATTACAGCTACATAATGAATAAAGATTATAATTAACATAAATCTATTACAACTACATAATGAATAAAGATTATAATTAACATAAATCTATTTCAACTATATAATGAATAAAGATTTTAATTAACATAAATCTATTACAGCTATATAATGAATAAAGATTATAATTAACATAAATCTATTACAACTACATAATGAATAAAGATTATAATTAACATAAATCTATTAGAACTACATAATGAGTCAAGATTATAATTAACATAAATCTATTACAGCTATATAATGAATAAAGATTATAATTAACATAAATCTATTACAGCTATATAATGAATAAAGATTTTAATTAACATAAATATCAACTACATAATGAATAAAGATTATAATTAACACAAATCTATTATAACTACATAATGAATAAAGATTATCTGGAGAATAATTAACATAAATCTAGTACAACTACATAATGAATAAAGATTATAATTAACATAAATCTATAACAGCTATATAATGAATATAGATTATCTGGAGAATAATTAACATAAATCTATTACAGCTACATAATGAATAAAGATTATCTGGAGAATAATTAACATAAATCTATTACAACTACATAATGCATAAATATTATAATTAACATAAATCTATTACAACTACATAATGAATAAAGATTATAATTAACGTAAATCTATTACAGCTATATAATGAATAAAGATTTTAATTAACATAAATCTATTACAGCTACATAATGAATAAAGATTATAATTAACATAAATCAATTACAACTACATAATGAATAAAGATTATAATTAACATAAATAAGTATCAACTATATAATGAATAAAGATTATAATTAACATAAATCTATTACAGCTATATAATGAATAAAGATTATAATTAGCATAAATCTATTACAACTACATAATGAATAAAGATTATAATTAACATAAATCTATTAGAACTGCATAATAAGTCAAGATTATAATTAACATAAATCTATTACATCTATATAATGAATAAAGATTATAATTAACATAAATCTTTTACAACTATATAATGAATAAAGATTATAATTAACATAAATCTATTATATCTATATAATGAATAAAGATTATAATTAACATAAATCTATTACATCTATATAATGAATAAAGATTATAATTAACGTAAATCTATTACAACTATATAATGAATAAAGATTATAATTAACATAAATCTATTACATCTATATAATGAATAAAGATTATAATTAACATAAATCTATTACAGCTACATAATGAATAAAGATTATAATTAACATAAATCTATTACAGCTATATAATGAATAAAGATTATAATTAACATAAATCTATTACAACTACATAATGAATAAAGATTATAATTAACATAAATCTATTACAGCTATATAATGAATAAAGATTATAATTAACATAAATCTGTTACAACTACATAATGAATAAAGATTATCTGGAGAATAATTAACATAAATCTATTACATCTACATAATGAATAAAGATTATAATTAACATAAATCTATTACAGCTATATAATGAATAAAGATTATAATTAACATAAATCTATTACAACTGTATAATGAATAAAGATTATAATTAACATAAATCTATTACAACTATATAATGAATAAAGATTATAATTAACATAAATCTATTACAACTACATAATGAATAAAGATTATAATTAACATAAATCTATTACAACTACATAATGAATAAAGATTATAATTAACATAAATCTATTACAACTACATAATGAATAAAGATTATCTGGAGAATAATTAACATAAATCTTTTACAACTACATAATGCATAAAGATTTTAATTAACATAAATCTATTACATCTGTATAATGAATAAAAATTATAATTAACATAAATCTATTACAGCTATATAATGAATAAAGATTATAATTAACATAAATCTATTACAGCTATATAATGAATAAAGATTTTAATTAACATAAATCTATTACAGCTATATAATGAATAAAGATTATAATTAGAATATATCTATTTCAACTACATAATGAATAAAGATTATAATTAGAATAAATCTATTTCAAATACATAATGAATAAAGATTATAATTAACATAAATTTATTACATCTATATAATGAATAAAGATTATAATTAACATAAATCTATTACAACTATATAATGAATAAAGATTATAATTAACATAAATCTATTATATCTATATAATGAATAAAGATTATAATTAACATAAATCTATTACATCTATATAATGAATAAAGATTATAATTAACGTAAATCTATTACAACTACATAATGAATAAAGATTATAATTAACATAAATCTATTACATCTATATAATGAATACAGATTATAATTAACATCAATCTATTACAGCTACATAATGAATAAAGATTATAATTAACACAAATCTATTACAGCTATATAATGAATAAAGATTATAATTAACATAAATCTATTACAACTACATAATGAATAAAGATTATAATTAACATAAATCTATTACAGCTATATAATGAATAAAGATTATAATTAACATAAATCTGTTACAACTACATAATGAATAAAGATTATCTGGAGAATAATTAACATAAATCTATTACATCTACATAATGAATAAAGATTATAATTAACATAAATCTATTACAGCTGTATAATGAATAAAGATTATAATTAACATAAATCTATTACAGCTATATAATGAATAAAGATTTTAATTAACATAAATATCAACTACATAATGAATAAAGATTATAATTAACACAAATCTATTACAACTACATAATGAATAAAGATTATCTGGAGAATAATTAACATAAATCTAGTACAACTACATAATGAATAAAGATTATAATTAACATAAATCTATAACAGCTATATAATGAATATAGATTATCTGGAGAATAATTAACATAAATCTATTACAGTTACATAATGAATAAAGATTATCTGGAGAATAATTAACATAAATCTATTACAACTACATAATGCATAAATATTATAATTAACATAAATCTATTACAACTACATAATGAATAAAGATTATAATTAACGTAAATCTATTACAGCTATATAATGAATAAAGATTTTAATTAACATAAATCTATTACAGCTACATAATGAATAAAGATTATAATTAACATAAATCAATTACGACTACATAATGAATAAAGATTATAATTAACATAAATAAGTATCAACTATATAATGAATAAAGATTATAATTAACATAAATCTATTACAGCTATATAATGAATAAAGATTATAATTAACATAAATCTATTACAGCTACATAATGAATAAAGATTTTAATTAACATAAATCTATTACAGCTATATAATGAATAAAGATTATAATTAACATAAATCTATTACAACTACATAATGAATAAAGATTATAATTAACATAAATCTATTAGAACTGCATAATAAGTCAAGATTATAATTAACATAAATCTATTACATCTATATAATGAATAAAGATTATAATTAACATAAATCTTTTACAACTATATAATGAATAAAGATTATAATTAACATAAATCTATTATATCTATATAATGAATAAAGATTATAATTAACATAAATCTATTACATCTATATAATGAATAAAGATTATAATTAACGTAAATCTATTACAACTATATAATGAATAAAGATTATAATTAACATAAATCTATTACATCGATATAATGAATAAAGATTATAATTAACATAAATCTATTACAGCTACATAATGAATAAAGATTATAATTAACATAAATCTATTACAGCTATATAATGAATAAAGATTATAATTAACATAAATCTATTACAACTACATAATGAATAAAGATTATAATTAACATAAATCTATTACAGCTATATAATGAATAAAGATTATAATTAACATAAATCTGTTACAACTACATAATGAATAAAGATTATCTGGAGAATAATTAACATAAATCTATTACATCTACATAATGAATAAAGATTATAATTAACATAAATCTATTACAGCTATATAATGAATAAAGATTATAATTAACATAAATCTATTACAACTGTATAATGAATAAAGATTATAATTAACATAAATCTATTACAACTATATAATGAATAAAGATTATAATTAACATAAATCTATTACAACTACATAATGAATAAAGATTATAATTAACATAAATCTATTACAACTACATAATGAATAAAGATTATAATTAACATAAATCTATTACAACTACATAATGAATAAAGATTATCTGGAGAATAATTAACATAAATCTATTACAACTACATAATGCATAAAGATTTTAATTAACATAAATCTATTACATCTGTATAATGACTAAAAATTATAATTAACATAAATCTATTACAGCTATATAATGAATAAAGATTATAATTAACATAAATCTATTACAGCTATATAATGAATAAAGATTTTAATTAACATAAATCTATTACAGCTATATAATGAATAAAGATTATAATTAGAATATATCTATTTCAACTACATAATGAATAAAGATTATAATTAGAATAAATCTATTTCAAATACATAATGAATAAAGATTATAATTAACATAAATTTATTACATCTATATAATGAATAAAGATTATAATTAACATAAATCTTTTACAACTATATAATGAATAAAGATTATAATTAACATAAATCTATTATATCTATATAATGAATAAAGATTATAATTAACATATATCTATTACATCTATATAATGAATAAAGATTATAATTAACGTAAATCTATTACAACTATATAATGAATAAAGATTATAATTAACATAAATCTATTACATCTATATAATGAATACAGATTATAATTAACATAAATCTATTACAGCTACATAATGAATAAAGATTATAATTAACACAAATCTATTACAGCTATATAATGAATAAAGATTATAATTAACATAAATCTATTACAACTACATAATGAATAAAGATTATAATTAACATAAATCTATTACAGCTATATAATGAATAAAGATTATAATTAACATAAATCTGTTACAACTACATAATGAATAAAGATTATCTGGAGAATAATTAACATAAATCTATTACATCTACATAATGAATAAAGATTATAATTAACATAAATCTATTACAGCTGTATAATGAATAAAGATTATAATTAACATAAATCTATTACAACTATATAATGAATAAAGATTATAATTAACATAAATCTATTACAACTATATAATGAATAAAGATTATAATTAACATAAATCTATTACAACTACATAATGAATAAAGATTATAATTAACATAAATCTATTACAACTACATAATGAATAAAGATTATAATTAACATAAATCTATTACAACTACATAATGAATAAAGATTATAATTAACATAAATCTATTACAGCTATATAATGAATAAAGATTATAATTAACATAAATAAGTATCAACTTCAAACATTACACTAAGAATTTACAAATGTTTTGTTAATATTTTTCAGGATGTTAGTTACCATTTGCAATTAGCACAAAACAACCAAAAATACATCTTTGTTTCATGTTCCATTAAAGTTTTATTAAAACTTTATTAAGGTAGAAAATTTATTTCATTTTTTTATGTTGATGAGTTATGTCCCATTTTGATCTGTCTGGAATGTAATGTTTTCAGAAATGACAGGCAATTAATAATTAACAAATTCATGTTTTGTCAAAACCATTATTATTATTACAGTAGCACATGAACATATAAAAAGTAATATTTCTGAGTGATTAAATTCTGAAATGTTTTTCAACAGACACAAAGTATCTTGACAGTAGACTTTGTAATCAATATAGACACTTATGACATCAATGGGAACTAACTCAGGATACTATTATAACCTCCCTTTGCCACCTATATAGCTACCTGTCTGCTAGATGTACTTCAGTTTAAGCTTTCACTGCAATACTATACACAACATTTTTTTCTCTCACTTCTGTCATATTTTGTTCAATTTTGTACATGTTTGTGAATTTTGTGGTATTTAAGAGTATTAGCTTAGATACGTTTTATGGTAATATTATTTCTTAGGGTTGTTTTTGTGATTTTCTCATAATTTCCAAGCATTGGTACATGACAATGAAAGTTGGTACGTGGTTTTATTACACAGACATGATTTTTCTCCGTTTTAAAACGGAATTCGCTTTTCTTCCGACTTGAATCCACTTTTTTTTATAGTCCGTTATTTTAAAAATAATGTTCGATTAGTTTTTTCTTCCCGGTTTTTGACCATTCTTTTCAATCCCGTTCTGCAACAACCCTTGTTAGCCCATGACTCTCATAAAGAGTATTCTGATTGGTCATAAGTTTAAATTCATCCAATGAATCTTCGTGTAAAGGAAACTGATGGCAATGGAAAGAAGTGTGCTTGCAAAAAATGGTGTCCCTAGTTGTTGAGACGATGACACGAAAAGTTTAGATAAAGGTGTTTAAAAAAACGAAAGGGAATGGCTGGAACAAATTGTCGACGGAAATTTAGTTGGTCAGTTTATAAGAAAACTGAACGCTTGAGGATGCATTTTGTGCCCTCTGTAATATATATATTACAGAAGTCTTGGTTGAAAGAGTCTACAAATGAAGCTGCATACAGAAAACATGAAGCCTTCTGTCAGAATATGTGCACTGCATGTCGCCAATACAAGCTAAAGCTTGAAAAGAAAAAGGCTGTCATTGAGAAGGAAAAGAAACGATTGCACATTGAGCCAGTAAAATCATTGGTGACAAAAAGGAAGACTAAAGAAATCTTTCTTGAAGCCGCAAAAGAGCTCAACTGGCATATCAACAGGTTGTGTTCAGTGGACAAAAAGACAATTGAATATATGGAATTATTTGCATATTGATGATGTATTTGGGTGTTTATTTTACAAATTTGTTATGAAAAGAGAGAAGTGTAATATGTTTGCAGCAAAAAATGCCTAATTATTGACTTAATTCTTATGTGAACACTGACATGCACATGAAATAACTTAAGTACCAATAGTATTCTATTGGAGAACAAATTCGTGTGGCAATAAATATTGTAAAATTATTCAAATTTTTGGTTAGTTTGTCAAATGATTATTTTGTTACATACTATGGTCACAAGTTACACCAGGAGCAGTTTTTCATGTGTGTAAAATGCATTTTTGTCGGGGTCACCCCAAAACCCCATGATCAGGGTCGCTGCCCCTTGAGACCCCGTTGGGGGATTACCCCCAACTCCCCCCCCTTTCAAATTGTCATTATTTTTTTAAAGGTCAAAATCATGTCTGATTACATTTCAAAGCACAAGAATAATTATTAATAAATATAACAATTCAGTTGTATTCTCAAAGTTCCATGTATAGCATATGAAAAGCAAGAATGAATAAGAATGTTTCTTTATAACTGAAAATACAAAATACTGCTTAGACTTTAATGAACAATGTCAGCGACACTTCATCAATATCTAATTTTTTTTCCTCAGACCATTTCTTAAATGACTTCCTGAAATAAAATCACCTTTAGATTCATCTTTCCCATCCCTTCCCAAAAATACCAGCATCATTGTTGTTATTTTGCTCAATCTTAAATTGAAGAACATCCATAGGAAGTGACAAGGAGAGGTTATTATAACTGTATGTTGATAAGTCTTTTTCTAGCATCTATGTTGTACATTGATGGGACATACTACTTTTGTAATCTTTCTGGGGCAGATGGATTGAGGAGGTTGTGGAAGTTATTTCCTGCTAGTTATGTGATGGCTAAGTATTCTGAGAGAAACATAACATTTCCTATTCTATCTAAATTTCATTAATTCATCTGAGAGAAACATAACATTTCCTATTCTATCTAAATTTCATTAATTCATCTGAGAGAAACATAAGATATCCTATTCAATCTAAATTTTATTAATTCATCTGAGAGAAACATAACCTTTCCTATTCTATCAAAATTTCATTAATTCATCTGAGAGAAACATAACCTTTCCTATTCTATCTAAATTTCATTAATTCATCTGAGAGAAACATAACATATCCTATTCTATCAAAATTTCATTAATTCATCTGAGAGAAACATAACCTTTCCTATTCAATCTAAATTTTATTAATTCATCTGAGAGAAACATAACATTTCCTATTCTATCAAAATTTCATTAATTCATCTGAGAGAAACATAAGATATCCTATTCTATCTAAATTTTATTAATTCATCTGAGAGAAACATAACGTTTCCTATTCTATCTAAATTTCATTAATTCATCTTAGAGAAACATAAGATATCCAATTCAATCTAAATTTTATTAATTCATCTGAAAGAAACATAACATATCCTATTCTATCTAAATTTCATTAATTCATCTGAGAGAAACATAACATTTCCTATTCTATCAAAATTTCATTAATTCATCTGAGAGAAACATAAGATATCCTATTCTATCTAAATTTTATTAATTCATCTGAGAGAAACATAACATTTCCTATTCTATCTAAATTTCATTAATTCATCTTAGAGAAACATAAGATATCCTATTCAATCTAAATTTTATTAATTCATCTGAGAGAAACATAACATTTCCTATTCTATCTAAATTTCATTAATTTATCTTAGAGAAACATAACATTTCCTATTCTATCAAAATTTCATTAATTCATCTGAGAGACACATAAGATATCCTATTCTATCAAAATTTCATTAATTCATCTGAGAGACACATAAGATATCCTATTCTATCTAAATTTCATTAATTCATCTGAGAGAAACATAACATATCCTATTCTATCTAAATTTCATTAATTCATCTTAGAGAAACATAAGATATCCTATTCTATCTAAATTTCCTTAATTCATCTTAGAGAAACATAACATATTCTATTCTATCTAAATTTCATTAATTCATCTGAGAGAAACATAACATATCCTATTCTATCAAAATTTCATTAATTCATCTGAGAGAAACATAACATTTCCTATTCAATCTAAATTTTATTAATTCATCTGAGAGAAACATAACATTTCCTATTCTATCAAAATTTCATTAATTCATCTGAGAGAAACATAAGATATCCTATTCTATCTAAATTTTATTAATTCATCTGAGAGAAACATAACATTTCCTATTCTATCTAAATTTCATTAATTCATCTTAGAGAAACATAAGATATCCTATTCAATCTAAATTTTATTAATTCATCTGAGAGAAACATAACATATCCTATTCTATCTAAATTTCATTAATTCATCTGAGAGAAACATAACATTTCCTATTCTATCAAAATTTCATTAATTCATCTGAGAGAAACATAAGATATCCTATTCTATCTAAATTTTATTAATTCATCTGAGAGAAACATAACATTTCCTATTCTATCTAAATTTCATTAATTCATCTTTGAGAAACATAAGATATCCTATTCAATCTAAATTTTATTAATTCATCTGAGAGAAACATAACATTTCCTATTCTATCTAAATTTCATTAATTCATCTTAGAGAAACATAACATTTCCTATTCTATCAAAATTTCATTAATTCATCTGAGAGACACATAAGATATCCTATTCTATCAAAATTTCATTAATTCATCTGAGAGACACATAAGATATCCTATTCTATCTAAATTTCATTAATTCATCTGAGAGAAACATAACATATCCTATTCTATCTAAATTTCATTAATTCATCTTAGAGAAACATAAGATATCCTATTCTATCTAAATTTCATTAATTCATCTTAGAGAAACATAACATATCCTATTCTATCTAAATTTCATTAATTCATCTTAGAGAAACATAACATTTCCTATTCTATCAAAATTTCATTAATTCATCTGAGAGACACATAAGATATCCTATTCTATCAAAATTTCATTAATTCATCTGAGAGACACATAAGATATCCTATTCTATCTAAATTTCATTAATTCATCTGAGAGAAACATAAGATATCCTATTCTATCTAAATTTCATTAATTCATCTTAGAGAAACATAAGATATCCTATTCTATC
Source organism: Unio delphinus (assembly GCA_029339505.1). Classification (NCBI taxonomy): domain Eukaryota; kingdom Metazoa; phylum Mollusca; class Bivalvia; order Unionida; family Unionidae; genus Unio; species Unio delphinus. The sequence continues at coordinate 42,683,200 of JAQISU010001235.1, forward strand.
TAAATTTCATTAATTCATCTTAGAGAAACATAACATATCCTATTCTATCTAAATTTCATTAATTCATCTTAGAGAAACATAACATTTCCTATTCTATCTAAATTTCATTAATTCATCTGAGAGAAACATAACATTTCCTATTCTATCTAAATTTTATTAATTCATCTGAGAGAAACATAACATTTCCTATTCTATCTAAATTTCATTAATTCATCTGAGAGAAACATAACATTTCCTATTCTATCTAAATTTCATTAATTCATCTGAGAGAAACATAAGATATCCTATTCTATCTAAATTTCATTAATTCATCTGAGAGACACATAACATTTCCTATTTTATCTAAATTTCATTAATTCATCTGAGAGACACATAAGATATCCTATTATATCTAAATTTCATTAATTCATCTGAGAGACACATAAGATATCCTATTCTATCTAAATTTCATTAATTCATCTTAGAGACACATAACATTTCCTATTCTATCTAAATTTCATTAATTCATCTTAGAGAAACATAACATTTCCTATTCTATCTAAATTTCATTAATTCATCTTAGAGAAACATAAGATATCCTATTCTATCTAAATTTCATTAATTCATCTTAGAGAAACATAACATATCCTATTCTATCTAAATTTCATTAATTCATCTTAGAGAAACATAACATTTCCTATTCTATCTAAATTTCATTAATTCATCGGACAGAAACATAACATTTCCTATTCTATCTAAATTTTATTAATTCATCTGAGAGAAACATAACATTTCCTATTCTATCTAAATTTCATTAATTCATCTGAGAGAAACATAACATTTCCTATTCTATCAAAATTTCATTAATTCATCTGAGAGACACATAAGATATCCTATTCTATCTAAATTTCATTAATTCATCTGAGAGACACATAACATTTCCTATTTTATCTAAATTTCATTAATTCATCTGAGAGACACATAAGATATCCTATTCTATCTAAATTTCATTAATTCATCTGAGAGACACATAACATTTCCTATTCTATCTAAATTTCATTAATTCATCTGAGAGAAACATAACATTTCCTATTCTATCTAAATTTCATTAATTCATCTGAGAGAAACATAACATTTCCTATTCTATCTAAATTTTATTAATTCATCTGAGAGAAACATAAGATATCCTATTCTATCTAAATTTTATTAATTCATCTGAGAGAAACATAACATTTCCTATTCTATCTAAATTTCATTAATTCATCTGAGAGAAACATAACATTTCCTATTCTATCTAAATTTCATTAATTCATCTGAGAGAAACATAAGATATCCTATTCTATCTAAATTTTATTAATTCATCTGAGAGAAACATAACATTTCCTATTCTATCTAAATTTCATTAATTCATCTGAGAGAAACATAACATTTCCTATTCTATCTAAATTTCATTAATACATCTGAGAGACACATAAGATATCCTATTCTATCTAAATTTCATTAATTCATCTGAGAGACACATAACATTTCCTATTTTATCTAAATTTCATTAATTCATCTGAGAGACACATAAGATATCCTATTCTATCTAAATTTCATTAATTCATCTGAGAGACACATAAGATATCCTATTCTATCTAAATTTCATTAATTCATCTGAGAGAAACATAACATATCATATTCTATCTAAATTTTATTAATTCATCTGAGAGAAACATAACATATCCTATTCTATCTAAATTTCATTAATTCATCTGAGAGAAACATAACCTTTCCTATTCTATCTAAATTTCATTAATTCATCCTTGACAGTATTACCGTGATTTTTTCATTGCAAGAAAAGCCAGTTTTAAAGGAGAAGCTCAATAGATTACATGGTGGAGCAATCATTGTTCTCTTAACACTATATACCTAGATATTGCAGCTATGTTGCATAAACATAAGTTACAAAGTAAAATTTGCTGGACATTTTTCTAAAATTTGGATTTCTTCTATGTCTTTTTAGGTTTACCTGACTCCAAAGCTTGGGGAGGAAACAAAAGAAGATTTATCGGTGGCGATGTGGATGATAATGAAATTTGTAAGTGTATTTCACATGAGCGTGTGTCTGAAATTGCTAGGGCAAAACAGTTCTTGTTACAATATTTACTTATTAGTGAAATTATAGTGTTGCTAAATCACTAATCTAGTTTGGGATGCACACTAAATATAATTGTGCTGCAAAAAAAGATTGCTATTCATGCTAAAGACCCACCCTGAATGTACATTGAAATTTAAAAACTCATTAGACAAAGAAAAAGACCCACCCTGAATGTACATTGAAATTTGAAAACTCATTAGATAAAGAAAAATACCCACCCTGAATGTACATTGAAACTTAAAAACTCATTAGACAAGGAAAAATACCCACCCTAAATGTACATTGAAATTTAAAAACTCATTAGACAAAGAAAAAGACCCATCCTAGATGTACTTTGAAATTTAAAAACTCATTAGACAAAGAAAAAGACCCACCCTGAATGTACATTGAAATTTAAAAACTCATTAGACAAAGAAAAAGACCCACCCTGAATGTACATTGAAATTTAAAAACTCATTAGACAAAGAAAAAGACCCACCCTGAATGTACATTGAAATTAGAAAACTCATTAGACAAAGAAAAAGACCCACCCTGAACGCACATTGAAATTTAAAAACAAATTAGACAAAGAAAAAGACCCACCCTGAATGTACATTGAAATTTAAAAACTCATTAGACAAAGAAAAAGACCCACCCTGAATGTACATTGAAATTTAAAAACTCATTTAACAAAGAAAAAGACCCACCCTGAATGTACATTGAAATTTAAAAGCTCATTTAAAAAAGAAAAAGACCCACCCTGAATGTACATTGAAATTTAAAACTCATTTAACAAAGGAAAAGACCCACCCTGAATGTACATTGAAATTTAAAAACTCATTAGACAAAGAAAAAGACCCACCCTGAATGTACATTGAAATTTAAAAACTCCTTAGACAAAGAAAAAGACCCACCCTGAATGTACATTGAAATTTAAAAACTCATTAGACAAAGAAAAAGACCTACCCTGAATGTACATTGAAATTTAAAAACTCATTTAACAAAGAAAAAGACCCACCCTGAATGTACATTGAAATTTAAAAACTCATTAGACAAAGAAAAAGACCCACCCTGAATGTACATTGAAATTTAAAAACTCATTAGACAAAGAAAAAGACCTACCCTGAATGTACATTGAAATTTAAAAACTCATTTGACAAAGAAAAAGACCCACCCTGAATGTACATTGAAATTTAAAAACTCCTTAGACAAAGAAAAAGACCCACCCTGAATGTACATTGAAATTTAAAAACTCATTTGACAAAGAAAAAGATCAACCCTGAATGTACATTGAAATTAGAAAACTCGTTAGACAAAGATAAAGACCTACACTGAATGTACTTTGAAATTTAAAAACTCATTTGACGAAGAAAAAGACCCACCCTGGATCTTCATTGAAATGAGAAAGCTTGTTAGCCAAAGAAAAAGATCAACCCTGAATGTACATTGAAATTAGAAAACTCATTAGACAAAGAAAAGACCCACTGGACCATCTTATATATTGCCATCATCCATGCTGTCCATTCACTGGTCAGTCCAGCTGGCAGTGCCAGACTTAAGTATATTCACTGCTTGCCCATATTGGAGAGCTAACTTCATTTTCATAGGGGTGTAATTGATTCTTCATGCCACCTGGTATGTCTTTTAAAGATTTTTTATGTAGACCCAGATTGTGCCTCCATACAGTGTTAGAATGGGAGAAGGATGCCATTCTACAATAATAGATGCGGTCTCATAAAATAAAATAAAAATTGGCAGTAGAGCTTATGCGAAAACCACGGTCCCTGGGATTCCTTTCAAAGCTGTTTCTTTTTCCCAAATCAAACAGGAAGTTGAAACCCATCACTAATTGGAGTCCCCTTAATCAAGTCAAGATAGAGATTTCAAGTTCAATCTGCCTCTCTGTTCAATGGGATGAATATACCATCGAACGCAATCCGACGAATATTTTCACATCCCTACCCACCCCGTGTAATGAACATTTTCTCTATTTTGCTTACTGAGACACAGTTTATCAGTTCGAAGTTCTCATTTTGGCCTCAGTGTCAGTTCTTATGCTTTGACTGAGATTATGGATTACATCATCACCCTGTTTCAATTGACATCATCTACAACGGTGATAGCATACCTGGATGAAATCCTGCAGAAGCATACAGCAAGGAAGGAAAGATCTCTCTTTTATTCATCCAGGTTTCCTAGTGAATTGGGAAAGGTCAGACATCTGTCCATCTGGACATGGAACTTTTAACCAACCAGAATATGGTGCAACTTAATCATGTACATGCATTAAGAATCGTCAAGCTCGTTGATTCCATTTCCAAGATGGCTTGAATTTCAGTGAGAGAGTTTTACAACTCCATGGTTTATTCAGTTTGGTAATGGACTTAGTCGAGCTCATCTTTTTTTTTATGTGGACATTGTTAGCACAATGGCAGTCCCTATTTATGCCCCTTTGATCAGACAGTCATGATCTTGCCTTGAGATTTGATCATTCATGCATCAGTGGTACAACCCAGGTTGACTGACCATGGAAATCCTGCTGGTAAAGCCCCAAATGCAAATAATGGCATGTACCATCACCAGTGGGGATGGTTGGGGTGCCACCTGTTGCTAACCTTCTCTCAGCCAGTGACATGTGAGAGGCAGGCGAATGGTCTCAACATCCTAGAAATGAAGGCTGTCATCAATGCCTTTTGCTTCTGAGGCAACAGTCCTCATTAGGTTAGACAGCTTTGAGGTGGTGACCTATCTCCTCAAACAAAGAGGCACCAAATTGCTCAACCTGTGTTTTCTGAATTGGCAGACTCAATTTTTGCAGCTTCTGCATTGGTGCAACAATCGCTATATCACTGACAAATCAGACACATTCCTGACAGACTCAATGTCATGGTCAAAACTCTATTCATTAGAGGTCAAAACTTCTCAATCTGTTGGTCTTCACTCAGACTTGAAGATTTTTGGGGGCATCAGCTGTTTGACCACTTTGCGATGAGGTGCAATCACAAGCTACCCACCATTATCTCTTCAGTTCCAGACCCAAAAGCTTGGGCCATGGATGAACTGTTAATCATTTGGGATGGGTTCTGGAAATTTGCCTCAAATCCCACAGTGAAGATACTGGAAATAATTCAGAATTTATAGGGTCAGAATGGTAAGATTATTCTTTCTCAGATGGGAGAAGTCTTGGATTGCCAATCTACTCATTTTAGCAATTGATATGCTCAGGAAGATTCAAATCAACCCAAATCTTCTCTAGCAACCACAGTTGACAAGGCCATCCTCTTCTGCTTGGCTCTTATCAGGACAGTCTTATAAGACAATTGTGTTGAGAATTTCATGCTGAAGCTTATGAGGGAATGGGGCGTGTCTGCAGGGACTGGTGCCATACCAATAACATTGTCATCTGTGTGCCTTATTCCCACTACTGGCTGACTTTTATCGCTGGCTCTTTGAGGAGAAACAGTTGGCCCCAATCTCGATCAGTGGCTATTGCCCAATCATATTGGAATATTCAAGCATCATGGCAGACATGATATAGACCTATCGGATCATTAGACTGTTTTGGTCTCAATTAACCAAAATCACTCTGTTTCCAAATGACACCAATCCTCAGTTTTTACATGACTTGATTCAAAATCCATTGGAACCTCTTGCTTATACTTTGCTAATGTCACTATCATACAAGTCATGTTTCCTGATAGCTTTAGTTTCCTCATGCAGGTAAACAAGATGCATTCCCTTTATGTTGACCCAGAATCTAATCAGTTCAGATTGGAGGGTTATGTAGTTCCCTTGATACAACCATTACCAAGCTTTGTAGCCCCAATTGACTAACTGGAGTCAGTCACTCTCTTCCATAGAACAGCAGCCATACAAGATTATATTTATGCTGTCAAGCACTGTTTGAAATGCACATAGGTGTGGCATGTGCAAAAAAGCCTCTTCTGGTTTGAGCCAGAACACAGGATATCACCCCTCATGCCGTTGTTTCATGGCTGAAGTGGGTTGTACGCTTGATGTACTCGGACATCACATTGGATCAGAGTTGCCTCCTGAAGATTAATGCTTAGAAGCTTGGAGCCATTTCTGTGAGCCTTGCACTTGAATGCAACATTTCACTCCAAGATATAAAAGAAACTGTTGGTTTGTTTGCTTATTCAACCTTCTTGAACCTTCATCTCAGAGATCTGGTAGGTCCAGTGATGACATCACAGATGTGTTAAAGTGGTTGGATTAAGAACGAAACATCTATCTTTCTTTCTGCTATTTGTATCATTAAGATTAAATCATAATTCTGTTTTAAAAACTACATTTCCATACATTTCTATTTTGTCTATTTTGAAACAAGCTTAAATACTAAAGATTAATTCCTTGGTCTGAAATCTATATAAAATCAATTTTTCTGATCCTTTGTTTTGGAGACTGGATGTTTTTAAATGGTAAAGATATCTGTTTATTATTGTGACTAATATAGTGGATAACAGTTAATCTGATTTACTTTTGTTGTTTATTATTGTGACATATATAGTGGATAACAGTTAATCTGATTTACTTTTGTTGTTTATTATTGTGACATATATAGTGGTTAACAGTTAATCTGATTTACTTTTGTTGTAATTTGCTGCATTTTTTAAGACCTTTCAGGGTCAGAGTCAGGTGAGGAGGGGGTGGCAAAGCTTGAGGAAATTGAGGCTCTCAACCTGCAGCGGAAAATGGCAGAGCAGCTGGATGATCAAGACTTTGGCCTTGAGGCACTCCAGGTAGGACAGAAGCATGAAATATTACAGCTTTTTTGTGGGGGGTTAAAATTCTTAACTCTAAACATTTGTGCATTGAGAATATGTTCTCTCAAGACAGGTAGAATCATAATTACTTGTGATACTTTTGGAAAACAAAATCCAATTATAAAATACTATTTTAATAGTGTCATTGTATGCAAATCCAGGTAACCTTCTTTTAATAATTGAACTAATGGCTCTATGTATTCAGAAGTATTAACTATTAATTAATCGAAAAGCATTTATGCAGATGTGTGCATGTGTTTTGACTTAGAATTTAGCATGAAGTCTGAGTTTCACTGTCAAGTTCTAGCAGGTGATCAGAATATATCAGTAATTAAAGATATATGAATCAATTTAATTTAATTTTCACCATTATTGATTTTATTCAAACTTTACCTTTTAGATCACATTTATTTTATGGTAGTTTGGCCCCTAAACCAATATATTTTGACCCCCCTCCGGAATTTTTCTCTAGTGAATATTTTAACCCTACCTAGGTACAAATTTGTGGTAAATTTGGTAAACTCTTCCTATGTATTGCCTAATGTGAGAGATACAAAATCTAACCATCGTTGTTGGGAATTGAACCCAGTTCATTTGTCTTACAGTTAGGTGCACATCACTAGACTGAAAGGTCTGGACTGGTTGTACTTGTTAGTAAGTGGCCTTTTGTACATAAAATTATAAAACCTTTTATAATGTGAAGACACTGCTGATTTATGTCAGGTGGATTATAATTATTGTAAGTTAATTAAAGTTAAACATGAAAGCATTATAATACATGTAGTGTGTAAAAGTGTGCATAAATCCAGATGCACAAAAAAACCATTTATAATGTACATACAGGATCTTCATTATATGTCTGTCCATTCTTAAGATCAAAATATTAATCTTTAAGTTACACTTTTAAATCCACGAATTGATAATGGAGGAATACTACATTTATTATGTCCTCCAAGATATTCAGTTTAAATATAAGAAGGAGTAGTCTTTGGTCTGTTACTTTTGAGAAAGCCAGCTCCAGCTGTAATATGCAAGCATATGACTGAGATTTCTTCCTATCTTATGTTGAGCCAAAGCATAGTACATGAACAATAGACAATGGGAAAGCTTGAAGGCATCTAGAAATGAAACCCTTTTCCTCCAGAATTTCTGAATAATAAGTATGGCAAATTCTTTGAATATAAAATGTTGCCTGTCAGCTTATTTAAAAAAATCCTTTGAAAATTAAATGAATATTTATTTTAGAATAACATTGCATCAAGTAATAGTAACAACAATTATTTAAAATACAGAACAATACTAATAAAAACAAAAATTACAATGATAATTTTTGATGTACTAGATTGTTCAGAAATTGAGTTTGGTAGTTGAACCTTGATTCAGAGGTCACTTATGTTATGCAGTCAGTTTTCCATTTGTGTAAAATGAGCTTATGGTTATTACTCCGTATGTCTTGTACATTTTCTGTACACATTAGCTAATTTCAGATTGTTCACAAAAAAACACACATACCAATTTCAGCCAAACTTGTCAAGGAGCATTTTGGCATAAAGACAATTCCATTTTTACAAGCATTGAAAATATGTTGTCCAATATGGTCACATCTTACTAGAAATATAAAAAAACACAGAAAAAACAGAATTTAACAAGATTTGTCATAAAATCTGGTAATTAAGATCTATTCAGTTTGGACTTATGATATAACTAACTACTAAAAACCTTTAAATAGTTTTTATTTAACACAGTTACTTTAGCCAGACCTGACAGAAATATGGCCAAGATTTGCTGCTCATCATAATTAGATGACACTGGACAGAGAGCATCCTGGCATGATTGCCTTTCATATTTGCTCAAATCTGTCCTGAAATATGGTTTGCATTTCCAAGAATAGAAAGAGCTATAAATAATACTGAATAGATTTTGCATAAATATATCACCAAGTCTCTTCTTGTCAAAGTCATTAAAAAAAATGTGCCCCCTGTGGACTCCAACCTTTTGTATCAGTTATAGCAGTTTGCCTTCTAACATGGCTGCTGTTACTCAAAATAGAAAAACTTTTAGATAACTTCTTAAAAACCACTGAACAGATCTTGATCCAATTTAACAAAAAGAACCCTTTTAACCAGGCTTTTTAAATTTAACCCTGTTATCAAGGCTTTTTAAATTTAACCCCGTTATCAAGGCTTTTTAAATTTAACCCTGTTATCAAGGCTTTTTAAATTTAACCCTGTTATCAAGGCTTTTTAAATTTATATATGTATTAAGTGATGTAAATATACTCACCATTTCTGATATTTTAATGAAAATTTAAACATATTCTCTTCAGAAACCATTAAAAAGAACTTAATTCAAATTTGAAAAAAAAACATCATAAAAGCTTATAAAGTTTCTATAAATGTTGCCGATTCATTTAGATACAGCAGCTCTTGCTAAAAAATATACGAACCCTTATGTCTTCTTGAACGCAACTAAACAGAAAATGACCTCAACTAAAAATAGAAAACCCCTTTGAATGACTTTTACTAAAAAAAACTGCTGAAGGGCCTAGAGTAACCAAGTGGTCTAAAGCGCTGCTGTTATGGATCACTGCCATCTCACCACTGCCTGCATGGGTTCGAGTCTAGGATTCGACCAATGTGGGTATGTGAGAAAGCTTGCCAGTAGCTTCTCATGGGTTGGTGGTTCTTTACAAGGTTTCCCCGGGTTCTTCCTTCACCATTAATACTGGCTGCCATGTATAGCCTATCTTGTGCTGAAAATGGCGTTAAACCCTACAACAACAACAAAAACTGTTGTTAGAATTTAAAAGGTTTTCAGTATTTGACAAATGATGCTGATCTGCAGACCAAAAACAGAAACTTTAAAACAATTGTTTTCATAAAATCAATAAAATTAGAATAAGAAATTTGTACAGAAAGAACCCTACTCATCCTTTTTCTTGGCAAGTGCTTGTGCAGCGGCTTTTGTGCAGATGTCATCTAGTTGTGTGATCTCAAGGCCACTTGAATCTGATGTTGAAACTCAGTTTGGATGAAAATTGAATCACAAAATCAGCCATTAAGTTAAAAAAATATTTAAAAATCCAAAATTTTCCAATAAAAATTTGAACATTATAGACTGCTTATTTCCATAAATGTTCATGGTATGTACCATTTAATAAGGAAGTGATTTCATTCAAAATGTTGCATAATCCATTGTAATTTATTCTTGTCCATATCACATCAATTTGTCCACAATAATTGTCCATATCACATTAATTGTCCATATCACATCAATTGTCCATATCACATCAATTGTCCATATCACATTAATTGTTCATATCACATTAATAGTCCATATCACATTAATTTTCCATATCACATTAACTGTAAAAGAAACTAACAAGGATTAAATATGATGAAATATTTTATTTGTCTGTACACAGTGCAATACCAGAAATACATGCATGCATATTTTATAAATCATATGTTTAAGAGAATTTTTATTTATTTAAGCCTGCCAGGAAGTCAAAAGATGAGAAAGGTGCTGAGAAAATTATCAAAGATTTGTCAAAATTGTCCACAAAAGAAAAGTTGCAGGTAAGCCATTCACTTCTAAATAGAATATCTTATGAACCGTTTGTCTAGAAGAAGGGAGTTTAGAGAAGCACGAAGATGCATATTTCTCTAACAAGAATGGATTTGTCCTCAGCCTTTTGTTACTGTAGGGGACATAGTATTCAGGTATCGTTTGGTCCTGTGCATACTGTCTTATAGTCTTGGGACCAAAAAATAAATTGACAGGTGAGAACTGCAAAGTGGTTCTCATAGTTCATCTTTGGTGGTACAAGCTGTAAGTGAAGAGTTTGCTCAGTCTTGAAATTGATGCAAGAATGGTACTCTTTTGGTGTGTTGTGAGAGATTTGTTGCTTTTATTCTTGTCACACAATGATCACATTTATTTTCCTTGCCTTTGCACTTCATATCTAATGACACCTCTTCAGGAGGCAGTTACAGAGCATACCATTGTATTGATCCAACAGGCTCCTGGAGGTAGGGTTAATGATCATGAGTTTTGTCTGTTCTTCGTTTCATTTTATTTTTCTAAATGATAATTTTAGTTGACATTCCAGAGAATGATAAGTGTTAGAAGGCTTTAGACATGTTAACCAATTTACATTGGTTTTAATTGTCATTTTCACTTTACCTTTTAGCTTCTCAAAAAGAAGTCTCCCGAACTGCTGCCACTGATTCATGATTTTACAGAAAAGGTAATTGTCATAGTAGCAGAATGTTAAAATAAAACAATAATCTCTTTCTGTTGTTCCTCCTTTTCTTTCCCCACTTAATCTCTTCCTATCCCTCTTTCTTCCTAAGGAAATTATACTTATCACTTGAAATATCTGTTATAATTATACTGGATTGGTAATAATATTGAAACTGTATAATCAAAGGCAGTCCCCTTGGAGTAGAGATTTCCAAGGGAGAAAAGATTTCTTCTTTGTTGAGAGATTATCATGGGAGATTGATTTAGACAAGCGTGCCCCAATTAAAACAAAAAGGGTTAAACACCAAATTACACCCAAGTGGATTACCCCTGAGATCAATGAGGCTAGGCACCTAAGAGATAATTTCCACAAGAAAAAAGACATAAAAAGCTAAAGAAAGTGGAGGAATAAAACTAAGCATCTGATAGATAAGGCAAAAGAAAACTACTATAAACAGGCTATTAATGAAAATAAGAGTACCAAAACATTGTGGAAGCATCTTAAAGAGCTGAAGCCATCCAAGAACAGTTGCATCCCCCTAGACTTAAGCAAAGTGATGATATAGCATCATCTGTGCAAGACATTGTGGAAATGTTCAACAATTTCTTCATAGGTATCTCCAGTAACAGTATTCAGAACCAGACTAACATCCCAATTGAACTTGATGCTCTATTGTTATTTATAAGAGCTAAAATTCCTGAAGATAATTATTTTTCAATAGCTAATGTTAGTGAAGCGGATGTTTTTGATATGCTAATTAAGTTGAATATTAATAAAACCTCTGGATTGGATGGTATTGGTCCATGAATTCTTAAAATTGCTGCACCAGTAATAACAAATGCACTAACACATATCATAAATTTAAGTATAATGAGTGGTAATTTTCCAGAAAAACTGAAATGTGCAAAGGTTACACCTATCTTTAAGAAACAAGAAAAGGAGGATCCAGGAAATTACAGACCAATATCAGTTCTACCTGTATTGTCAAAACTGTTTGAAAAACATGTAGCCATTCATCAGGTCCATACATTTTTTGAAACAAACTCTCTATTTTATAAGCACACTCAGGATTTATAAAGTACCACTCGTGCCAAACAGAACTTACCAAATTATTTGATCTTTGGCTGAAGGAAATGGATAATGGACATATGACTGGGATTGTTTTCTTTGACTTCAAGAAAGCTTTTGATCTTGTTGATCATGACATTCTGCTGCAAAAGTTGAACTGTTACAGGTTTGACAATCCTTCTTTAAACCGGTTTAGATCATACCTAAATCATAGGTCTCAACAAGTAAGCATTGACAATATTAGCTCTCAAACTCGCACTATTCATTCAGGAGTCCCTCAAGGCTCAGTTTTGGGCCCTCTCCTCTTCCTTATCTATATCAATGATCTACCATTAAATAATGAATCCACCAATACAGATTTGTTTGCAGATGATGCAACCTTGTATACATCTAGTTCTGATACTGAAGTTATCCAAATAAGATTAAACTCAGACCTTATTAGAGTCCAAAACTGGGCACAACAAAATTGGATGGTAATTAACCAAGGTAAAACAAAATGTATGATTCTGGGAACGACACAAAAGCTACAAGTCAGGGAACCCAACACTATCTCTTGCAATAAATAATCAGCCATTAGAAAATGTAAATCATGAAAGGCTTGTAGGTGTGTCCATAGATAATAATTTATTATGGAATGACCATATTGATAAGCTTTGTAAAACACTGTCATCCAGAATTGCCCTTCTCAGCAGAATCAAGAAATATTTACCTATGGAAACTCGCAATCTATACTACAAGTCATATATGCTTCCAACAATGGATTACTGTTCTAATGTATGGGGAAACTGTGCTAAATCTGAGCTTGACAGGATTTATAAACTCCAGAAACGATCAGCACATGTAATTTTAGATACATCTGTTGATCATCCCTCAAAAGCATTATTTACAGAACTCAAATGGTTCGCAATATACGACAGGATAGATTTTCACAAGGCAGTTCTTTTATATAAATGTCTACATGTAACTGCACCAGAATATCTTCAGGACTTATTCAGGCTTTTTTCAACACAATAACAGTTGAGATCAATATCACATGGAAACTTTCTAGTACCAAAACCAAGAACAGAGCAATTCAAAAAGAGTTTTCAATACTCTGGTACAGTTCTGTGGAATAAGCTTCCACTACATATAAAATCAGCGGAAAATATTTAAAATATTTATTTAAGAAGAGATATCATGAGCATGCATGTGTTTCTAATAGATAATGGAATTTAGTATTTTAATACTAAACATGCTAATATAAGCTCTAATTATTGTATCTTCACACAATGTGCATTTGTTATACTCTCATTAAGAGGGCCTCAAGGGAGAATAGTCCTTGACTAATGAGTCACCCTCTATAAATAAAGCATTATTATTATTATTATTATTATTATTATTATTATTTCCCTTTAGTTGAGGAATTTCCAAGGGAAATTGATTTCTTCTTGGTTGAGAGATTACCATGGGAGATCCATTCACCCATTGTAAGAGACTTCAAAGGAAGATTGTTTTCCCCTTGTTTTTTTTTTCTTTCTGCATTTTCCATGAAATTTGATTAGTGATTTTGAATTGAATGCAAGAATCATGATTAGTGATTTTGAATTGAATGCAAGAATCATGATTAGTGATTTTGAATTGAATGTAAGAATCAAGATTAGTGATTTTGAATTGAATGTAAGAATCAAGATTAGTGATTTTGAATTGAATGTAAGAATCAAGAATGTTTCTTCTGGTCATGTGAGGTTAAATACACACTGATGAAATTGAATAATATAAATATTACATTTGTTCCTTATACAAATACAGTCCTTATAACAAGAATTGGATGAGCAATAAGATACCTTTATAGATTTACTATTAGTCTATAATGAATAAATACTCTGATGTATAATCTTTATAGTTAAGAGCCAGTTGATTGAATCTAAATTGTTGAATCAGCAAAGCATCAAAAGCCAAGTTACCTGGTTTGTTAAAAAAAAGTCCTCCATTTTTAATTAGAAAAAAAAACAATGAAACAAACACTAAACAAGAAAGAATAAAATGTTTTATTGATTGTGTATACAAATGAGTATCATCACGCACAACACTTAGATATAAAGCAGATAAACATAATCTATCATAAATGTCTTACCTGTAAGAATTGTAATTTGCATTAAAAGCTGGCAAATTGTATGGTGCAATATGTTAGATCAGCTTGTCAGACTGAATCTGTCAGTCAGCAATCACATCAGGCATCGTTTTAACCTGACATGTCTTAGCAACATTTTCCGTCATTGTCTCACAGATAAGTCTACTATATTACTTGCTAACTGTAATTAATCCGTTGCAGCATATATTAGGAATAAATTCTCATTTCCAAGCTTGAATTGAATTTTGGTTTTATGGGATTACTTTTAGCCTACAATTTCAATTTGGGATGGAAATTTATTTTGATATTCTGCAATGTTTTGGTTCAGCTGGGAAACAAAATGATGATATTAAAGGAAGAACAATTCAGGACTCAACAAAAGTTTGGTCTTGAGGGGATTCCAGTATACCGAGGGTATGGTTTGAGGGGATTCCATTATACTGGGGGTATGTTTTGAGATGATTCCAGTATAGTGAGGGTATGGTTTTGAGAAGATTCCAGTCTATTGAGTGTATGGTTTTAAAGGGATTCCAGTATACTGAGGGTATATTTTGAGCATATTATCTGCATAATCATTATCACTGTCAAGTTACTTTCACCATTTTAGTTGAAAATAGTGACTACTGAAGAATTCTCAGGGACCAAAAAGAGGACTGTTTGTTTCATCATTTATATAATTGCCCCCAATTGATATTGCAGGGAGATAGTTTGATAGCTCTTTCTTTGTCAGACCTTCTGTCCATCCATCCATGAAATAATATTGGCAACTTTAGTTTGCTGTCATACTTGTCTCACAAATCTCTGAATGTGCCCAACCCTTGGGTAGAAACAGAACCAATCAGTTTGGGTCCCTACCCTTGGGTAGAAGCGGAAACCAATCAGTTTGGGTCCCTACCCTTGGGTAGAAGCAGGACCAATTAATTTGGGACTGCAAGGTCCAGGGGCACTGTCACATGGGCAGAAAATATAATTTTATGTTTCTGTGTGAGGAGTCATGCATCCTTGACCTTGGTTTTATCAAACTTGGGCCAGAGCAGCTCCTTGTTGATTCTGAGGCCTAAAAGTGAAATGTCAATGTCACTGGAGCGGACATTGTAATAATTTTTGATTTTGCACAATAATTCCAGATTCCTGGATCCAATTGTCACCACACTTAATAGGTAGGTAAAACTTGGACAGAGGTAACTTGTTAATGATCCTTGGATCTAGGACAAGGTCACCTGAGCTAAAATTATTAAGTTTAATGCACCCAATTTTGTCAAATTCATCATTTCATTTCAGTTGAATAATGATAGTTCCCTATTGTTCCTGCAATCACTGCATCAGATTTCAGGGTTGACTGGTTGTGATGTTGCATTTTTAGTTCCGCATAATAACTCAATTTGCATAGACACAGTTTTCATCAAACCATATAGGTATATTATATTTGGAAAAGTAGCAGCTCCTAATTATAAATAGGGGCCAAAAAGGTGTCAAATCATGGCTTCTGAAAATACAATTTCCCGACCCACACATCACAGTGGGTTCGTAAGCTCCAGTTTTTGATTTGGCTCATGCTTAATGATGTCACGTGAAATAATTATAGCTAAAGGCCTCTGTCGATTAAATTATTTCACAATTGTAATAACTACAGTTGGTTTTTGAATTGTAATAACTAGTTGGTTTTTCAATTATAATAGCCATATTTTTCAATTGTAATAACTACAGTTGGTTTTTGAATTGTAATAACTAGTTGGTTTTTCAATTATAATAGCCATATTTTTCAATTGTAATAACTACAGTTGGTTTTGCAATTTTAGCAACTACAGTTTGTTTTGCAATTTTAATAACTATGTTTTTTTTTTGCGATTTAATAACTACAGTTGGTTTTGCAGATGTAATAACTATAATTGCTTTTGCAATTTTAATAACAACAATTGGTTTTTCAGTTATGATAGTTACAGTTGGTTTTTCAGTTTAAATAACTACAATTGGTTTTTCAGTTATGATAATTACAGTTGGTTTTTCAGTTTTAATAACTACAGTTGGGTTTTCAATTATAATAACTACAGATGGTTTTTCAATTATAATAACTAGAGTTGTTTTTTTTTTAGTTATAATATCTACAATTGGTTTTTCAGTTATGTTAGTTACAGTTGGTTTTTCAGTTTAAATAACTACAATTGGTTTTTCATGATAGTTACAGTTGTTTCTCAATTGTAAGAAGTACAGTTGGTTTTTCAATTTTAATAACTACAGTTGGTTTTTCAATTTTAATAACTAGAGTTGTTTTTTTAGTTTTAATAACTACAATTTGTTTTTCAGTTATGATAGATACAGTTGGTTTTTCAATTTTAATAACTGCAGTTGGCTTTTCAATTATAATAACTACAGTTGGTTTTTCAATTTTAATAACTACAGTTGGATTTTTAGTTTTAATAACTACAGCTGGTTGGGTGGACCAGCTAGTCTTCTGATGGCTATTTTTATTTTTAAATTTGTCACGAAATGAAGAAACAAATTTGTGGTCATATTTAATTTGGTGATATAAATTTTGATTGGATTTAGTGTATTTAGGCTATCACTAAATTGTTAATCTTAATCCACCATTAAAATAACTCTTTATTCAGTATGTGTCAGAAAAATGTTTGAAAATTAGAATATCTTAGAATTTTAGTGCAGATTATGTCAGTTCTGAAGAAAACAAATTCTCACTTTCAGAAAAGGGTTAGGGTTAGGGTTGCACTTTCAAATATACTAGAGACCTGTATTCAGAAATATAATCAGATGAGATAATGTAATGTGATTTATTTCAGATGAGATAATGTAATGGGATTTATTTCAGATGAGATAATGTAATGGGATTTATTTCAGATGAGATAATGTAATGGGATTTATTTCAGATGAGATAATGTAATGGGATTTATTTCAGATGAGATAATGTAATGTGATTTATTTCAGATGAGATAATGTAATGGGATTTATTTCAGATGAGATAATGTAATGGGATTTATTTCAGCTTACAGAAGTGAAGACAGTGCTACAACCATTGTACACACTGCTGTTGAAGAAAAATGTACATGGAAAGGCAGCAGACTATGTAATCACCAAGCTACAGCTCAGTTTGAAGTAAGATTGACATATAGTTTCATTGTTATATTTATCAAATAGTTTTCTTATAGTATGTGCAGTTTCATATTTTTAAAATTACCACATGTTAAAGTATCACTATATTTGGTCCAAATAAACCCATGAAATTAATTGTGCAGTATTCTCTTTACTGATTGGCTGCAATCAAGGGGAAACCTTTTAAACCCAGCATTCTGAATTTCTTTGTTTCCATTGAACATTTTTTTGCCGCCATGTTTTCTTATTCGCATAAAGGAATTGGGGGAAAGTGGTCTAGTCTGTTTTAGTATTGCCAATTTACCCTCACAGGGGTTTGTTTTGTTATGGATAACATATCATAACATGAAAAATGGTTTTAAAAAACCGAGACAAGAACAGTAGCAAGTAAAACTACAGGTATTGCTCAGATGAAAGTGAGGGTGGGGGTGGGAATGGAGGGGCAGTATATCTATTGCATGGAATCCACCCTAATACAAGCTTGGTTTAAATGTGAACTTACTGAAGTGAATAAACTCACCTTTGTTCATAGAAGAATGTAGACATGGACCGATCTCCCCTAATGACAACTTTATCCAACCACAGCATATTTACGTGGTAAATATGGGATGCAAGTCTGACTCAAAAAGAGATTTGTTTACGTCTTCTGTACAATCTAATGTTCTAAATAAAATACTGCAAATATCCCGTCACAAATACATTACAATAAATATGTGTATTTCTGCATCCAGTAATCTTCTTTTCACAAAAATATCGTAACAATATAATGTTTAGTTGTGATGTGGAATTTCAATGTAAATACTGACACTGTGTTGTGTAGGCCAACTCAAACCAGTACTGTGCACTGTATATAAGAATGTGACATCACCCGCATTGGACATTTTGTATGCACAAATGTTGTCTTTTGTAAAATGTTCTTTTTATTTGGATAGACGCTTATTATTTGATTTACAAAACTGAATAATATACATTACTCATTAATTTTTGTTTTGGACAATTTTAAGCACAACAAATGAAAGGTACAGCATCTGTTAGAATGAATGAAATCATTCGTTTTTCTTTCTATCTAAATAATTTGTTGAAATAAAACTATGTGATAAAAAGAATCTCACTTGGGCAATAAGTAATATTAAATTTTTGAAACTCGTTAAATAATGTCCAGCTTTTGTTTACCAAAGCTTGCAAAACCTGTACATTAGTCAACTCATTTCATAAATTCAATATTACATTGCTACCCATTTGATATTCTCTATTTATATTATTTGTGCCCAATATTATGAAGTCGAATGATACTTTTACTTGGGTTTCCATTTATGTAGTGTTTTCAGTGACTGAATGATACTTGTACTTGGGTTTCCATTTATGCAGTGTTTTCAGTGACTGAATGATAGTTATACTTGGGTTTCCATTTATGAAGTGTTTGCAGTGTAACCTGCTGTTTTTTAGACTGACCCTCTCTTATGTTATTCTGACCCACTTTTGAGATCTGTAATTTGGCCTACTGTAAGCATGTTAGGAAGCAATGGAGGCTTTTCTTCTCTCAGGTTGGTCAACAGTTTTCAGATGATAGCTTATTGTGTATGTTGATAAAAAATAAAACATTGTGACTCCTGACAGTTTTCAGATGATAGCTTCTTGTGTATGTTGAAAAAAATAAAACATTTTGACTCCTGACAGTTTTCAGATGATAGTTTCTTGTGTATGTTGATAAAAATAAAACATTGTGACTCCTGACAGTTTTCAGATGATAGCTTCTTGTGTATGTTGAAAAAAAATAAAACATTTTGACTCCTGACAGTTTTCAGATGATATCTTCTTGTGTATGTTGATAAAAATAAAACATTGTGACTCCTGACAGTTTTCAGATGATAGCTTCTTGTGTATGTTGATAAAAATAAAACATTGTGACTCCTGACAGTTTTCAGATGATAGCTTCTTGTGTATGTTGAAAAAATAAAATATTGTGACTCCTGACATTTGGCAGATGATAGCTTCTTGTGTATGTTGACAAAAATAAAACATTTTGACTCCTGACAGTTTTCAGATGATAGCTTCTTGTGTATGTTGATAAAAATAAAACATTGTGACTCCTGACAGTTGGCTGATGATAGCTTCTTGTGTATGTTGATAAAAAATAAAACATTGTGATTCCTGACAGTTTTCAGATGATAGCTTCTTGTGTATGTTGATAAAAATAAAACATTTTGACTCCTGACAGTTTTCAGATGATAGCTTCTTGTATATGTTGATAAAAATAAAACATTTTGACTCCTGACAGTTTTCAGATGATAGCTTCTTGTGTATGTTGATAAAAATAAAACATTTTGACTCCTGACAGTTTTCAGATGATAGCTTCTTGTGTATGTTGATAAAAATAAAACATTTTGACTCCTGACAGTTTTCAGATGATAGCTTCTTGTGTATGTTGATAAAAATAAAACATTGTGACTCCTGACAGTTGGCTGATGATAGCTTCTTGTGTATGTTGATAAAAATAAAACATTTTGACTCCTGACAGTTTTCAGACGATAGCTTCTTGTGTATGTTGATAAAAATAAAACATTTTGACTCCTGACAGTTTTCAGATGATAGCTTCTTGTGTATGTTGATAAAAATAAAACATTTTGACTCCTGACAGTTTTCAGATGATAGCTTCTTGTGTATGTTGATAAAATTAAAACATTGTGACTCCTGACAGTTGGCTGATGATAGCTTCTTGTGTATGTCGATAAAAATAAAACATTGTGATTCCTGACAGTTTTCAGATGATAGCTTCTTGTGTATGTTGATAAAAATAAAACATTTTGACTCCTGACAGTTTTCAGATGATAGCTTCTTGTGTATGTTGATAAAAATAAAACATTTTGACTCCTGACAGTTGGCAGATGATAGCTTCTTGTGTATGTTGATAAAAAATAAAACATTTTTAATCCTGACAGTTTTCAGATGATAGCTTCTTGTGTATGTTGATAAAAAATAAAACATTTTTAATCCTGACAGTTTTCAGATGATAGCTTCTTGTGTATGTTGATAAAAATAAAACATTTTGACTCCTGACAGTTGGCAGATGATAGCTTCTTGTGTATGTTGATAAAAAATAAAACATTTTCAATCCTGACAGTTTTCAGATGATAGCTTCTTGTGTATGTTGATAAAAATAAAACATTTTGACTCCTGACAGTTTTCAGATGATAGCTTCTTGTGTATGTTGATAAAAATAAAACATTTTGACTCCTGACAGTTGGCAGATGATAGCTTCTTGTGTATGTTGATAAAAATAAAACATTGTGATTCCTGACAGTTTTCAGATGATAGCTTCTTGTGTATGTTGATAAAAATAAAACATTGTGATTCCTGACAGTTTTCAGATGATAGCTTCTTGTGTATATTGATAAAAATAAAACATTGTGACTCCTGAGTTTTGGCAGACCCACTATTGGTTGAAGCAGAAGTAAATTGAACACAGATTTTTTGGTCTCCAAACTCAGGTAATATGTACAAGAACATGTGAAAATAATTGAAGGAATATGTCAGGTGGATTTGTAATGCATGTCATGAATATTGTTTAAAGACATACAACCTAAGTTTTTCGACTTTTTTGTTCTTGCAAATGCATGATATTATGAAAAGTATAGTAGAAATAATGAGTAATTACAGGTAATTCAGTTTCAAAAAATGTACATCTGTAAGTTTAATCAATGAAATTATAACGATTTTCTGTACGGATTGCTAATTAATTATGCAGAAACGGAATTTACCGATATTCTCCGAAGTTGCAGTGTCAAGTGACGCGTGTCAACAAATAATGGAAGTCGAGGTAAGCCTGCGATTCTCTTTTGATGTAATTATTGCCTTATCCTTCGTCTTTCCTTTTCCTTAGTTCTTTATAGTCACCCACAATATATGTATTGCTTATAGATTTCTCATTATATATGATAAATTACAAGAAGTAGGCAAAAAAGCCAATATGATGGAAAATCCTGACAATAAGGGGTTCCTAAGGGGCCATTCTTGAAAGTGTTTACTTCTCGTGTTTGTGTGATTCTGTTACGTTGTAAGACAAACCAACTAAAAATATGATAATTTGTATCATTGTAATCGGAACCGCTATTAAAAGGTCTCGCTAAAGTCGCTTCTTTGGCTTAGAATAAAGTTGACCTTCTTGGGCAGTTGCATTACCACATTACGTTCACGTATCCGATAGTCGATGTGATTTGTGTGTTTGTTTGTATATTTACACGTTTGCTTCATTGCATAACACAAAAATTAATATTTTCCCACATAATATTTAATGGATTTATTTTATTTGGAATTTTTTTAACTAACAATTTTTAAAAAATTTATGCAGGACTTCGACCTGGTTGTTTTAGTTGAAGTCGTGCTCCTTGTTGCACCGAGGTATATTCAAGATGTCCTGGCAGCAGAAGAAAATGATTACAACCAGGGAAAAGGCATACTGCTAATAGGCGGATACCTAAGTACTGGCAGCAGACATGTCATTCCAAGCTGTTGTGTATGGGGTATAATGGATAAATAATTTTGGCCAATACCATGGCTTTGCACAAGGAAGACTTGGATGATCTATCCAAATATATGATGTGTGAATAATATAATTTATGTTGATTTTCTGTTGTATAAAACATTTCTTTTGTAGTATGCAATTTTTATTTTGCATGAACAAGTTTTGTTAAACATTTTTTAGCTACCTACCCACTAAAGAATGATTATATGTATGGCTATGTTTTGAAAGCAACTGTGAGGAGACTATTTATTAAAAACATAGGATGAATTGAAGTTGACTTGCATTGTCTTGGGATACAAAGAATAGAAAAAACAAAAGTACACTGGTGAACATGATTTTAATCGTGCATATACAGTAACACATTAAGTTAAATGATAAATAACGCATATTCATATTGAGTTGAGAAAGCAAAACAAGTTCCAGTGTTTCATGAATACAGATTGGTTTGCAAATATCAACAGAACTACAAACACTAGGATACTATTCTATCCAGACACTGCTCATTAATTACAATATCATGTAATACAAAATGGCTCTGGAAACAGAATAAGGTTTTTAAGACTAAAATACTAGTTCATGTAAAGCAACCTTGAATGCTTATATCACATATGTGGATCATCAGCCATCTTATTACAACTAAATCAAATATACTCGACACCATTTAAAAGCATCAAATTTTCAGTTTTTTAAAATGTGTTCATTTACCATAGAAATAATGATACCCTTTATATGAATACCCAGATGAATGTACACAACTGCATACACTGTAAAACTAACTATTATATATTATGAAATGTACAAAACTTATATAAGTACAAATGTACACGTACAGGTATAACTTTAATTCAAGAGTACATGTACAGTCAGGCATAAAAAACTGAAGGATATCATCTAAGAATAATTATGGCATATATAGAGGTTTTCCATGTTATTTAGGTTGGGTGGGGTGCTCCCAATATTATTTAAATTATTACAAAAGACCCCCTTGGCATGTTTTTGTGAGGAATTGAAGTAGTGATAGACAGATGCAATGCTCAGAGCCCCCAGTCAGTGGTGCCAACAGTTAAATTAATGAATACACAAAATGTGAAAGTCAAATAAACAACAATTTAATCTCATTAAATAACAGTCATCTCTCAAATGAAATTCAAATTAAAACCCTATCACTCATCTTTAACTCGACCAAGTTATGGCCTATTTTATCATCTGACTTAGTGTAATAGATTTTCCTCTTGTCCTGTGTTCCTACTCGTCTGTATGATCTTTCTCTGGACTGGTAGTCCAATTCCATTCAGTCCATCACACTTCTGCCTCCATTCTTCCTTTTTCTTTGTCTCCCAGAGACTTTTATATGAGAAACTAGTGTACCATTACTATAAATGATTACAGACATCCTATTCCAAAATACTAGACAGTTCTATAGAAATTACATTGGTGTTTTAGTATCCTGTGCTTGGTTTCTATGCTTTTGACTCAAGTGATTACCAATTACTCAATGCCAAACTTTAGTACATCACCTAAACAAACTACTGCAGAGAAACAAATATTGAAATTAAGCCCACCCCCATGTATGTTTCCTATTGCATTTCTTTTAAAATTAGGGTAGCTAGGTACTCATTCACACACACACACACACACACACACACACACACACACGCATATATATATATATATATATATATATATATATATATATATATATATATATATATACTGAATAGTATATATAATGTACTAAGTACAATGCAAAACTGGCTCAGATATACATATCAAATTCAGGAATGCAAGGGTCATGTTACCAGGCGAGGAGACTTTGACCTCTTGATTTTTTAGACGTAAAATGACTGGTTGTACTTTATACCTTCCTTGATTTACCCATTAAGTTCTGGCAGTGTTGTAATCCAAGGCTACATGTATTTATGCAGTGTTGATACCAATTAGCCTATGCAGACAAATAAACTCTTACACATTCACAGGGGTGTTTTAATTGCTAACTGACCTTTAACCCTGTTTGCAGCAATATATCACTGCTGAGTTCATGTAATTGGGCCTACTGTACAGTGATGAAAATATACCAAATTCTGTTTCAAAATTGTAACAGTGTGTGTGATTTGGATTTTTAAGATACCTTTTTCAGTCATATTGCTACGATGTTTGCAGTGTGGCAGTTTATAGTGATATTTAGCACTGAGGCATCATGCCGCAGACATGTAGCATGACATCCCACCCAGTTACATTATCCTGACAGTAGGACGACCAGTCCATACACTAACCTCTTAATGCTGAGCACCAAATGAGGCAGCTGTTAATACCATTTTTATGTCTTTGGTATGACCTTGCCAGGGATCAAGGCCTCCACAACCTATTGCATCTGAGGTGGATGCTCCTACCACTAGGCCACTGGAATGGTCAACACCAGTATGTAAATAGTAATTTGTTGTTAACAAACATAATCAGTAAAGATCATTTTTAATTGATTTCTTTTTTATAAAAAAAAAAACCCAGAAGTTAACAGCATTTTGTTCTTTATAAAATTAGTTTGAAACTGTATGTGAACCGGTAATAGCAGACATCGCTGCACCTGTGATAAACCACTTCATTACATTGTATTCTTAAAAAATTGGGCAAATAAATTCAGGAAAATATATAATTTAATTAAAACAAAGTCTAAATATTTTGTGTTAGAAAATTTAGCCTAAATATTTAATAATGAAATAAGAAATATGGGACAATACTATGTTGTGGAATTCGAAACGATGTTGTTAAGCTCAATGCTGTTTTCTGATTTATTCATTTTCATGAACATACATACATACATACATACATACATACATACATACATTGAAGTCATTTGCTCCAATGTACATTTTTTCTTCTTCAAAGTATCCTAGAAATCTTTCTGACTGCAATTTTACACAAAACATGTAGAAAATAAAATTATTAAAAGGTACTTTATTATGCAATAATACCGACTTGCAATTACACAATTTTAATCTTGTTACCCCTATAAGATTAAATGAATTACAATGAATAGTTTCTGCTGTTCTTTTTTTTAATACATCATATGGCCAAAATACACTGCATTTACTTCAATCTAAACATACATATAAGACAAGTATAAATGCAATGGGTATGAAAAGTTTGAAAAGGTCCTACATCTTGTGGTTCAAATGCATGTTTTTTTAAAAGCATTAAGAACATAATCAACAGTGGTCTGAAGATAAACTGAATCTTGGAAATCAAACAGATGCTGGACTTTGGCTCATAGTAGACACTTCAAGAAAGACTTAGTCAAAGTCTATATGGGTCCATGGTAGGGATCATTTGTTATCATACAATCACTAGTATAGTCTCTCCATAACAATTTGATATCAATAGGTGTTACCTGACTAAAAGGCCTAAATCATTTTAACTTAAAATGAGATTTCTGCTTTGTAACAATCTCTTCTGTAGGTGGTGGTGGTATTGGAGCAAGTACATCAGATATTCACCTATGATCATTTATGACCAAAACAACTGGCTGGTTCATTCCAACTCTATCGTCTAACCTCATTTTCAATATCAGCTTTCTTTGGGTTTGCAGACCATCTCTCACTTTTTTGTTGAATGACCTTTGATATCTGACAAGAAAATGCAAACATTTCACTGACAATGTCATTTTATATTTTTTTTAATTCTCAAAAGTCCAAATAAAAACTGCATTCAATTACATGTAACAAATCATTTTGCTACAGATGAAAATGTAAATATAGCAAACCTGTATCTAACCCATTTATCATAAAAATGTTTAGATTATTTACAGAATTTTCTAATTACATTAGACTAATTCTAACCAAAATTGGTTTATGAAATTTATTTTAAAAAATTTCTTCTGTAAAAGATTAAATTGTACAACAAACAGATGGTTTATCAACTTTCAAGTAAAGCATTAATCTTTTAATGAAAATGAATTATTATGTTAACAAACAAGAATAAAGTTTATTACCTTATTTTTCCATCTTTGTTTACAATCACATCTCTGTCAATATGATTGTTATGATCAAGAGTTGCCAACAGATTCCTAGCTCTGAAAGCTGGTAGCTTATATGAATATTCTTTGGAGGCATACAATACAATCAAACATCTGGAAATTCTACAGTTCTGCTGTACTTCTGAAACAAAGTAAAATGACTAAATAAATAAATTGATTCAGATGCAAAGAACTATTTCAAAATTATAAATCCCAATTAATCTGTTTTGATGAAAATGGCAGTGTACAGTAGCTTTATACAGGCAGAGAATAATCAATTCATTCCACCCCATAATTTTTTTTCCTTGTCACCTGAAATGGGGGTAGGGAATGCATTTGTGGGCTAATTTTGAATACATTGAAATACATCTGCTTCCAATAATTGTTTGCTTAGATATATGCCTAGGTGTGCTAGAAACATCTTTCGGCATCTGCATAAGGGTAGAAGTTGGAGTTTTTTCTTCTTCTGACCCATCATTTTCCTCCTGGCCACATTTTACTTCCAATCCCCAATTAATCCTACTTCTGCAAATGTTTATCTGTCTGTGTATAGCTCAGACTGATATGAATTAGACTGCAAGCAAAAAAGTAAAAATTCCGGAAACAAAATCTGATTCCAACAATGGGCATGTGCACAAAAAATCGGGTAAAGCTTGACCCCTCCCTCCCTGTACACATGTATACTTTATTTTTTTACACACACCCCATCTGCGTACATGCAATTGTCCCCATTCTGTAGAACAGCCTATATTTAATCCACACAGAAAAGATCAAGGATTAATAATATTATGTATTTAATATAACAGATAGTCCACCAATGTTGAATGTCTGGCTGCATCAAATAAATAAACTGTGTAACTTTAAAATGTTTGTCGATTGTCCACTAAAACTCAAACACCAACTGAACCCAGTCAAGCAGGTTACATATTAGACAAATTACTATCGAGGTATATGTGTAAATACATCATCAGCAGACCTCCCACCCTCATACACAAGCATATGCATTTGGGTAACCCCCCCCCCCTGCCCTCTCCAAGTGTACTAAACGGACAAACCATAACTATGGCCTTAGTGTGGTTTGTATTTATAATACAATGTATTCATATTCTTACAATGATAACCAGTATATCTTCATTTTTTTAATTATGCATCAATACTATATTTAAGATATGTTGTAATTACACATTTTTAACTTGTATATTCATACACTGCAAAGAAAGCTTTTGTGGGAGCAATTTTCTGGTTTATACACAAATACATGTACCATCCACAAATACCAATACAATACTATAACATGTATATATATATGGTTGCTTTTTAATATACTTAACACGAATATTCTCCTTTTTTGTATGTATCACAATTATTTTTGTTAGTATACTTTCTCAAATGGGTTGATAAAAACTTTTAGACTTTTCCATCATAACACTTTCCTTCTCCTTAAGTTTTTCAACTTCAGACAAGACTGAATCCCTTAAAATAAAATTTTGAAATGTGTAAATACTAATGTTGAACTTGGAAATCTTTAGTTTTGTATCAAAAGAAAGCATTATCATTTATCTTGGTTATTATAATGGGAATGATAATGCCTCAAGAAATAATAATAATAATAATAACAATAATTTATTTAAAGGGGTGACTCATTTAGTCAAAGACTATTCTCACTTGAGACTAACTAAAATACAAACAGCATGATGAGGAACATATCAATAACAAAAATGACATGTGCCAACAATTTACAACAAAAATATTATTCTAAATAAAACAAATCATATTTTAACAAAATGTACAATCTTTTCCAACTGCAAAATATTAAACTAGTATAGAATGATACATTTCCAGGTGCATCTACCAAAATATTTGTAAACAAGTAAATATACATAAAATTTAATAAAATGTAGTAATACTTACATAGATGCCATATCTGATTCTGATGTGGTTATATCAGAGACAGCAGGAATTTGTATCCTATGAATTGTTGGCCCAGGTGTAGAAGTTGTGGCCATGTCTTCTTTGACAATCCTCTGTTTCTGATGTTTTCCTTGCACTGGCATTAAATTCATAACTAATATACCAAGGGAAAATAAATATTTCATTAGACACAAAAATTATATATATTTTACAAATAATAGTGAATGAATGAATGTTAAATTAAAGTGAACCGGCCCCGGTGGGTCATTATTCACTGTTTTATCTTTCAAAAGAAAGTTATTTAATTTTTCCCGTGGGGTAAGGAATGATGCCACATCCCCACGAGCGTTTATGCACACAGTGTGCTTTTTAATTTGGTCATGCATAAAATATACTTAACTGTATTGCATTACTTTTATTTACAGCCATCACTATTTACATTATAAATAATTTGTATTTTTAAAAAAAAAAACAGTAGTGACTGCTTGCCTCTAAATAGTCTTATGGTTGCGTGCGAAAATGAAGATGATCATTTTAATACCCTTTCGGTAGCCTCAAAAAACAGCTGCTGTATGTCATGTACATGCGGATTTCAGCAATATTGTTGCAGGGCTGTGGCATTTTATTTCAAGCTAAATGGAATAATGCCAGTTTATATATATTATGTTTTTTTAAGAGTTTTGATAAAGAGTTAACATTACAGAAATAAAACAGCAGTAAAAAAACTTGACTGTTCATTGCAAAATTGAGACTCACCAGTATCCTGCAAGAAATTGGCGACCTCTGGATTATTTTCCAGGCTCAAAGTGGACTTCGTTTTATTCCATCGTTCATGCTGGTCACCAATACATATGCGTGTGCTGACATAATTTGCCCAAACAGCTTTTTTTCCCCCTCCTCCTTTCAGAATCTAAGTGTTGGTTTCGATCTAGTTGCGGACACGCCATTATTTTTGTAAACACGTGTTTGCGCATGGCTAAAATTCTTAATCTTCGGGAGAGGTCAACACAGAGGTTACATGAATATAGGCGTGGCATATAGCGAATTTTTGTCTGCAGACAATAATTGAAAATCGCTTATTTTATCACAAAGTTACCGATACTAGCCTGATTTCGGCCTCAGTAACAGCCTGAATCGTAATTTTTCAACTAAATAAGTAATCACGAACTGAAAAAAGAACAAAATAATTTCATTCGTTTTTACTTAGGTTGTATGCCTTTAATTGACAATTGAACTACCTTAGAAATGGGAAAGAGGCCTGTGAATATGGTTATTGAGTTGGGTAACCCATATTTAAATTTTTATTAAGTCTTTGAGAGAAGCTTGTGATCTTTTTGTACTAACAGTCTCTCAAATTTTAAACGGTGATTTTTTTAAAATGGTAAATAAATTTTAAAAAGTGCAATTTAAATTGGTATGTCTTCTGTTGGCAGCATATTCTAATGTTCCTGCCACAGAAAGGCATTGCTATCTGCTAGTTTAATGGGACCTTATTTATGATAAATTTGACTTAATTTCCAAAATAAATAACATGCATAAATACACAGTGTATCATTACATCATATATTAAATACAGGCAGTTTAAGGGGGCCCCGAGTGGCAGAGTGGTCTAAAGTGCTTTCCATTACGGATCACTGCCGTTTCACATCGGTCTGCATGGGTTTGAGTGTAAGATTTGGCTAATGTACAATTATGTGAGAAAGCTTGCCGGTAGCTTCTCGTAGGTCAGTGGTTCTTTACGGGGGTTTTAAAGGGTTCTTCCTTCACCAATAATACTGGCTGCCATGTATAGCCTATCGTGTGCTGAAAAATGGCATTAAACTCGAAAACAACAACAACAGGCAGTTTAAAATTATAGAAGTGTAATGGAGAAAGGTCGTAGTGTAATTTGTAAAGATGTAAAATTGTACAATCCTGAACAGAAACTTTCTTTTCTAATACATCAAATAATTATTAAATATATTAGACCTATAATTTATGAATTGTCTTTTATTGTGATGTGTCTGTCACTTGTTTCCATTTCTTTTGTTTCTGCACAGTAATTCTAGTTAGTTATCATTTATCATTACAAAATGTTGTAATTTGCTTTGAGTTTGGATAAAGAAGAGGGCTATTGAATTTTGGGTCAAAGGTCAGGGTCACTGACTGAATGACAAAAAATGGTTCCTGCATAGTAACTTTAGAATCTAAAAATGAAAGGTCAGGGTCACTATGACTGAAAGAAAAATGATGTTTACTTAATAACTAAAGTCCTATTGATTTTGGGGTCAAAAGGTGAAAGTTCATGGTCTTTGTGACTAAAAAGAAGCAAGGTTTTGCACTAACTTTTGTTTTCGAGTAAGT
This sequence comes from Unio delphinus, assembly GCA_029339505.1. NCBI lineage: Eukaryota > Metazoa > Mollusca > Bivalvia > Unionida > Unionidae > Unio > Unio delphinus. Next base: position 42,713,396 of record JAQISU010001235.1, read on the forward strand.
AGTTTGACCAAACTTTATGGATGACTTAAAGTTTGGATTGTAAAAAACCAACAGGTTTTGGGGTCAGAAGGTCATACTCATGGTAGCCCAATAAGAAAATCATAGCTTTTGCAATTTGATTTAAGACTGCATACCTTGACTAAGATCATAAAGAACTATTAAACAGGCAGGTGTATAATGTGTCATTCACATGCTTATATTTTCGTTATGTAAAGTAATATGTAATATCCAAATGGCGTCTTTCTTTCAGATATACTGTCATGCTTCTTTACCTCAAAGATCCTCTACATTTCCTACAGGTCTCATTGAAAACACTGATCCTTAGGGGGAAAAAATATCCAGACAGAAGCCCTTTTGTATAACGTAATGATATTATATCAGAGGTGTCCCTATTCAATGGTGAAACAGCATTGTCTCCCTTTTCTCCCATGAAATTATGTATAACTTTGTTATGTTGATTGGTTGCAAAGCTATTTCTACAAGCAGTAATGAAAGCACATTGATTAAACAAGGCAAAAATCTCAGGTATGATATTTAATGTATGATAACTCCATATTGCAATGTGTAATAATATATTACATACTATCGGTATTAAGTGTGATATATATTGTTTTGCCACCCAAGAATTGTGGTATGTTTTGTTTTGCCATGAAAGACTTGTGGTATGATTGTATTGCCACCCAGGAATTGTGGTGTGTATCATTTTGTGAGAAATATGGAATGAAAGTTTTCAATTTGTGGTACATTTGTGTATTGTTGATACGCGATGTGTTGCATTTCACATTGGTAACTTCTTTTCAAGGTCACAGATGTTTTATGGTTTTTTGCTTCTGCTTTATCAAAAAAGTTACTGGAATTAGCAGTGTTTCTCAATCTGAGTGTATCTAATATGTAATAATCTTCAAAGGTGTCAGTGATTAATTTGTTTTCTGTAATATTTACTTGCTTGTAAGATATAGCTAAGGAATTTGGTTACTTCCATTGTCTGTGTAGCTCTGCTACAGTCGTCATGTTAAGATTTCATCAGAGTACTTTTGATGAACTCTTCATGGTAGACCAGAGAGGTTGGGGATGTAGGAATTAGGTTGTGTCTCGAGTTTTGAAACGTAAATGTTATCTTTGAAAAATGATTTTATACTGGTAAAAGAATGTTTCTTTATATAAATATTTCAGCTACTGTGTCAACATTGCCTTTTACTTGATGTTGCAAGCAAGGCACGCACCAGTCATTAACCACCCTGTTATCAAGCGACTTGTACAGTATAGAAATGTAAGTATATTCACCGCGTCATCAAGCGACTTGTACAGTATAGAAATGTAAGTATAATTATCCAGTCATTAACCACCCTGTCATCAAGTGTCTTGTACAGTATAGAAATGTAAATATAACCACCCTGTCATCAAGTATCTTGTACAGTATAGAAATGTAAGTATAATTATCCAGTCATTAACTACCCTGTCATCAAGTTTCTTGTACAGTATATAAATGTAAGTATAATTATCCAGTCATTAACCACCCTGTCATCAAGTAATTTGTACAATATAGAAATGTAAGTATAATTATCCAGTTATTAGATTAATTTAATGTACAGAAATATAAGTATATTCACCCTGTCAGCAAGCAAAATGTACAGTATTGAAATGTGAGTATAACCACCCTGTCATCAAGTGACATGTACAGTATAGTGTAGTTTACATGCAGATGTAGTGCAGGTCACATGATGATCGTTAAAAATTGAAGCTTCCTGATGATTGCGATCTTCATGTACAAGGTTACTATTACATTCCATTATCAATTAACACCACTGAATAAGCAATTCATTCTTGTTTAATATTCAGTCCATCTCATCAATTAGAGGGGACAGAGAAGAGAGCAGTTGATCAAGCAATGTGAGAGAGACTGAATGTGTGTGTGAGTGAGAGAGAGATAAAATGAAAAAATTAAATGAAGCTATACATTTTGTATATTTAATCATGTTTAGTAATCAAGTTTTAATCATGTAAGAGGAATATAGCATTCATGATTTTCATGAAAATAAGAGTTGATAAGTGCAACGATTGTTGTTTTGCATTACATATTAAAGACCCAAAAAAGCACAGCAGAAAACAAGCTTAGCACATTTACTACTATTCATTTGTAAATTACATTAATTTATCATCAAAAGCCTTGGACATTTACATTTTTATTTTTTGGTTTAGAGATTTATTGTCATTACAGTGAGATTTATCTTTGAAATATTGTTATGATTGTCGGTCTTAAAATATGTAACTGACAGAAATTGAAGTCAACAATTGAAGTAAAATCAACAAGCAATTTATTTCTCTATGATGCAATGTGAAACACAAACAACCCTTACAAAATTTTGAATTAAATTCCGAATAATCCTTAATATTCTATGACAGGTCTAAAAATATAGAATGTTCTGAATAAATTCTAATAGTCTTGAATGTCCTGATATGAGACATTAATGCAATCCAGAATGTCTTCGAATGAGTTTAAAAAAATCCAAATATATAAATTCCAAAGCCAATAAGCAGTTTAGTAATTCAGCTAAATATTTTTTATAATTCTTCTTAAATTATATATTATGTTAATAACACAACTGCAAACTCAGGTCATGGATTCCCAGAGACTGATAGGGAACAAGAATCAATTCTTTATATAAAATACCTATTCATATACATTTCATTTGACTCAGATGTGAAAATTCCAGTCTTATTGTAAACAAGACTGGGTGTAGAATGTTCCAAACTCAAATGCTTTGTAAATATTATATTTACAACTTACAATCATGGACATAAGTTAGGCAGACAAGTGAATCTACATAACAAGCATTACCTCTTTTTATTGCTTAGACTTAAAGAAAAAGAAAGATTGCATTTTTATGTGCAAAAAGTTTGATTTTTTTCAAATTCTATTTTCATTTTCCATTTTTACAGGTTTTAAGTTTAGAGCGGTGCCTAAATTGGTATAATTATGTTACTGTGAATTCATTTATTATTGCTTTTGAAGTATCATCCATGAAACTTGTCACCTGGTGAAATATAGTTAATTCACTGAATATAAAAATTTAGTGTACAGGTTTTGTGCTTATAGCTTCTTAAGGAGTTGGAGCCAGTTGACCAGAAACTGAAGGGCGAAGTAGACCTGATTCTGGAAAAGCTGAAGAATGGTGAAGACATACATTTTATAACTTTGGAGATCCCACAAGCAAAGAACACATTTATCAGGTACATGGCATAATATCTTATAAAAATCCATCATATCTTCAGTTTTTTGTCTATATTTTAATCATTATTAACATTTGAAAATAGTTTTTAAAAATGTCTTTTGTATTTATTAAGAATGGTTTCAGGATTGTTATTAATGTTCTAGGTTTTTCATGTTGCAGTGTTTCCTCTTACAAAAATGAACTTTATGTTTTAATGATTTCATACATGTGACCATTATCTTTTACCTTGTTTAACATTTTTGTTTTTATATTATATCTTTTTGTTCTTTGTGATTATTTTTGCTTGAAGAGTTTATCTCATTAAAGTTTTTTTTCTTCATTTCTCTTTTGATTGTTACATTTTTTAAATTTTAGTTGTCACCATATATCCGCAATTATGCAAGGGCAGCATGAAATTCTACTACACGCATAACTAAAGCATTTGTTAAGATAAAGTGGTAAAACATGGCAACATAATGAGGTGTTAAGAAACTTAGTTTTTGTCAGTGTTACAGCGGCAATAAGGGTAGCATCAATTTTTAAGTTTCTGTGATGAATTATAACTTTGTCTAGCTTTTGCAAATTAGGGTAGCATCAATGTTTAAGATTTTATGTTGAATTATAACTTTGTCTAGCTTTTGCAAATTAGGGTAGCATCAATGTTTAAGATTTTATGTTGAATTATAACTTTGTCTAGCTTTTGCAAATTAGGGTAGCATCAATGTTTAAGATTTTATGTTGAATTATAACTTTGTCTAGAATTTGCAAATTAGGGTAGCATCAATGTTTAATATACTGTGATGAATTATAACTTTGTCTAGAATTTGCAAATTAGGGTAGCATCAATGTTTAATATTAATTGTTGATTTATAACTTGGTCTAGCTTTTGCAAATTAGGGTAGCATCAATATTTAATATTCTGTGTTGAATTATAACTTGGTCTAGCTCTGCAAATAAGATTTGAACATGGACACATAGTAGCACAATGTGAAGGCAAGATAACATTGTGTGTGTCTTCAACAGGGCAAGATAACATTGTGTTCGACAGGGCAAGATAACATTGTATGTGTTTGACAAGGCAAGATAACATTGTGTGTTTTTGACAAGGCAAGATTACATTGTGTGTGTTTGACAATGAAAGATAACATATTCTGTGTGTTTGACAAGATAACATTCTGTGTGCTTAAAAATGAAAGATAACATATTTATGTGTGTTCAACAAGGCAAGATAACATTCTGTGTGTTTGACAAGGTAGTTGTGTCCAAAGATACCTGCATTAAAATGATAAAGTTTGATCTATAAGCATTTGTGTTGTTATGGATTAAGGCAGCCTTTTTCTGGTTCTGCTTGTAGGAGGAAGATTGCTACCACATCAAGGAATGATGGGACAGACAAGAGGAAGCTGAGTGATCTTGTGACAGATTCAGAAGAGGATGACTCCTCAGCTGAGGACGTTGAAAGCTTCCTTCCACCCACAGGAGGAGGAAGTAAACGAAACAAGGTATAATAAGGTTCTGAATACAAACTTGGACGTTAGAAGTAAAAATGGAAGTCCATTTTTATTAAAGTCTGTATTTCTTTCCTTTGTCAATATTTAGAGATGAGCAAAGCAAGGATACAAATCAAGCTTATGTAAAAGAATGGTTTTATGTTATATTATGTTAATTCAAATAAGCACAGGGGCCCTGAGTGGTCAAAAGCGCTGTCCGTTACAGATCATTGCCATCTCACCTCTTTCTGGGTGGGTTCGAGTCTAGGATTCGTCAATGTGGGTATGTGAGAAAGCTTGCCTGTAGCTTCTCGTGGGTCAGTGGTTCTTTCCGGGGTTTTTGCTCCACCATTAATACTAGCCGCCATGTATAGCCTATCTTGTGCTGCAAATGGCGTTAAACCATAAAACAAACAAATAAGCACAGGTTTAATTTCATCTGATCTTATTGTATTGTAAATGCTGTTAATGTGTCTGCCATTTATTAACCCTTACAAACAATGGTGGGTGGGTGTACAGGAATTAAATTGTTCATTTGTCAGTTACACTGTTTTTCATATATCTCCTGAACCATCAGAGATATATTCATGAATTTTGATGTGCATTTTGTTATAAGGTCAGTTTGTAAAGCAGGGGTTGTATTCCTTAAGCACTCACAGCATTGGCATTTCTTGGACATAATGACCTTAAATTCACCTCTGTGGAGTACACCATCTTTGAATGTCAGCCAAGTTGTTGTTCTTAGGTCAAGTGTTACTATTTTTAGCACCTACTTTTTTGGAAATGTGATTTGCGGAGGAGGGCCAACTTTGTACATACCTGTACATTTGTATTTATTTTTTTTTATTTAGATATTGTTTGTTGCACCCTGTAAAAATACCTAAAATCATGAAACTTGATAGGGAATGGATCTTAACAAAATTAATAACTGTGACCTATATTTCACACTTCACTTACTTTTCTTTAATATTATAAACAATATTATTAATTTTTTACTTCGTTTCTCAAAAATGTTCATGGTAGACTCAGCAGACTGGATGAATACATGCATCCCTGTTAGGGTGTTACTTTGCTTTGACCTACATTTTTAGCTTGGGTTAATTGTCTGCATTTAGCTTATGACCAAATAAGGACCAGGTATATTGTTATACCTAGATACATGACACTTATTAAGGGACCAGGTATATTGTTATACCTAGATACATGACACTTATTAAGGGACCAGATATATTGTTATACCTAGATACATGAAACTTATTAAGGGACCAGGTATATTGTTATACCTAGATACATGAAACTTATTAAGGGACCAGGTATATTGTTATACCTAGATACATGAAACTTATTAAGGGACCAGGTATATTGTTATACCTAGATAGATGAAACTTATTAAGGGACCAGGTATATTGTTATACCTAGATATATGAAACTTATTAAGGGACCAGGTATATTGTTATACCTAGATACATGAAACTTATTAAGGGACCAGGTATATTGTTATACCTAGATATATGAAACTTATTAAGGGACCAGGTATATTGTTATACCTAGATATATGAAACTTATTAAGGGACCAAGTATATTGTTATACCTAGATACATGAAACTTATTAAGGGACCAGGTATATTGTTATACCTAGATATATGAAACTTATTAAGGGACCAGGTATATTGTTATACCTAGATATATGAAACTTATTAAGGGACCAGGTATATTGTTATACCTAGATATATGAAACTTATTAAGGGACCAGGTATATTGTTATACCTAGATACATGAAACTTATTAAGGGACCAGGTATATTGTTATACCTAGATACATGAAACTTATTAAGGGACCAGGTATATTGTTATACCTAGATACATGAAACTTATTAAGGGGATGCATTTTGATGAGTATTAGTCTCTTATTACAGGTAATTGTGACCATTATTTCATGCTCACTTACAGTGTCAAGATTTCTTATGTCAAAATCATCAGTCAAGATGGTTGCATGCATCACTGTTAGTAATCACAGACCCTTTCTGTTGAAATGCAGATGGAAGTAGGAATAAATATGTGTATTCAATGGTAAACTAGATTAATAAATATGTGTATTCAATGGCCAGATTAATAAATTGTATACCATAATATGTAACTATTATACATGTTTTTGAGTGTAGGAAATAAATGCACTGCCTGCTACATGCTTTTCATGTGTGGCCTCACCTGTAGTGACTGACCAAAGTTAACACTGAAACATGAAGTGTGTTTTATAGACACTCCAAGGCATGATTCTGACTTAATAGGGGTTAGGGTTTTATTAATTGTACTATTTTTGTTTGTCCCAATAAGTTAGGATCATCATGGTCAGGTAGGTGCATTTACTCAAAGTAAGTGTTACTTATTGTTTATATACTTTGACCAAAGAAAATATAGCAGCTATCTTTTTTTTGACATGGAGAAAGTTTATACATCGTATGGAATTTTGGCATGAGAAATGACCTATGTGACTGAAACTCTAGAGGGGGCCTACCTATGTTTATGTCAAAGTTTTTTAAAAGTAACTTCTATAGCTAAAGTCAGTAATACGTTTTCTCAGTATAGGTGTACTTAAAGGAAATTGTTTAAAAATTAAAAGAAACCTTCATCAAAGAAATGACTGTTTCTCAATGGCGTTTTGATCACATAGCATGGATGCTGTTCAAGGTTAACTTTGGAAATGCTTCAGAAGAGTTACAAATTAGTAAGAAAAAATATTGCTTCAGAATTTCTAGACTCTTTTGTATGCATTGCCTATTGTGTATAATTAGTCAATACCCCAAACTCTGTTTGATGGTTCTTTTATACCTGTTGTGGAAAAATGTTTGTAGAAATTTTATTTGGTAACTAAATTTCCATCCACATATTTGATATCTCAAATGTAAAAAAGCCCATATTTTTATATTATTTGTGGCAAACATGGATTCATGAGGAGTCTGGAAGGTCTTACTCTAGTTATACGAGAATTTAATAAAATCTAAGCTTGAATAGTTTTATTATTCAGCTGAAAAGTGTTACCCAAGACGCACACTCCATTTATAGTCTGGGATTTGTCTTGAAAACTTCTTCATTTGAAAGCCTTTGGCTAAGGTAGATGAACGATCACTTAATTTCAGATTAAGGAAATTGTCTTGTTAGTACTATCCTGAAAATCCCACATACAAAGTCATCTTCAGGCCCAAACATTTTAGGATTGGAACTCCCATTTTGTTCCGTCTGTTGGCATATGAATTCTTCCTAATCTACATTTAACAAATATCAGTATCACTGCAGAATTTCCCAAATACCACCATGGTTATTAAAGTGTCCCCATCCCTATTTCCATTTAAGATTTCATCTTTGCCATTAAGAAAAAGTTCTTTGTTATGTCCACCATAAACTGGAGCACATTAGGTGATGATGGTGTCCATTACTGAATGTCCAGCACATAGAACTAGTAAACTTTGTGTTTGTCCATTAATGAATAGCCCTATAACTTTTGGGGCCAAAATATCGTCAGGAAATAGAAAATGGTTTCTGTGCAATAAATCGAATTCTCAATTTGCGTTGGTTACCAGAATTTGTGGATGGCTTATGCTTAGGATAAGGAAGAGGCCATTGATTAGGGGCCAAAGGTCAAAGGTTAAGATCACTTCAACTCAAAGAATCACTTTATTTTTTGCACATTAACCTTTGTTCTACATCACACACCCTATCAACTTTGTGGTTAAATGGGCAAAGTCACTGTGCTTAAAAGAATGGTTTCAGCACACAAAAATCCAGTTATCTTGACAGAGAACCATGAAACAATGGTCATGATTGATTTGTGTGATGAGCTTGCCTTTTCAAATTACTGACATTTCACCTATCTCCAGGTGAGTTTGACTCTCTTGCTTAGCCAAAACTTGGATATGCACATGTAAAACTTGCAAGTAGATTCCCGTGGGTCAGTGTTCTTCCTGGTGTTCTCATTTGTTCTTCCTTCACTCGATATACTGGATGACATGTGTGGTCAGTAATGTGCTGAAAAATGGAATAAAACCCATAACAACATCAACAGGATGTTGTTGTTTTTGTAGTAGGGTTTAACACCATTTTTCAGTACAAGATAGGCTATACATGGCAGCCAGTATTAATGGTGGAGGAAGAACCTAGGAAAACCTTGGAAAGAACCACTGACCCACGAGAAGCTACTGGCAAGCTTTCTCACATACCCACATTGGCCGAATCCAAGACTCGAACCCACGCAGACAGAGGTGAGATGGCAGTGATCTGTAATGGAGAGCGCGTTAGACCACTTTGCCACTCAGGACCCTTTCAACAGAATGCAGTTTTTCGTTACAAGATTTTAGTTTGAATTTTTATTTCATGTACCTTTTGATTTTTTTAACATCAAATATTTTTTTTTTTTTATCATTCAGTACTTCATTTACTTGTATTTATTATTGTTTATCTAAATTTTGTTTTGCAATTTTACCTTTAAAAAGTTAAAATTTTGTTGATTTTCATTGGCATAATATTTTACTTGTATCAACCAGGATTGTAATGTTGTGCTTTTAAACCCAATACATATATTATTTGGCTTTTAAGCCCAATACATATATTATTTGGTACATGTTGACTTGCGATATAAATGTAATTAAAGTGTATTACCTTTATGTGTGCCTTTCTTTCCACAAGTTGAAAACAAAGTTACTTGGCATAACTTACAATGGATTTGTGTAAGTGCTGTAATTTAAATACTGTTTAACTTGTAGCTTATAAAATGGATAACTCTGACCATGGTTTACTCATTAACACTTGTTATGTTCTACCAATTGGTGCCATGTGAGTGGGAGTATAATGGGATACCTGCTCATGAGTAATTCTTATTTTTAATCCTCAGAAGCAACTGAAAGAGGAAGGAAAATATGAAACAAAGGATGAGAAGGCAGCGCTTGCTTACTATCAGATGATGAAGGAAGGAAGAAAAAATGACAAAGAAGAAGAAGAGTAAGCACCTGAACTTGATATATTCTTGTTTGGCCACAAAAATTGATAAACAAGTTTACACCTTAATTTTTGGTTGAAATATTTAGTAATTATTATTGATATTCGGTAAGATAATCCAGCACATAGTTTGAATTACAAATGAAGATGGTAGATCATTCATTAATGTATTTTGTTTATATACATGTACAGAGATGCTGCCAGGCAAAGGGGTCACAGGTTTCTTGAAAGGAAAACTGTTAGTCATGCAACTTCTCAAAACCAATTTGGGAAATGTCATGCAAAAAATTTGTAATTCTTGCATTTTGTTGTATCCAAAACATGCTGCAATTTTATTTTTTGTTTTCTTTTCTTCTTAAGACAAAGATTACTAATAATGGTTTGTCAAATTAAGTCCATTTTACTTGTGATCTCAGTCAAGCTAAGGTCGATTTTTAGTGTTTTGATTCAAGCATCTGTATAATTGACAGCTGCTGCAGCTTTTACAGAAACTATTAATAGGTTCAAATTTAATTATCTCCTAGAGGAGAATAACAAATTCATGATTTGATCAATCATGACGGAATTGTGTAGAGTGATTTTTATGAATGTTGAAATGGAAAATCACAGATTTCTTTACGGCAGTATCATCCGCTATGGTTGATACTATAGGACGAAAGGAAAGCTCTCATGTTCCGATGTGAACAAAAGATTTTGCAGTCTGATGACATGGAAATAGTCATTGCCTCTTTCACAGTAAGTGGAAACAGAGGCTGAGAGAAATGGAAGAAAACTAAATTCCAAGACATGTTGTTAATTACCTACAACTAGTTAAGGAAAGAACCAAAATGGAGGGATATTTTTGTGTTCTCTGTTAAGAATAGAAGAATGATTATCTGTTTACTAACAAAGTTGGTTGCAAAGAGTTCTTCAAAGGCTACCCACTTGGCTGAATACAGCCTTGCAAAAACGTGATCTTACAACATAAATATCCAAGGACAATATGATCAAGTTTGAATATCATGAGGACCAGTTCCCTGATTTGTTTAGATTGGCCAAAATTGTAGTGGTTCTTCCATTACAAAAAGCCGATTGTAAGACAGGATTTGGTTCATTAAACAGAATTCACACTGCGCTTAACATCGGAGACGGTGAATAAAAATGAGGGCAATTCAGTACATGGGTGGGGGGAGGTCATGAGGCTTTGAAGAAATGGAATGATAAGAATAGGAGAAGAATATTTATCAGTGCAGCAAACTGAATCGGGTATGCAGATATTTTATGTATTTGCTGTCAAAGAAGTGATATAACATCATTAAATACTTGTGCTAAATTGTGTATACAATAATGTTGTCCCCCATCAGTTTACGTTCGGCATTGTCCCCACTAATTTCATAGGGGACCTCTCCCACTTATGAAAATTTCTGACAGTATCTCAGCATGCATTAATAGTTTATTTAACAAAAATGGGAAAAGAGACTGACCTTGTTCTTAATAAGCATTTGGGTTTCAGATACAGTCAAGCACTAGAAATACAGTGTATGTACAAGGGTTAATCTGTATAAATAAAACTGCCACTTGAACACTTTTAAGACTGTTTAATCTTGAGTTACTGTGTTTATTTTGATTATATCAGAAATGGCCAGACTAAAAGACAGGTCTTCCAATAATCAGTCATCAAATTTCAGGTAGAAATATATGACATGAAAGTTTGGATTGCCTTTGTCATGAAATTCCAGGTATAAATATTTCACATGAAAGTTTGGATTGCCTTTGTCATGAAATTTCAGGTAGAAATATATCACATTATGAAACTTTGGATTGCTTTTGTCATCAAATTTCAGGTAGAAATATATCACATTATGAAAGTTTGGATTGCCTTTGTCATCAAATTTCAGGTAGAAATATATCACGTTATGAAAGTTTGGATTACCTTTGTCATCAAATTTCTGGTAGAAAATTAAACTTGATGGCAACTGCTGTTTCTACTCGTCTAGAAATATAGCCATTTCAGGTATGTCCAATTTGCTTCTGGTATTGGACTGCAACATTTGCTGGTGGGACTCATGTTTTTCCTAAATGAGGAGTCCTGAACTCCTAGTTTTAAAATCCTAGTGAGACCTCTGTTCAGACTTTGGAAAATGCAGGAATTGATAAGATTTCATTGCTTTTAAGTCGCCACAAGAGGCCAGCTTTATAGGCCCAAACAAAGCCTAGATTTTTATATATCTGACAACGACATTAAAGCCTGACGGCAAGATCAACTAATTGTTGAACAAAGTATGGGTCGGAACTGGCAGCTGGTCAACATAATGATTAGAAAACAAAGGATTTGTTTAAGCTGGGACTAAGGGCTTCTGTCGACATGTACGTTTATTTTTCTATCTCAACATCAACATAAGCATGAAAATTTTGGTAGTAATAGTAGACCAAGGGACTAGGACTTTGCTTTTTTGTCGACATAGGTGGCTTGTGGGTAGGACTGTACTTAGAAATATATCACATTATGAAAATTTGGATTGCCTTACTCTATTTTGATACTTATGTGTGCCAACATGGTACATGTAAAATTAGCGCATCTTGATAATAAATTTTGTTTCTTGATAGTCCAGACACATTGAACTCTAAAGATGACTATGGTCAAGAGGAAAAAGAGGTAGGGGAGGATGAGGAGGAGTTGGCAGTAGAGGATGGAGAGACAGACAGCAAACGAGCTATCACATACCAGGTAATCATTGAATATGGTTTATATACTTATATGGAATGCATAACTGAAATTTGATCCTACAAGATTTTGAGAGCACAGTAAAGTAGTGCATAAGAAAGAATACTTAGCCTGGAATAAGCATATAGAACCATTTGCATTCAGATGGATCTTTTTTATTTAGCTAAGCAATAAAACACATAACTTGAAGTTATCTTCCAGCTAAATAAAAATATTCAAAGAATAGAATATTATTGAAAACATGAACAAAATACATTGTTTTTTATATAAGTGTTTTCAAAATCATATTATGTCAGGTTGTTATATTCAAATTCAAAAGCTTGTAGTTTTACATCAGGTGGATATCAGTGTAGAAAAATTGGTCACATAAGCAAGCTGAAAAATCTGATAGCAGATGATGTTTGTTTTTAATTCCCCAAATTATGAACATATCAGTGAAGTTGACAATAGTGACTAATATTAATAAGGTGAAAATTAAATTATTTGAACCTCAGCTTTTATAGAAAAATAGTCCAGATGTATTCCAGGCTATAACATTATTGGGAGGATTGCAATACAGCTCTTGAAGTTGACATATTTTTGATCTACAACATGAGAGGTATCTTATTAATCTGCCCATATATTTGTTTATTGTAGATTGCTAAAAACAAGGGGTTGACTGCTAAGAAAAGCAAAGAATTGAGAAATCCAAGAGTAAAACACAGGATGAAGTACAGAAAAGCCAAAATCAGGAGGAAAGGCCAGGTAAGTTATTGCAAGGCTGTAAATGAGGTGTTAAATTATCTTTTGTACTTCATAGATTTCCTTTTCATAAATTGCTTTCTTTCAACATTGATAATAGTTGCAGCATAATCAAACTGAGCCATAAGGAGGCATAGGGATCTTGTAAAACACATAACCCTTTGCTTGCATAGGAATCTGGTCAAACATAACCCTGTGCTTGAGTAGGAATCTGGTCAAACATAACCCTATGCTTCAGTAGGAATCTGGTCAAACATAACCCTGTGCTTCAGTAGGAATCTGGTCAAACATAACCCTGTGCTTCAGTAGGAATCTGGTCAAACATAACCCTGTGCTTGCATAGGAATCTGGTAAAAAACATAACCCTGTGCTTACATCGGAATCTGGTAAAAAAACATAACCCTGCGCTTGCGTAGGAATCTGATAAAACACAAAACCCTGTGCTTGCGTAGGAATCTTGTAAAACGCAAAACCATGTGCTTGCCTAGAAATCCGGTAAAACACAACCCTGTGCTTGCATAGGAATCTGATAAAAAAACATAACCCAGTGCAAGCCTAGGAATCTGGTAAAACACATAACCCTTGCGTAGGAATCTTGTAAAAAATATAACCCTGTGCTTGCGTAGGAATCTGGTAAAACGCATAACCCTGTGCTTGCGTAGGAATCTGGTCAAACATAACCCTGTGCTTGCCTGTTTCGACCTGCACCATTAAGCTGAAGCCTCTAGGGTAGGTTAGTGAAGGTAATGACTGTCTCAAGGGCAAATACCAGTTGGATATGTGTATTTGCTTTCTGTCCTCATCCTTTTTGAAAGTTATGGCTCTAATTTACATTTTGTATCATGCTTTTCCCTTCTACTGTATAATTATTGAAAGTTATGGCTCTAATTTACATTTTGTATCATGCTTTTCCCTTCTGCTGTATACTTATTGAAAGTTATGGCTCTAATTTACATTTTGTATCAAGCTTTTCCCTTCTGCTGTATACTTTTTGAAAGTTATGGCTCTAATTTACATTTGTATCATGCTTTTCCCTTCTGTTGTATACTTTTTATTACTGTACACTTTCTTCTGCTGTATACTTTTTCAGCTTTCTGAGGTTAGGTGATGAATTTTGGCACACTTGTTCATTATCACTAAAATGTGTGTCATGTGCCATGTACTATATTCTGTATCAAGATCAGTGTTAGTATTGTACATGTTCTATCCCATTTTTCCATTCATTTTAATCTCAAGATTGTTTTGTTGGTTTTAATAGTACTTGCATGTGTTTTTGGCTATAGCATGTCTGAGAAAATGAGTCCAGTGCTTTTCAACAAGAACAGGCCATAGCAGTCAGACTGGTCTGGCTTGGGCAGTTTTAGATATTAAGGGATGAAATTTCCTATGCTTATACTTGTCGATATTTCACTTTAATATACAGTAGTACCCCTCTTATATGGCCACCCCTTCTGCACTGGGAAAGTGGCCTTATAAGATGGGTGGCCTTTCCAGAGGGGGCTAAAATTTTTCTGAAAACTACATGTAATATACGTGTTAAGAAAGCTCCATACTTCAAAGCACTTAATATCTTCATTTAAAAGTAACATAAATCATTAAAATGTTCTTCTTGTTATAATAACAAACTTATTTCAACTGAATATACGTTAATAATTCTTATTCTTAACATAAGCATGATATGCGAGTTGGTATTTTTGTCATGCACATTGCTAAACCATCCAAAAAGCGTCATAATTCTCGTTACATTTTCTCCACTGTTGCTAAATAAACTCCTTATCAGTAATGATGTTGTTTATTAGAGTATTGTCAACATAAAATTATTTTATTCAAATCTTTTCTACACAAAAAAAGTTCAGCAAGTTCCCCCTCCCCACCTTGTTCAATGTTGCCAAGCAGAAAAACTCATTTTCATCTAAAATAAATCGTCTCCTTTTACATGATGACATGTTAATGTTTGGTAATGATTTATTCAGATGTTGGTAACTGTATGCAATTTTATTATGCAGTCAAAACTTTTGTAAAGTGGATGAAATGCCTTCATAAAGGAAGCAATAAATGTGTTGTCATGTAATTTTTCGATCTTTGTCTGGTACACTGTTTTGTTCAATTTCTCTGTGTGTGTGTGTTAATGCACAAAATTTATTTTTTGCCTTTGCTGACCATGTTAGGATCTTGACAATTACATCAGGTTGTAATCATCAAAGAGAAGAACTTGATAGATATGTGAAGCGCAAAACTCCATATTTTTTAGCCCATTTCTTGTAAATATCGGCTGTTATAGACAATAATATTAATCTTAGTGTTACATGTACTTTAGTAAACACTTCTTTCTGTAACGGAAACCTGACATTGGGAGATATGTAGCAGCGATAGAGATAATCTGATTACTTACCTTACGTCATAATATGAATTAATTATTGGTTCTGGATACATTTAGATAATAAGGGCCACTTGTGAGATAAAGATTTTACATTTACGTACTAATATGATGGTTGTGTTAGAGGGGTGACCGTTCTTTTTTAACACAAATTTGTCGGTGCCAATGGATTCTAGCTGTAAGAAGTGGGTGGCCACTGGTCAGGGGGGCTGTTCAAGAGAGAGACTATTGTAATTGGTAACTGTATCACTGATACCTATTGTTTTGACCCCATTCACTCCTCATGATGTTGTGCAATCTTAGTGGAATCTCTGAGTGGGGTTTATCTTTTAATGTTGACTTTTCCTTTTCACTCCATCATTTTAGACCCATTTGAGATGAAGGATTAAACCTGGGAAAGTTCTGTGTCATAACTTTGAGGTGTGTCACGTAAGATGGGTGTGTGTGATTCTAATATGAAAGTTTACTAGTGAATTTTATTCCTACATTCCCATCCAAAAGGTTCCTATCCAGAGCAGTAATGCAGACATTGCTCATTGGGTGTTGCAAAATTAACAGCCAAAGAAGAAATCGAATCATTTATGAATAAATATTCTCAGCCTTATATTATTTTTTTTTTATTCCACAGATTCGTGAGCCAAAAACAGAGGTGGCAAGATATGGTGGAGAGCTCTCAGGAATTAGAGCAGGCATTAAGAGAGGAATAAAATTAAAGTAATAAGACCTGTTTTTGACATAGAAATAAACATTTGCTGTTTGAAATTAGTTCTATCTTTTCTTTTTTCCTAATTTGACTATATTCAACTTCGCCTTATTAATTGCATTATTATATAAATAGAATGAAAAATATTTGTTATGGAACTCTCTAGAATAGTCATATACAAAAATTGTTTTAACAAAGAAAAAGCATTGAGATGCTGGAGCTCCATCCTTCCATTCACACTATTTGCAACCACCCAATGGTGAGAATTGGATGCAATTAGTTAGGTGAATGACTTATTACAGGATGTGCCTTGTTAAAGTTTTCTTTTTATATGGATGAATCTTGAATTACTGCACACACACACACACACACACACACACATGGGGCCCCCGAGTGGTCTAAAGCGCTGTCCGTTATGGACCACTGCCATCTCACCTCCGTCTGTGTGTGTTCGAGTCTAAGATTTGGCAAATGTAGTTATGTGAGAAAGTTTGCTAGTAGCTTCTCATTGGTCGGTGGTTCTTTCCGGGGTTTATCCAGTTTCTTCCTCCACCATTAATACTGGCCGCCATATATAGCCTATATTGTGCTGAAAAATGGCGTTAAACCTTAAAAAAAACAACAACATACATACACTAATGCAGTATGGTGTGTACAGTGTCATGTAGACCTAAATGTACCTTGTATGCTGGTTATCATCTTGTCAAATCCTGTTTGGACAGAGTTATGGCTTTTGACAATGAACTGATATCTTCACACAGAAAGTTGTTTGTAACCTGCAGTCCTTGCAGACATAATTGGATGCCATTTGGTAGGTGAATTACCTATCAGGTGTAGATTTTGCTTATTAAGGTTTTATCTTTTCTTGTTAAAAATTTAGTTTTATTTCCTTTTTTCATTTAATATTTTCATTTGAGATATTGCTGTACATATTGCTGTACATATAAATAGCCCACTCAACTTATTCTTTGGCATATTGGCATCAGCATTCTTTGGCATATTGGCATCAGCTTTCTTTGGCATATTTGCATCAGCATTCTTTGGCATATTGGCATCAGCATTCTTTGGCATATCGGCATCAGCTATCTTGGGCATATTGGCATCAGCATTCTTTTGGCATATTGGCATCAGCATTCTTTGGCATATTGGCATCAGCTATCTTGGGCTTATTGGCATCAGCATTGTTTCAGCTTGTATGCCTTACATAGGTCTAATCTTGTTTGGAAGCATCATTGCATTCCGATTGTTTTGTCCTCCCTTGATTTTTGCCAGATAGCTTCCCCAAAATTTGATGGATTTTGGCATGTTGCTTCAGATTCATGAGATTGTTTACAGGTGTTATGCACCATAAATGCTTGTCCTTGTAAAATTTTGCAGGATAATTGTATTCATCCTTTTTGCATTTAAATTAATGGCACACTGCTTTCTATTTATTAGACTTTTACGAGTTTAATTTTCAGGTATTCCATTTTAAAGAGTTGTGGTTCATGATTGTCCATTCACCTGACTTGGCTTTCCACAACACAAGTTATCAAGAAATAATGCATTTCAGCCAAAGTTATTATATTTATGAGATCACTGGATTTCCATGTTTATTTATATTTTAGAAAGCTTATGACCACTGAATGCTTATCTTCCTCAAGCTGGTTTTTCAACAGTAGTTCTTAATTTTCTGTAAGATCCTGCCAAGCAGATAGTAGGTAGCATGATCATTGTGATGCAGCCATCACTACTATCTCTAGTGTGCTCTAACCCTAACCATAACCCAGCCATCACTACTACCTACAGTGTGCTGTAAGATAATGGTAGCTTATTCATCTTTTATGCTATTGTTTTCATTACAAAAAAGAAACCCCAGTGAACTTGAGGTTGCTGACCTGACTGACATCTGTTTAACCCTTTAGCTACGACTACCGCATCTAAGCATCTACTGTAAATAGCTCCCAAACCCCACTGATGCATATATGCCGTGCCGATAAGCCTAGTTTCCTACCCCAGTGTTGCTTATGTGCGACAAGTTCAACAGTAATCTAAACCCCAGTGTCGCTCATGTGCGCACAATACCGCTGTGTTAACTAAGGTTGAAAGTGCGAAAATGTACATATTTATGATTATCATAACCAATGAGAGGATTGTTTATTCAACATTTTGATACAAGTTGGAAAGCTGAGAGTTTAAATTTAGACACACTAAAATGAATTTTCTGCAGTTTACAAAACCTGTTTTTGAGATAAACAAAGATGGATTCCGATTCTGATATAAGTGACTTTAACGGGTCCAGTGCAAGTGATATTGAAAAGTTTAATGAATCATTCTTAGAAAATGGATCAGATATTGATGTTAATCCCATTTCAACACCAGATGCAAACAATCTTTAATTGGATGACAAGGTGGACATAGTTTCAATTGGAATGGAGTGACAACCTTGCCGTATTCGAAATCAATGTTTTTGATTCTTATGTTGGTTCAACAATCAAGCTTGGACCACTAAGCAATGAAAGATTTTTACAATGAATTATTCCTGAATATCTGGTAGAAAATCTTGTGAAAGAAACAAGCAGTTTTGTTAAGAAAATAGGGGACCAAAAGCAAGACATGAAATCAGCATCACAGATGTTTGCATTAGTCCTACATGCAAGACATAGCACATGTTGATTTTGTTTAGGTGCTATACATATATTGTAATATACATGATAACATCATCATTTATGTGTGGATAATTACTGTTTTGAGAGGTACCGCTCACAACATTGTAATTAGAGTGGATTTCATTCATGTATTTATATATACATATGAAAATATTGGATTTATTTTGTGGGATTCAAAACAGTTTAGATGAATGGGATATCTTATATGATGGGATATAGGAGTATATAAAGTGGAAATATATGAATAACAGACACTATGCAAGATATGCTGTTTTTTCATTTCACTGAAATCCAGTAAAAACTAATGAGATAATGAATATAAATGTAGCCATGTTTTTATTGTCAATTTCTGTAGTCAGCCTTGATGATGCTCTAGTATTCAGCCTATCAATCAGCCTCAGTTGTCTGAATAACTGATATGATAGCACAGAGCAGTAGTGAAACTACACAACAGCTATAGTAGCTAAAATGTTAATGGCCAACTGCTAGAACCAAAAAATCTGGATAATAAAAAGATACTTTTTCTCGAAAGTTTGTCCAGTCTTGTTGATTGCATGGTAAAAAAACAATTGTTTCAGGGTTTCTATTTTTTGTATCTTTGTCCATTTTTGATGGCACATTGGAATCATTGGTCTGTTCTAAGACTTTTTATGCCAGGATGCAATCAAAATTGGTCAGGTTCATTTGAGACTTTTTTTATGATCAAGTTAAAATGTTTTCTATATTTTGGTAACTGTGACCATATTTGATGGCATTTCAGCATAATTTGTTTATATCTTTAAGATCTTCAGCTAGAACACTACTGGAATTTAGAATGCATTATGGTGTTACAAGTCTAAGCTCTTAAAATAAGTAACAGAAAAGAGTGAAAGACAACAAGCTTTGTATAATTCAGCAAATAATTTATTTCCCTAGATTACAAAGTGAAAATATGAAAAAAGAACTTTACGGCATTGTGAATTAAATCTGGAATAAACCAAGAATTCCAGACTCGAGTCCTAGTAATTCAAAGTCCTGAATAAAATTTACTAGAAGTCCAGAATAAATCCAAAACATGAAGGCTATGATACGTTTGTGGTAGCTTATAGTGTTGATGTGTCAACAGTCATTTGCTGAACCACAATAATCTAATTCCAAGTTTGAAATCACTATCAACTCCAGTGATTGTCTCTGTCCATGAAATTTATCAGAGCACATTTGTATTTCCAGAGAAAATAATCACTTGAATTCAGGAATTTGAATAAATTTTCCAGCCCAAAAATAAAATACTGGACACAACATATAATGCAACTTGAAAGTGCCTGATCTTAAATCCATTCCTTTGAAGAAAATTAAATCTAAAACAATAATAAAACCTTTGATAAAGTGTTTACTCATTTTGGCTGTCCCAAATCTGTCCAATCTGATCAACGGTAAAATTTTGTCTGGAATTTTCCAGCAAGGTATGTACAAATTAGGCATCCAACAATTTCGATCTTCTGCATATCACCCTGAGAGCCATGGGACTTTAGAAAGATTTCATCAGACTTTGAAACATGATTCGGTCATATTGTTTTGATATAGGTAAAGATTCGGATGAAGGTAATCATTTACTTTTGTTTGCTGTTAGGGATTCAGTTCAAGAATCTTTATGATTCAGTCCCTTTGAATTGGTCTTTGGACATACTGTACATGGATGGTTGAAGTTTTTAAAAGAAACTTCTTTCTAATGAAGAAACCGAAATTAGTTTCATTGATTATGTTTCCATTTTCAAGTATAAGTTGTCAAAGGCTTGTGAGGTTGCAAGAACTAATATGCACTCTACTCAGTCAAAAATTCAATTAAGGTATGATAAAAATGAAAAGGAAAGGATTTTTCAGCCTGGTGATAAGAGTTCTGGCTCTCTTGCCTATATAAAAAAATCCTCTTCAGGCCAAGTAGTATGGTCCATACACAGTTGACAGGGGCCCTGAGTGGTCTAAAGCACTTTCTGTTAAGGATCACTGCTGTCTCACCTCCGTCTGCGTTATGCAATTAATTTAGTTGTACTTGTCAACACTCAGGAAGGATTTAAGCAAATGAATGCAATCAGACTACTGATTTTAGAATGTATGAATACTCAGGACCATAAACTTTTACATTTGCAACAGCAAGAAAGGAATAAACTTGAACAGTTATTAATTGAATATGAGCACATATGTCAAAATGTTGCCACACGAACAATTTTTCATGACATTGATATTGTAAATTCCAAACCCGTGAAACAATACACGTACAGGATGAATCCTCTCAAACAAGAATACTTGAAAAAAGAAATTCAGTATTTGTTGGAGAATGATTTCATAGAGCCCAGCAAAAGTGACTGGAGTTTCAATGTATAATTGTTCTGAAACCAGATAATACTTTCCGCATGTGCACTATTATATGAAGGTGAACAGTGTGACTAAAACAGATTCATTATCATTATGAAGATCCAATTACTGCATCTGCATTGATAAAATTGGAAATACAAAGTGTCACCAGATTTAACCCTCTGAAAGGATTTTGGCAAATTCCACTGACAGAAGAGCAAAGGAAATTTAGACACTTGTGAATCCAGATGGACTTTATCATTATAATGTGATGCCATTTGGGATGAAAGGCTTGCCAAGTACCTTTCAATGTCTAATGAACATGATAACCTCGGGTCTAGATAATTGTGATGATTACATTTGAACACCATGACTAATTAAACACGGCTGCTTGTAGTAAGTGCTACACATGTAATGTATCTGGTGACAATTTTGGCAGGCATCCATGAAAAAGTTGACCTTCTGCATAGAACCATGCGACATAAAGAGTGGTGAGCAGAATAAGAGAGAGGAGTGTAAAAGGTCATTCTGACTTTTTCTCAACTCTGGTAGGATGTATTCACATTGAATGGATGGTTTTCAGAACAAAAGAAAATAGGATAGCGATGCAGTAGTGATAGGACAAGTAATTGCTACTATAAAAATTATTTTAAGTGGATAAATCATCAATCCATTGTAAAGAATACTGGCAAATACGATGATGAATCAGCATCATATCTATAAACCTTAAAGCCCGTCAGGTCAGAATGCCTTCTGCAAAATCGGTCAATTTTGTTGAACTATTTGAGAAAAGATGCTCAATGGTTTTTTATTTATAGTAATAACAGCTTTATTTGTTGCAAAATAAGTATCATTTAAGATAAAATTTAAAACTCTTTAAGCCAGGTGAATTTCTGTCAAGTTTGTAGAGCTGTTTTTGAGGACTGATGATTAAATGATTTCTACTTTTGGTAATACATATTTGATAGTGGTTTGACATCACATGTAAAAAATTAAATGATAGTTTGTTCTAAATTAAAAATGCACTGATCTTACATCCAATATAATTTTGAAAATTCTTTTCAGGCCATAGAGCATCAGTTCATTCGAACGAATTCTTGTTTATTAAATTTTACATATTTGGTTGCTATGTTCATTTTCAGGAAAAAATCTCTGGCAAGAGCCATCAGAATTTTGGAACCCCTGGTCAAACTAATGTGGAATTTATAAACCACAATTATCTCATATGGTACAGTGACAAGTTGTTTTGTTGTTTAATGCCATTTTTCAGCACAAGATAGGCTATACACGGCAGCCAGTATTAATGGTGGAGGAAAATCCCAGGATAACCCTGGAAAGAACCACTGACCCTCAAGAAGCTACTGGCAAGCTTCTCCCATACCCACATCGGCTGAATCTGAGACTTGAACCCACGCAGACTGAGGTGAGCTGGCAGTGATCTGTAATGGTGAGCGCTTTAGACCACTCAGGGCCCCTCCAGTGACAATAATGGTTAGATTTCTGTTTATGTAATGCTCAGTTTGTCTAGCAATATTTATCCACACATTAAATTACATACTGGTTATTTTATACTGTTTTGTATATATTTATATAGAAAATGTCAGTAGAAAAATAATGGCTGATCAAATTTGTAAGTCATAATGTTACTTATGTCTATTCACTAACAATGATTTTAATCTAATGTGTGGACAAATGCATATTCAAGAAAATAAATACCAAAATTATAGCTGTATTGAATTTCTACCATGTAAGGCTTGAAAAATAAATCAAAATGTGTTCATGGGACATGGCTGATCCACTTAAGTGCAACTGAATGCAAATGCTAACCAAGGTCAAAAAACTAAATGGTGATCTTTGTTGTTTTTGGAAAGAGAAAATGAGATGAAAACACAAATTATTATAACACTGATGATGAAAAGGAAAGGATTTTTCAGCCTGGTGATAAGAGTTCTGGCTCTCTTGCCTATATAAAAAAATCCTCTTCAGGCCAAGTAGTATGGTCCATACACAGTTGACAGGGGCCCTGAGTGGTCTAAAGCACTTTCTGTTAAGGATCACTGCTGTCTCACCTCCGTCTGCGTGGGTTCAAGTCATAAGATTCAGCTAATGTAGTTATGTGAGAAAGCTTGCAAGTAGCTTCTCGTGGGTCGTTGGTTCTTAACGGGGGTTTCCTGCATTCTTCCTCCACCAATAATACTGGCCGCCATGTATAGCCTATCGTGTGCTGAAAAATGGCGTTAAACCCTAAAAGCAACAAAAAATCAACACAGTTGACAAGAATGTAATTGATTTAAATCATATCATTAATACTCCTGGGCAGTGAAAACAAAAACAACTTTGTGACATAGATATGTTAAAGGTTCATGTTGACTGAGAAAGCCAGGTTAATCATGCAATTAATTTAGTTGTACTTGTCAACACTCAGGAAGGATTTAAGCAAATGAATGCAATCAGACTACTGATTTTAGAATGTATGAATACTCAGGACCATAAACTTTTACATTTGCAACAGCAAGAAAGGAATAAACTTGAACAGTTATTAATTGAATATGAGCACATATGTCAAAATGTTGCCACACGAACAATTTTTCATGACATTGATATTGTAAATTCCAAACCCGTGAAACAATACACGTACAGGATGAATCCTCTCAAACAAGAATACTTGAAAAAAGAAATTCAGTATTTGTTGGAGAATGATTTCATAGAGCCCAGCAAAAGTGACTGGAGTTTCAATGTATAATTGTTCTGAAACCAGATAATACTTTCCGCATGTGCACTATTATATGAAGGTGAACAGTGTGACTAAAACAGATTCATTATCATTATGAAGATCCAATTACTGCATCTGCATTGATAAAATTGGAAATACAAAGTGTCACCAGATTTAACCCTCTGAAAGGATTTTGGCAAATTCCACTGACAGAAGAGCAAAGGAAATTTAGACACTTGTGAATCCAGATGGACTTTATCATTATAATGTGATGCCATTTGGGATGAAAGGCTTGCCAAGTACCTTTCAATGTCTAATGAACATGATAACCTCGGGTCTAGATAATTGTGATGATTACATTTGAACACCATGACTAATTAAACACGGCTGCTTGTAGTAAGTGCTACACATGTAATGTATCTGGTGACAATTTTGGCAGGCATCCATGAAAAAGTTGACCTTCTGCATAGAACCATGCGACATAAAGAGTGGTGAGCAGAATAAGAGAGAGGAGTGTAAAAGGTCATTCTGACTTTTTCTCAACTCTGGTAGGATGTATTCACATTGAATGGATGGTTTTCAGAACAAAAGAAAATAGGATAGCGATGCAGTAGTGATAGGACAAGTAATTGCTACTATAAAAATTATTTTAAGTGGATAAATCATCAATCCATTGTAAAGAATACTGGCAAATACGATGATGAATCAGCATCATATCTATAAACCTTAAAGCCCGTCAGGTCAGAATGCCTTCTGCAAAATCGGTCAATTTCGTTGAACTATTTGAGAAAAGATGCTCAATGGTTTTTTATTTATAGTAATAACAGCTTTATTTGTTGCAAAATAAGTATCATTTAAGATAAAATTTAAAACTCTTTAAGCCAGGTGAATTTCTGTCAAGTTTGTAGAGCTGTTTTTGAGGACTGATGATTAAATGATTTCTACTTTTGGTAATACATATTTGATAGTGGTTTGACATCACATGTAAAAAATTAAATGATAGTTTGTTCTAAATTAAAAATGCACTGATCTTACATCCAATATAATTTTGAAAATTCTTTTCAGGCCATAGAGCATCAGTTCATTCGAACGAATTCTTGTTTATTAAATTTTACATATTTGGCTGCTATGTTCATTTTCAGGAAAAAATCTCTGGCAAGAGCCATCAGAATTTTGGAACCCCTGGTCAAACTAATGTGGAATTTATAAACCACAATTATCTCATATGGTACAGTGACAAGTTGTTTTGTTGTTTAATGCCATTTTTCAGCACAAGATAGGCTATACACGGCAGCCAGTATTAATGGTGGAGGAAAATCCCAGGATAACCCTGGAAAGAACCACTGACCCTCAAGAAGCTACTGGCAAGCTTCTCCCATACCCACATCGGCTGAATCTGAGACTTGAACCCACGCAGACTGAGGTGAGCTGGCAGTGATCTGTAATGGTGAGCGCTTTAGACCACTCAGGGCCCCTCCAGTGACAATAATGGTTAGATTTCTGTTTATGTAATGCTCAGTTTGTCTAGCAATATTTATCCACACATTAAATTACATACTGGTTATTTTATACTGTTTTGTATATATTTATATAGAAAATGTCAGTAGAAAAATAATGGCTGATCAAATTTGTAAGTCATAATGTTACTTATGTCTATTCACTAACAATGATTTTAATCTAATGTGTGGACAAATGCATATTCAAGAAAATAAATACCAAAATTATAGCTGTATTGAATTTCTACCATGTAAGGCTTGAAAAATAAATCAAAATGTGTTCATGGGACATGGCTGATCCACTTAAGTGCAACTGAATGCAAATGCTAACCAAGGTCAAAAAACTAAATGGTGATCTTTGTTGTTTTTGGAAAGAGAAAATGAGATGAAAACACAAATTATTATAACACTGATGATGCTTTATTAATGATTACTTAGAACAATACTGCACAATTTTCAAATGATGTGACAGGGTATACATACACTGGTCAAAACAAGCTTTATTTCATGTACACTGCTGAGCACTGATTTTAAAAAAAGCAATGTGCTCTTTAAGAAAATATAATGGTGCCATGTATTATGTTCATAGCAATCTGCAACTCTTGCATTTCTTCTTTGAGAATAACATTAACATTGACTGATTTTGCCTGGGAGGGTTTGCATGGTCCTTCACAGCACAGCAAACCATAAAAGTTATTTAGTGCAGAATCAAATAGAGTAATAAGTGTTGCCCTGAAAGACTGCAACTAAATTGGGCTGATCTGATAGCTGGATAAAACCCAAACCTTTATAGTCACATGACCAGCATGCTAACCAATGAGTTACTACAGCTCTATCAAAGCAGGGTAGACAACTTTACCAACTTTTACCAACTAGCCCAGAAAGGATGAGTTCCTTTTCCCCATTATTTATTTGACAATCATAACAGGTGATGACAATTCCTTAGTCCAGTTCTTGACTTTTAAATGCATTTTTTCCAGCTTTACAATAGTAGTACATGATAGTTTGGTATACCTTACTAATAAGTGGTCTAACTAGTGGAGAAAGTCTTACCGAGAAGGTCTTATTAGGTCTGAAATCCCCGTGCCTTGTAAATTTCATTCATTTATTCACAACATTTGGAAAGTACATTAAAAAAAGTTATGAAATTAAAAACTGTTTTATTCTATTCAGTTTTATTGTTTTGGATTCTCTCAAATAAATTCAAATAGTTTGAGAGTCTTTCGACCAATTCAAGGTGTTCTGAAGGCAACATATTATCCTTCAGGGTTGTGTAAATGATGTATCAACTTATGCATCAATTACTTGATGTTTATATCAGTAAAATACTAACACTGTCCCTATTACAAAATAAATAAGCACAAGAAAATATGAACTAACGCTTCCTGAAAAAAACGAGACAACTCTCTGGGAAAATTACTGGATAAAAAGGTATTTTATTAAAATATAACTTGTATGGTAGATCAGTTTCGCTATACTTCCATGTATACAGATGTCTCCATTTTAGAAGAAAGTACCACAGAAGAAAGTTTTGCAAGATATTAAAATTTCAGCTTCTTAAAAAATGCCAGGTCCTAATACTGTAATCATTGGTAGCTAGACCACTTACACAAGTTCACATAATATAATTTATTAGAAAATTCCTACTTTTACACAAAAACATTGACAATTGTAAATCTGATTGGCGACAATAACCTCCTCACTTGGTCCAGCTGACTTTGGGAATATCAAAATGCTCTGTCAAATTGTCCAGGTGTCTGTTGAATTCCTGCATAAGAAAAAGACAATTTTAAGGACAGAAAAAGATGAACACATCTATCTAAACGTTCAATAATTTTCAGTGACTTCCATGTATTTGTGTGTATGTGCTGGTATGCATATTTCTTGTCTCTGTGTCGATATGGGTCTTTCTCAAAATAAAAAATCTCACAAATCAACACAGAATAAATTTTTGCATTCATTTCTTATCATTATTGTAATATCACTGGAATAAAAAAAGTAATGCATATCTTTTTTGGCCTCTGGTCCTGGTATGTCCAAAATGAGTTCACACAACGTATTTGAAATTTAAACTTTTGTGTAAGATATATATATATATGAACATACACACACACACACACACACACACAGAGGAATAAAACAAGTTTAAATTATACACACCATTATTACGATTATAAATTATAATCATTCTTGGTAGCGGAAAATGTGTCGTATGTTTACACTGTAATTAATTTGAGGTGTTCAGTGTAATGATATTCAATGGAAATAACAAAGGTGAATCATAACTGCATACAATTCTTATAACTTATAATAGTCTCTCTAATGGAAAACACAACAAAGGTCTGCACTTGATCTGTTTCTCAAAGTTTAGATAAATGAAGAGCATGCTTAAGAAAAAGTGTAAAATACACTTCAGTGACCATGATAATGGGATGTATGCTTCAATGACCATGATAATGGATGTATGCTTCAATGACCATAATAATGGATGTATGCTTGAATGACCATGATAATGGGGTGTATGCTTGAATGACCATGATAATGGGGTGTATGCTTGAATGACCATGATAATGGGATGTATGCTTCAATGACCATGATAATGGGCTGTATGCTTCAATGACCATGATAATGGATGTATGCTTCAATGGCCATGATAATGGGATGTATGCTTCAATGACCATGATAATGGGGTGTATGCTTGAATGACCATGATAATGGGATGTATGCTTCAATGACCATGATAATGGGATGTATGCTTCAATGACCATGATAATGGGATGTATGATTGAATGACTAATAATGGTGTGTGTGCTTGAATGACCATGATAATGGGATGTATGCTTCAATGACCATGATAATGGGATGTATGCTTCAATGACCATGATAATGGGGTGTATGCCTCAATGACTATAATAATGGGGTGTATGCTTCAATGACCATAATAATGGGATGTATGCTTCAATGACCATGATAATGGGATGTATGCTTCAATGACCATGATAATGGGGTGTATGCTTCAATGAACACAATAATGGGGTGTATGCTTCAATGACCATAATAATGGGATGTGTGCTTCAATGACCATGATAATGGGGTGTATGCTTCAATGACCATGATAATGGGGTGTATGCTTCAATGACCATGCAAATGGGTTGTATGCTTGAATGACCATGATAATGGGGTGTATGCTTGAATGACCATGATAATGGGGTGTATGCTTGAATGACCATGATAATGGGATGTATGCTTCAATGACCATAATAATGGGGTGTATGCTTGAATGACCATGATAATGGGATGTATGACTGAATGACTAATAATGGTGTGTGTGCTTGAATGACCATGATAATGGGGTGGATGCTTGAATGACTGATAATGGCACGTATGCCTCAATGACTATAATAATGGGGCGTATGCTTCAATGACTATAATAATGTGGTGAATACTTCAATGACCATAATAATGGATGTATGCTTCAATGACCACAATAATGGGGTATATGCTCCTGACAATGGATGCACACATGAGAAATGAAAAACGTAATTAAATTTGGATTTCCTCCAGCATTGTTGTCTGAAAATCAAAACATAGGACAGAAAGTATTCAATACCATTATTCTTTCCTTGTGGGTCTTGCTGGCTCTCTCAAGAATCTGTTCTGCTGCCTGAAATGAAATGAAGTATTAGCTGGAATTGTGTGAAATGTCAAAAATTTCTGGCAGCAATGCAATTACAATCTAAACAAACACCTGAACAACTCAATAATTATGTTGATATACCATCTCCATCTTTTCAAATGGTAAATGTTATTATTTTTTGTAATGTCCAACAACTATTTAGGGATGGGTTGGGTGGAGTTTGAGCAGCGTAGATCTCATAATTTTTGTTTCTGTAGTTCCCTGATTATAGACTATGTCTGCAATACAGATGTGACAAAATCAAGGAAAAAACCATATACTGTCATCCAGTTTCAGAAATTATTGCACATATCATTTC
This sequence comes from Unio delphinus, assembly GCA_029339505.1. NCBI lineage: Eukaryota > Metazoa > Mollusca > Bivalvia > Unionida > Unionidae > Unio > Unio delphinus. Next base: position 42,742,794 of record JAQISU010001235.1, read on the forward strand.
ATTATGTAAAATTTTAAACTATTTGGTCCTAATAAGTTCATGAAAAATAACCTACCTGACTGACCCATCAGGCGGGACAAACATCTATACTGATAACCAAGTTTCTTATAAATATGATCATTAATGGTCATAGATCTACGTGCCAAATTTAAAGTAAAATAAATATAATCATGTATAAAAAGTTCTAAAAAATATACATATGTTGTATTTGGCTGCTGACAAGTCCATAATATTTTACAAAAAGGTCTCGGCTTCATAGTATACTCCAAATCAACTTAGGTTTTGTCACTCAAGTTGCTTCATCTTATGGCATGTACTTTTTTGTATGTGTGTATGAGTGATTTGGATTTTTAACATAGTTTTATGATGCAGTGATGGCAGTTTCCCACCCAGTCACATTATACTGACAACAGGGTGACCATTCCTAACACTAACCTCTTAATGCTGAGTGGCAAGCGAGTCTTTGGAATGACTCTGCTGGGGATCAAACCCACGACGTCCTGCATCCGATGTGGATGCTCTAACCACTAGGCAAATGGAACAGTCATTTTTTGTATGTAAAAGTATAAATATTCTTTTCCAAAGTATGATAAATAATGTTTAAAAAAAATATCATTTTGGGGAAGAGATCATTTACCAAAAATATGACATGACACTGAGAAGGATTTAAAAATATTTACATGAGTGTATTAACTAAAATTAAAGTGCACTCAAGCAGCATATCTGAAAATTTAGGGTTAACTTTTTTTCAAAATAAGAAATTTAGGATGTAGGAAAATGATGCATGTAACTTAGGTAATAATGGAAGAATTAACATAGGGCCAAAATGAAAAATGTTAAACATGGAAGGAAACTGCAATAAACTTAAATTCTCCAAGCCATAGCAAGTATTGCTCTGTTGCTTGCAAGTAACCAGAAATTTCCTGGTATTAAATTTTTATTCTGATTCAAGTCAACTAAGTATAATGATAAACCAATGCATGATATTAAGTCTACCCACACCCCTTTTACCAATTTTTTTGTAAATATCTACTTTTGATATCTTGGATAAAAAAATAATACAGCCCACCTTAGGCTGGACCAATGTCCTTATCATGGGATTAATATTTCATTATTTGTCGAAATTCAAGGGAAAAAGAAGGAAATTAATATTTTTTCTTGATTGCAAAACACAGAGGGGGGCATTGTTGTCACTTTTCCAACAATGTTTGTCATACATGTCAAGTTTTTTGTCTTAAGCTCATATCTCAGATACCATTATGTTAACATTAGTATTCATCCTGGTGGTACTATTCAGGATGGACAAAGTAGGTCACAGTTACCTATTTTTCATTCCCCACCAGTGATTATATTTAAGTGATTCAATTATATTTGTTGGGTGTGTTCACATGGAAGGTACCAATCACAGCTGCATTTAACTCAGTTCCTTTGGTAGTGTTGTGTATGGTGACTAAACAAGGTTTATTCATTATAAGACTTTGCAGGGATGTTGAGACTTCATATTGTGGAGTACTAGTCAAAATGTAAAGACCAGAAATTTTATGTCAGTGTATTAATAATGATTATCTCTTCTCACCTTACATTAAAAAGTGTTCCAAAATAAAGAGGCTACAGTAGATAAATATTTATTAATTACATTAAGTATAATTAATTACAGGAGATAGATATTGTATTAAGTGCATGATGTCTCAGGATACATATACCACTTTTCCAACTGCCTTTTCATTGTTACGCAGATGTCCATGTTGAGTTTGTTTTTAGTTGGATAGTGCTGCATGTATAGTTATAAAACAAGAAAGATGCATACTTTTCATGACAGTCAAACGTTGATAAGTCATGTATAGTTATAAAACAAGAAAGATGCATACTTTTCATGACAAACGTTGATAAGTCATGTGCTTGTCTTGATCAACTGACATTGCAAGGTTTGTGAAATATACTATGGCAGAGCAACCTGCACACAACATTGTAACAAATTCTTGTTTGCGAAAATTTATTATCTTTAAAACTGTTATCAGTTTCAAGGAAACACATAATAAATCTGTTTTACCAATGGATAACCACAAACTGGTTCTGTAATCTTACGTTATGGACACATGAATGAATGAAATGTGTATTTTTTATGAACAAAAAAATATGTTAAAAACAGACCACAATTTTGTTATTGACATTATTCCTCACATGAATGACAAATATTTACATCCAAAATGGCTATACCTTCTTGTCTTTGGCTTTTATAAATGCAATTTCTGCTTTGGTTCTTTTATCAACTTTCAAACTGGGTTTCTCTTCACCACTACTGTTTCCAGAATTTCTTACATTTTCAAAAACCTTGGTGAGTTCTCTTTCCTTGTTCTTTTTTTTCTTCTTTCTGTGGATAAAACATAAATGGAATTATGCATGGAAATGGATACTTGCAAACAAGAAGTAAGTTTAAGTTCTGCTGGGTTTAATGTACTGAAAAATGTAACATTTACTTTTACACCTGATCAAATTTGAGAATGTACTGGACAAATATATTTGATATTTCAATGGGAGAAATGGTAGCTGCCAATATTTCCTTTCACTATGGCAGGGTATAGAGCCAACTGAAAGAATATAACTGGGGAGGATTTGGGTGGGAGTAACCATAACATGACTGGAATGTTGCTCTACAGACATATTTCAATTCAAACATTGGTTTCTTCCTCAAATACAGATAAAAGTGTGCTAACAGATGGAGGAATTTACATCCCCTTACCCTGGTGGTACCGTAGTTCTTGGTTTAATCAGTTGATACATAAACAGCAGTTCTGACTCTTATGAGACATCAATTAAGAGACAAGATCTTAATGAAAACGGGGCCAAGAGTGGCCGATTGTTCTGTATTGCTCTCTGTTATGGGTCACTGCAACGTTCCCTCTAGGCTGCGCGCGCGCAGCTGCTCAGGCATCCCCGCGCAGTTGAATTATCAACTTTTGCTCAATCCAATGTTAAATTTTGCTAGTCTCCGTAATACTTGCGCAGTGCAGCGAGCACTGCGCCCACATCTACCATTTGCTTAGAGGGAACGTTGGGTCACTGATATCTCACCTCTTTATGTGTGGGGTTTGAGTCTCAAATTTGGCCAATGGGGGTATGTGAGAAAGCTTGCCAGTAGCTTCTCGTGGATTGGTTGTTCTTTCTGGGGTTTTAACGGGTTCTTCCTCCACCATTAATACTGGCTGCCATGTATAGTCTATCTTGTCCTGAAAAATGGCGTTAAACCTTGCAACAACTTAAGTGTCATGTTAAGCTGCTGAGTGATCAAGGAAATTAATCTGCTGTACCGCTGAAATTAAATGTTTACATCACCTTTCAAAACTCGAATGATCATTGATGTCATAGAAACAAGACAATCCTTACATAACTACAATAAATATATTATGCAAAATCAATTGCAATGAATGGTCTCTTAAACTGAAGCTTGAGAGTATTACATGCAACCTCCATCCCATGGGTTAAATGATGTCAGTTATAATACAGTACCACTCAAATGATGTTAATTATAATACAGTACCACTCAAATGATGTCAATTATAATACAGTACCACTCAAATGCTGTACTGGTGGCAGCTGCAATAATCTTATAAGCAGATTCTTATTTGCATCTGCTCTTAGGATGATTCCCTTGTTGTCTGTGTGAACAGCTTTTAATGCATTTAATATCATCCAATCCTTCTCTGAGCATTAATAACAAGTGATATTTCCCTCTTGACTGGAAGAATGTTGTCAAGATGAATGTATGAATGGCATCAAATTCTTCAGTGGTTTATGTATATGGTTTTGGCAATTTGGTTTGCTTCTATGTTCTTTGGTTCCTGGTTGCCAAGTGATCTAAAGCACTGAGAATCTCTCCGTCCACAGGAGTTAGACTCTTGTTTGGGCCAACATGTGTACCGTATGTGAGAAAGTCTGCCAGTAGCTTCCCATGTGTTGTGGTTCTACCCAGATTCTTCCTCCACCAATTATACTAGCCAACCTACTTGTTGGTAAAACCTGTCATGAGAGACCAACCCTTCTGCCAACCAAAACAGTCTTTCAAGACCGGTGGTCTCTCATAAAAAGTGTTAAAGTGGACTGGTTTCCAGAGTCAAAAGTTAATGTTGATGAAAAAGAAATAATAACCATACTTGTTGTACATGTATCATATCATTTATTCATAAATCTTGCATGCATTACTCTCAAAATAACTTTATATAATAAAGGTATACAGCTATCAAAAACTGCACGGTTAGCTATGAACTTGTGTTTTACCAACATTTAAGCTGGCTGCTATTTTGTGAGCGGTAACCCCATTTCCACTTCTTTCAACTACATTCTTTCTTCCAGTGTTAGAATATTTCTTGTTTTTATCGGAGGTTCTACCATTATTAGTGTTGAAGTAATAACGACTAGAGACTAGATGTATTTCGACTTTGATCAGGTTTTTGGGAAATGTGGACTAAATATATATATATATATATATATATATATATATATATATATATATATATATATATATATATATATATATATATATATATATATATATTATATACCAATGTAGGAAACCAAAGGACATAAAAACACTTCAAGAAACAATACGTATATTTTGAGACTTAGTTTAAATCACCAGTGTTACTGCTTGATAAACAAAGGTTGCAACCATCTGCACCCAGATAAACAGATGGTGACTTGGTGAAAAACTCTTTGTAACAAACAAAGAAAAATATCCATAAATGATTATCATTTGCTAGTATTAAAGACAAAGAGCTAATTCTTCACCCCCAGGCATTACGCATTAATTGGAAAGACAAATGATGTATTCAATCCTACACTAAAGCCATTTCAAAAGATTTCTCACTTGGACATTAAGACTACCGGCGTTGTGTGGTTTTCACAAAATAAAAATTACAAACCTCTAAATTGACATTGTATGTCTATCAAGACTATCATTACTCCCTTTGATGAAAAAAATGGTTAATCTTGCTCACTATTCATATTACTTTAGTGCTTAAGTTTGGTCTACAAATTACATCATACGCTGGACTTGTAAATTTCACAAAACTGGTAGTTAGCCAAGTTTTGTATTATTAGAACAATCTTTGATTTATGTGGTCCTTGTTACAATGGATTAAATGATGGTTATTGGTGTTTATATCGTCATATGGCTGCTCAACTGTAGTTATTTAATGTGCGCTTTGTTTGCATACAATACGTATCCTGATCTTTCGTGTTTACAAACAATGAAGTCAAGGTCACTTTACAAACAATGAAATCAAGGTCACTTTACAAACAATGAAGTCAAGGTCACTTTACAAACAATAAAGTCAAGGTTACTTTACAAACAATGAAGTCAAGGTCACTTTACAAACAATGAAGTCAAGGTCAGTGATGTTGATCTGTTTGTTTGGTGTTTTTGCGATGCGGTCATTCCTGCAGTGTCAACCCAAGCAACATAAATATCTTAGTAGAAGTCTTACCCTGTAGAACTAACCTATCATGTTCTAAAAATGGATTAAAACTTGCAAAACCTCTTCATTTTGAATCCTAATTTATAAACGTGTATATCCATTCCCCCTTTTATAATTTGCATACTGTAGTAAGTTTTGTTTGTTTGTTTGATCAAGACATTTAACGTAGCTTTACAAAAAATTCAGTCATATCGCTATGATGTCTACAGTGTGGCAGTTTATAGTGATGTCTAATATTGGCACATCATGCCACATGTAGCATCATATCCCACCTATTTTTGTAAGTCTTTGGTATGACTTGGCCAGGGATCTAACCCACAACCTCCTGCTTCTGAGGTGGATGCTATTACCACTAGGCCACCAAAATGGTTAGTAAGTTTTGTAGAAATTGTTTAGTTTTATTAATGTTTTACTGCACGAGTTGTTCACATTTACGGAACAATCTACATGTTTAGATTTGTAGAAAAAAAATCATAATGGTTATGTATGTATGCAATATGATTTCAGTAAGCCCTTCACACACCCCAAATGTGTTTCCTGTTAGCCGACCATCCTTGTTTCTCGAAGCTGACCATAGCACTTTTTTTCCCTCATGGTCAAACCTTTTTCCTGATATTGATTTGTGTACCTAATTGAGTTGGCTTTGCCCAGAACATTGTACATTATATAAACTAATAATCAGAAATAGTGTTAAAAGAAACCGGGTTCTACTAAATACTGCTAAGCCTGACAAAGCTCAACAAAGCCACACAAAACCATGCGAAGTCAAATAAAAAACGTCTATTTATAATGTTAATTATATTGATGAATAAATTAGCAATGCCGAAGGACTTGTTTTCAAAATATTTATGCAAAATTACATGATCGGAAATTGGATAACAGATTACAAATTCGAAATCGAATCATGACAAAATAATAACAAAGCATGCTAAAATCATATGTGTAAACTGTTTATTACTGTATAAATTGTTAAATGAACTTATCAAAAGAAAGTGCAATTTTTTCAATATATACTAATCACACAAAGCGATACAAAATCAAACAAAACCTAACAAATCCTCACAAAGCCTGACAGTCATAAAAGTCATTTTAGACAATTGTATTTATATCGTAAACTAAATCGTTTTAAATAATGAAATACCAAATAAACAAAAGCCGATAGGGCAATTTTGGTTTTTTAATAATAAATTGAGATCACTAAACCCAACTTTCCATTATTATGAAGAAAAAACACACATGCATTCATTCTTCAAAGAACATACCGGTATATAATAATTCACAGCATATATTTATTAACACAACATTACAAAACAACAAACAAGAGAGTGTCACATAATTTCTGTATAATCGATTTCAGATTTCTTATCAAATATGGCATATGTATGTATGTATGCATGTATGTATGTCCAAAGATTAATGTTCAGTCTTTTTAAGCACATTTTTAAAACATGAAATAAACTGTATCAACATGAAACTAATGAAGTTCAACTCATTTGTATTTTGCATATTATAACATATATTAGAAAATTTAATTTTCTTTTCATAATCAATCGAAAGAACAATTTATAAAATTATAACAAAAATTTTCAACATGATATTATCATTGTTTATCAATACTTTATGATTGTTTGAAATTCGAACTTTGTTGCCCAATTTTCGGTCATTTAATCAGCAAAAATATGTTGAAAATTAGTATTTCAGCCAAGTTAATTGTTTCATCAATATAATGAACAATATATATATATATATAAATATATTCTTCATTAATCTGACTTTGCATGGCGTTGTCAGGCTTAGCAGTATTTAGTAGGACCGAAAGAAACCCACCTACCCCAATTTTAAAAACAGTGCAATAGGAAACATACATTGGAGGCAGTGAGGGGGTTAATGGAACCAGGGTGTTGAATTTTATTTAACACACCTTTAAGTAGTGCTTATTCTTTTTATTTGGATCCTCCTACATCCATATTCCTTAGGAAGGTAAGTAGTTAAATGCCCTGACAGACATATACGTAAAAACTCAATGTTGAAGTGTGCATACATTTTTGGACAATGTCAACCTTACGCTGTGATGCAATACAAAACGAATTGAATGTCAAGCTCTTTGATCTCACAACGAAAGCTACGCATGTCGAAAACAAATTCCTACATCCTCATATTGTAACGTATGTCGAAAACAAATTCCTACATCCTCATATTGTAACGATTACACCCGATGTGCTCTTTTCCTAATCCAGTTTAGTACCTGTCTTACGGGTAGGACTACCTGGCCACCATTGTAAAACTAAAAGTCCATTGCATTCCATAATTTTCGTCTGGAAGTTTCTTGACGACAGTCAATAATCAGGATTGAAAAGACTTTGGTTTAAATATAGTTGTATTCAAAGTTAGAAGAAAAAAGTAACTAATTAAAAATTAGTAAACGTTCTTATGTTACCAAATCGACAGTATCATAGACATTAATGACTATCTTGTGACGACATATTTAACTTCCATGTAATGAGATCATAAACTCTTAGTTTCCTTTAACAAAATGCATTTATTCTGAGTACGTGAATATAGACAGTAACTACATTGTTCATTAAAAACGTACCGTATTTTCGCGCATATATCCCGCACACGCAGATAATCCGCACCCTCATATAGCCCGCGGGTTTTGGGGTTTTGTGTAAAAAATCGTTGGCATAACCCGCACCTTTGTATAACCCGCAACCATAGATATATTTATACAGCTACAATCGGAAATGAAATCAATTACAGGATCACGGGGCTTCGCTGATGTAGCAAACTGCGATTCTGTTTTCCGTTTTGGTGACAAAATATACCATTTGGTGATATTTGTGGCGACACCAATTTTGGCTGATAAAAACCGTATATACAGTCTTGCGTTTGGAGTAGAGAAAATCAAAGGCACCATGACAGGAAACAATGTACTGGATTATATTGTTAAAATAACAAGTCCTTGTCTCATACTGGCAAACCACACTAACAGTGCACTGTTATATCATAATCCGCTAATGATGATATCTGGCCTTATTACTTTATGCAACTGACTAGTCAAATCCAAATCCGCAGAAGGCGAAAACGTAAAATGAGTACAGTCAAGCAGATGACACTAATTTAAAAACAAATACCAGATGGAAGAAGAAAAAATACGTTTGCTGACACTTCAAAGAGAACTGATTACCTTTGAAGCACTGATATATACTAAACAAATAAAACAAATCTGTTTCAATGTTCTACAATTATCTGAAGTTGCCGCAGCAATAACAAACAGGTATTTGTTTCACCCTTCAACTGGAGCCTTTAGCGGCGCCATCATCAAAGTAAGCCGACAACCTTTGCTCAATAAAAGTCAGGAAAAACACGGTACACAGTGCTTGTGTGCGTAGGAGCTGTGCCTCAACTACAGGCTACATAAACACGGACATTTTGAAATAATCTTGTATTCTTGTGAAGTGTAGATTCGAGTTTAAATAATTTCTTTCTGTTTAAGTTAAAAAATGCCGAAACGAAAGTCTTACACAGCCGACTTCAAGCTAACTGCCATTGCGTATGCTGAAGTGCATGGCAATAGAGCCACAGGCACAAAATTTGATATTGATGAGAGTGTAATCCGAGGTTGGAGAAAAGAAAAAGGAACGTTGGAGAAGATGAATCCACGAAAACGTGCTCGTCGCGGACCTAAAGCAAAGTGGCCTCACCTTGAAGCTGACCTGAAGCAGTGGATCGTGGCCCAGCGGTAAAATTAGGTACCGTAGTTATTTCGATTGAAAACAGAAAATATTGATTATGAAAACGTGACGGATACGAAATTTTAAGTTTTTATCCTGAAATTTTGATTTAGTCCCGATACCGTAGGTTGTAAAGTCACCGTAGTAGCCATAATATCCAACCCTAGCAAAACAAAACTAGAACAATATATGTTATGTAGTTACGTTTTTCGAACAATATGTTGAAATATCATCATGTGTAAAAAAAATTGTGATATAGCCCGCACCCTTATATAACCCGCACCCCCCCTGCGGGGTTTGTAAAATCTGGTATAATCCGCGGGATATATGCGCGAAAATACGGTAGTTACTTTTTAATTTTGTCGGAAACTCCCTTTAATTTGAGTGCACCACCAGCTACCTGCTCATAAGCGGACATCTTTCGTTCTTAAACTAGTCTGGAACTTTTGCATTTATGTGGTAACGACATGAATCCGAGAACCAGGCCACTTCCAGCCAATGTAAATTAATCTATAATGCGGACGCAGACTGAGACCAAGACACGCACTCCGACTGCGCGTTTTTCTGGTACTTGCCGTCATCCATCAGTCCAAAGTAAGCAAATATCATGGGGCGTACAAGTTAATAGTAATACCGACTTATACTCTGAGCACAATTAACTTTGTTTAATACATTTTTTGTTGCGGGCTGATTCAGACTGGACCAGATTACGGCCGATTTAGACCCAAATAATGTTGTTGTTTTTTTTTAAATTCGGTCACGGGCCGATTGGGACGGTACTAATTCGGCTCAAATTACAGGGTTTTTCGACCTAAATGCCATCCTGATTTCGACCAAGTGAAATATTAAAAGAAAAGCAATGGAATATTTTTTTTTAAATAGTTGTTATCACTGTTTTAACTGTTTAGTTAAAGAATGTTAAAGGTTGATATTGAGCTATTAAATTTACACAACAGACAGTTATCAGCAAATTTCTATCCGAAATCAAAACAAAATAGACATGATCTATTGTATTTCTACTTTTTAAACCAAAATAACTTAACACGTTATCGGCAAAGAAATATAATGTTAATATTTCATAAATCAAGCCAATAGCAAATCTATCAAAAAGTAATACATGTAAATTGACCCAATGTATGTATTGATTGGTCATGCAAATCGTTCTTTCTTAGTATTATATTTACAAAGCATTATAACCTGTATTGATAAGTAAAAATATAGTTTAACGTACCTAGGTGTTATCAGGAGTCATGTGCGTCGACTAGGGGAGGGGAAGTGGGGGGGGGTGTCAATGGGATTTCCAGTGGTCGCGAAAGTGCCAGAGCCATTTGGGGATCATACGAAAAATTAACATGGTAATAGTACTTGGGGGTCAATGGAAAATGAACATGAGTGACGTCGCGGTACAAATACTCAATTTTTGTCAACGTTTAAAGAGCATATATTTTCCAGGCAAGTGAGTGGTCCTGAAATTGGCAGTTTGGGTTTGTTAACCAGAGACAAATAACGTACGGAACATTGCACATATTTTAATCTTAGTTTTTAAGATTGCACTTGTGTGTTCATTAGTACTTTCAAGACTGGACTATTGTAACTAAATTCTGTCTGGTTCGTCACAATATTTACTCCAGAAACTTCAAAAAGTTCAAAACACAGCTGCACGGATCATCTTTAGAGTACCTCGATCAGAGCATACCTCACCACTGCTCTGTACCCTACATTGGCTATCAATTCGATACCGACTCAAGCATAAAATTTGTTCTCTGTGCTATGTTTCAATGACAGACTCCAGTCGAACATACCTATCCAGCCTCACCCATGTGTATACACCAGCTATATCCTTACGTTCTTCTTCTGATAATCGTATACTCATTGTTCCCAAGGTGAAAACAAAGTTATATGGACAAAGTTCGTTTGCACACCAGGGCCCGGCGACGTGGAACAAATTGCCCATTGAAATTAGACACAAAGCCACAGTGGTCCCTTTTAAGAGTGCTCTTAAGACTCACCTGTTTCGACTGCAGGGACAAACTTAGCGACCTAATCATGTTTTGTATCGTATATGTTTTCAGCATGTTTTTATGTTTTCCAATTTCGTTGTTTTTGTCATTTTTTGTTCTGTAGTGTAGTCATATCATTATTGATGGTGTAAAGCGCTTAGAGCTTCGAAAGATTAGGCGCTATACAAAGTCCTCATTATTATTATTATTATTATTATTATTATTATTATTATTATTATTATTATTATCTTCTCTCCCTCATCCTTCGTCGAAAAGCGGGTCTGTACATCAAGACGCTCTTTAGACAGCCTTGCATCTCCACATGAATCATTCTCTTCCGAATAGCTGTATATGTTATCTTCGGGATAGCCCATGATAATTTCACATTACAAAGGATAGTCCGAGCAGAGCAGCATCCCCGAAATTAGATTAGGAAAGCCCCTTTAAGCCCAATCTCATCAGTACTAAACAGTTTAAACCGGACTTTTCCATGTTGAATTTATGGATAAAGTCTATATTGGAAAGGTTTTGACCAGTTTTAACCGGTTAAATCCGGATTAAACCGGTTCCATCCGGTTCGAACCTGTTCAAATCAGTTTATCCTGGTTTAGAACCGGTTGAAATCGGTTAGTTCCAAGTAGATTGTATGGTTCAATTCGGATCAAACTTGGTACATCCGGCTAAATTGGGTTCAAACCAGTTTATTCTGGTTCAAAACCACTTCAAACCGGATTATTCGATGTAGTTTTATGGGTAAAGTATATATTTGACAGGTTTTGACCGGTTTCAATCGGCTCAGACTGGTTATATCTGGTTCAATCCGGTTTAAACAAGATTATCATGGTTCAAGACCGGTTAAAACTGGTTGATGCCATGCACATTTTATGGATAAAGTCTTTATTGCATAGGATCTGCCCGGTTACTGTTTGTATTGGACATATCCTGACCTGTTTCAACCGGTTCGTACCGGCTCAAACCGGCTCAAACCGGTCACATCACGCACAGTCCAGTTTTGTCTGGCTCATGCCGCATCAAACCAGTTTATCTTGGTTCAAAACAGGCTCAAACCAATTTATTACAAGAAGATTTTATGGATAAAGTTTGTATTGGCTAGTTCCGAACAGGTTTCATTCCGGCTCAAACCGATAAAAACCAATTTATTCTGCTTCAAAGCCGTTTCAAGCTGGTTTTTTCATGTAAATTTTGTGGATCAAGTCTATATTAGACAGGTTTTGACCAGTTTTAACTGGTTCAAACCGGTCAAATCCTCATGTAACCGTTTCCTTACTGGTCAAACCGGATTAAACTAGTATATCCTAGTTAAAAACTAGCTAAAACAGGATTATTCCATGTGGGTTTTATTGACAATGTCCATATTGGACAGGTTTTGATTCGTTTAAACCGGTTCAAACCGGTCCAATCCGGATAAAACTGGTTACAACATTATCAAAACCTGTTCGAACCAGTTTATCCTGCTGAAAAAGGTTCAATCCGGCTTATTCAATGTTGATGTAATGGATAAATTCCGTATCGGACACATTTTATCTTGTTTTAACCGGCTCAAACCGTTTTAATACGGTTCAATCCAGTTCCATCCAGCTCGAACCGCTTCATACCAGTTTATTCTGGTTTAAAACCGGTTCAAACAGGCTTATTCGAAACAGCGTTTTTTTAAAAAAAATAAAGTCTGTATTGGACAGGTCTTGACCGGTTAGAGGTGGATCAGACCTGTTAAATCCGGATGAAACCGGTTCCTCCCGGCTTAAACCGGTTCAAACCAGTTTATTATGGTTCTAACCCTTTTCAAACCGGTTTATTCCAAATAGATTGTATGTATAATGCATGTATTGGACAGGTTATGACTGGTGTTAACGGTACATATTCGGTTATATACGGATCAAACCGGTTCCATCCGGAACAGATCAGTTCAAGGCAGTATATCATGGATCAAAACCGGTTCAGATCGGTTTGTTCCAAATAGATTTTATGTAGAAAGTATATCTTTGACTTGTTTTGCCTAGTTTCAAACTGTTGAAGCTGGTTCAACTCGGCTGAAACCGGGTCCATCTTTCTCAATCTAGTTTATAATCGTTCAAAACCGGTTAAAATGGGTTTATGTTTTGTAGATGTCACAGATCAAGTTTGTATTGGATTGTTTTTGATCGGTTTTAACCGGTTCAAACCAGTTTAATTTGATCTAATCCATCATGCTCCAACCGGATCAAAAAAGTTTATCCTGCTTCCCTAATCGGATATAACGGGTTTATTTCAAGAAGATTATATAAATAAAGTTTAAATTCGACAGTTTTTGACCAGTTTTAACCGGTTTAAACCGGTTTGATCTGATCAAACCAGTTCCGTCCTGCTCAAACATGTTCAAGTCAATTTATCCTTGTTGAAAACCGGTTAAAACTGGTGAAATCCATGTACATTTTATGGATAAGGTATATGGGGCATTTATTCAAGTGTTTTAACCGTGTTCAGTCTGGATCAAACCGGTCCATCATGGTGCAACCGGGTTAAACCAGTTACTCCTGGTCCAGAGCTTGTTCATTCTAGTTTTTGTAGATTACAAGGTTAAAGTCTATATTTGATAGGTTTTGACCAGTGTCAACCTGTGAAAACCGGTTCATTCCGAATCAAACCGATTCCGTCCTGCGTAATCTGGATCAAACCAGGTTATCCATTCAAAACCCATTAAAATCGGTATATTCCATTTAGATTTAATGGTTAAAGTCTGTATTGGACATATTTTGACCGTTTTGAATCAGTTAAAACGGTTTGCATCCGAATGAAAACTATTTCATCCTGTTCATACCGTTTGAAACCAGGTTATCCTGGTTCAAAATCAGTTACGACCGGTTTATTCCAAGTAGATTTTATAGATAAAGTATATATTTGACAGGTTTTGACTGAAGACATCCGATTCAAACCGATTCAATCCGGCTCAAACCTTTTGTATCCGGCTCAATCCGTGTCAAACCAGTTTATCCTGGTTCAAAACCGTTTCAAACACGGTTCCAACCCAGGCAGATTTTATGGATAAAGTATATACCGGACAGTTTGTGACCGGTTTTAACCGGTTCAAACCGATTCAGTCTGATCAATCCGGTTCCATCTTGTTCAAGTTAATTCAAACCAGTTTTTCTGGTTCAAAACTGGTTCCAAACGGTGTATTACATGTCGATTTTATGGATAAAGTCAGTATACGATTAGTTTTGGCTAGTTTGAATGGGGTACACACCTGTTTAATCCTGATCAAACCTTTTCCAGTCTGCTCAAACCTTTTCAAACCAGATTTTACTTTTTCAACACCGGTTCAAACTGATTTATTCGTTGATGATAATATAGATAACGTCTGTATTGGACAGGTTTGACCGATTTTAACGGGTTCAAACCAGTTCCGTGCAGACCAAACCGAATCAATCCGGTTCAAACTGGTCAAAACCAGTTTATCCTTGCTCGAACCCGGTTTAAGCCGGTTTAGATTTAATGGATAAAGTATGTATTTTATTAAAATGGCTCCATCCGGCTCAAACCTGTTCAAGCCAGTCCTGGTTTAAAGCCGGTTTAGACTGGTTTTCTTCAAAGTAGATTTTATGGATAAAGTACATGTTTGACATGTTTTGACTGGTTTAATCCGGTTTCAACCTGCTCGATCCAGATCAAACCAGTTCCAACCCGCTCAAACCGGTTCTAACCAGTTTATCCTTGTTCCAAACGGGATGAAATTGTTTTATTCCAAGTTGAATTTATGGATAAAATATATATATATTTGACAGGTTTTGGCCTATACGCAGCCGGTTCAAACTGGTTCAATCCGGCTTAAACTAGTTGTGTCCGGATCAATCAGGGTTAAAACTAGTTATCTTGGTTCAAAACTGGTTCAAACCCGTTCATTCCAAGTAGATTTTAGTGACAACATTTTTGACCGGTTTTAATCGGTTCAACCATCTAAATCCTGCTCAAGCCAGTCCATCCTGCTCAAACCGGTTCAATCTCGTTTATCCTGGTTCAAAACTGGTTAAAACATTTTTTCCAAGAAGATTTGATTTATAAAGAATATCCTAAACAGGTTTTGACCGGTCTCGTCCGATTTAAACCGGATCAGTCTGGATAAAATCGGTTCCATCCTGCTTAAACCAGTTTTTCTTAGTTTGATACCGGTTCAAACCAGTTTTTTAAATCTTGAATTTATGGATAAAGTCGGTATTAGACAGGTTTTTACCGGTTGGCTCGGGATGAATGGTTCAATACGGAACGAACCGGTTCCATCTGGTTCAAACTGGTTCAAGCCAGATTATCCTGTTTCATACCCGGATTAAACCGTTTCATTCCATGTTGATTTTATGGATGAAATGTTTCTTGGATAGGTTTTGACTGCTTTCAACCGGTTGTATCCGTTTCTAAATGGTTTCATCCGGTTCAAACTGGTTCAAGCCAGTTTATTCTGGTTGAAAACAGGTTCAAACCGGTTTATTCCATCTAGAGTTTATGAATAAAGTTTATATTTAACTCGTTTTGACAAGTTTGAACCGGTTCCAACCGGCTCAAAACGGTCTTAACTAGTTTATACTGGTTCAAAACCGGTTCCAACCGCTTTATTCAGTTTTGATTTTATGGATGAAGTTTATTTTTGACAGGTTCTCATCGGTTATAACCTAAGCCAAACCGGATCAAAGCGATTTATTTCAAGTAGACTTTCTAGATAAATTTTGTATTGAAAAGGTTTTGATAGTTTTAACCAAGTCAGTCCAATTCAATCCGGATGAAACCGGTTCCATCCGGCTCAAAATAGTTCAAACCAGTTTATCCTGGTTCAAAACTGGTTTAAACCGTTTTAGTTTAAGTTTATTTTATGGCTAAAATTTATATTTGACAGGTTATGACCGGTTTTAACGGGATCAGAAAGGACCAGTACGACTCAAACCGGTTTCATCTGGCTCAAACTGGTTCAAACCAACCAGTTATCCTGGTTCAAAACTGGTTCAAATCGTTTTAGTCCAAGTAGATGTTATGGATAAAAATTGTATTGACAGGTTTTGACCGGTTTTAACTTGTTCAAACCGGTTCAATGTGGCTTAAACCGGTTCCATCCTGCTCAAACAGGTTTAAGCTAGTTTATCCTGGTTCAAAACCGGTTCAAATCCCTTTATTCGAAGCAGATTTTATGGATAAAGTCTTTATTGTACAAGTTTTGACTTGTTTAGACTGGTGCAAACCGCATAATCTAGCTCAAACCGGTTTCAACGGCCACAAACGGTTCAAAACAAATAGCATGGTTCAAAACAGGTTCAAACAGGTTTATTCCAAGTAGATTTTATGGATAAGGTTTGTATTGGAGAGATTTTGTCCAGTTTATACAGGTTCTAACCTGATCAATCCGGGTCAAGCCGGTTCTATTCTGCTAAAAACGGTTTAAAACAGTAGATCCTGGTTCAAAACTGGTTGAAGCCGTTTTTTTCCAAGTATTTGTTATGGATGAAATCTCTATTAGATAGGTATTGACCGTTTTAAAAACTCTCTGGACCAATTCAGATAAAACCGGTTCCATCCGGCTCAAACCGGTTGAAAACAGTTTACACTGGTTCAAAACCGGTTAGTCTAATTAGATTTGATGGAGTTTGTATTGGACAGAATTTGACCGGATTTTACCGGTTCAGGCCGGTTTATTCTGGATTAAACTGGTCCAATCATTGTTAACCGGTTCAAGGTAGTTTAATCTGGTTCTTTTTCGGTTCGAACCGGCTTATTCCATGTAGACTTTATGGATAAAGTCTTATTGGACAGGTCTTCACCGGTTTTAACCTGATCCAGCCGGTTCCATTTCATCAAATTGGTTCAAACAGGTTTATCCTGGTCCCTGACAAGTTCGAACCGTTTTTGACCAAGTATATGTTATGGGAAAAATGTGTATTGGACAGGTTTTCACCGGTTTTAACCGGCTCACAACGGTTAAATCCGGCTCAATCCGGTTCAACCCAATTTGAAACGTGTTAAAGCCGGGTTATTCCAAATATATAGTATGTATAAACTCTGCATTGCACAAATCTTTTCAATCCGGGTCAAACCGGTTGCATTCGCTACAAACCGGTTCAAACCAGTTTATAATGCTTTCAATACGGTTCAGACAGGTTTATTCCAAGTAGATTATATGGACAAAGTATATATTGGACAATTTGTGATCAGTTGTAATCAGTTCAAAGCAGTTTAATCCGGATAAAACCGGTTCCATCCTGCTAAACCAGATCAAACCATCATATCCTGGTTCAAAACCGGTTTAAACCGTTTTAGTCCAAGTAGACTTTATTGATAAAGTTTGTATAGGAAGGATTTGACCGTGTTTTGACGGCATTATAAAGGATTAATACGGATCAAACCGGTTCTTTCCGACTTAATCCTGGTCTAAAACCGGATCACATCGATTTATTTACAGTAGAGTTTATTAATAAATTTTGTATTTGACATATTTTGGCCGCTTTTACCAGTTCAAACCGGTTCAATGTGGACCAAACAGGTTGCATCAGGCTCAAAGAGGTTCAAAACAGTTTTTAATGGTTGCAAACCTGTTCAGTCCGGATTATTCCAAATATATTGTAAGTATAAAATCTCTATTGGATTTGTTTTTACCGGTTTTAAAAGGACAAAGTCTTTTCAGTTCGGATCAAATTGGTTGCATCCGGCACGTACCGGTTCAAACTCGTTTATTCTGCTTTCAAAGTGGTTTAAACAGGTTGATTCCAAGAAGATTATATGGACAAAATATGTATTGGACAAGTTTGGTTCAGTTTAAATCGGTTCAACCATGTTTCATCAGGATCAACCGGTTCCATCCTGCTAAAACCGGATTAAACCAATTTATCCTGGTTCAAAACCGGTTCAAACCAATTTTACCCAAGTAGATTTTATGGATAAAGTTTGTATAGGACAGGTATTGACCGGTTTTCACGGGATCAGAAAGGATCAATATGGATCAAACCGGTTCCATCCTGCTCAAACCGAATCAAAGCAGTTTATCTTGGTTCAAAACTGGTGCACACCGGATTATTCCAAGTAGATTTTAGAATAATGTCACTATTGGACAGGTTTTGACTTGTTTAGACCGGTTCAAACCGCATCAATTGAGCTCAATCCGGTTCAAAGCGGCTCAAACGGTTCAAACCAGATTTCATTGTTCAAAACAACTTCAAATCGATGTATTCGAAGTAGATTTTATGGATGAAGTTTGTATTGGACAGATGTTGACCGGCTTTAACCGGTTCAATCCGTATTAAATCGGTTCCATCCGGCTCAAAAAGGTTCAAAACAGTAGATACTGGTTCAAAACCGGTAAAGACCGATTTATTCCAAGTAGATTGTATGGAGAAGATTTGTATTGAAAAGGGTTTTCCCTGTTTTAACCGGTTCAAACCTGATCAATCAGGGTCTAATCGGTTCCATCTTGCTCAAATCGGATGAAAAGAGTAGATTCTGGTTCGAACAAGTTCAAACCGGTTTATTCCAAGTAGATTTTAAAGATGAAATCTCCGGACATGTTTTGACCAGTTTATACCTATTGAACAATACCTAAGAAAAAGATGCATATGATATCATCGTGCTTTGGATCAAGCAACTTTCTATACTTCAAGGTCTCGGAGCAGATTATCGTACCAATATTTAATCAGATTGTTATTAAAGGAAGACAATTAAGAATTGCGATTCTTTTCCATGATTGTTGAAATCATTAAAGCTAAGGCAATATATTCGGTGCAAATCAAATTAGTTTCTATTCTATACAATATTTATTATTGCTAACTGTTATAAATGCATTTCATACGGTTTGTTGCTAAATGTACGTTTAATCCAAACTACATTGTTTCTTCAATATTTATAATGATATGTAAAATATTCAAAAAGTGATATAAAAGTCAAGGAGGCATGATTGATTTTTCTGAACCATCAAAAGTAAGCGTTGAATAATCTAACACTGATAAAACATATTAACTATGTTAATTTACATTTAGTAGTTTACTATTTTGGTATATGTGTTAAGGTATCTTCACACAGAATACAAGTATATTCGGAGAATGCACCCTTTTCTCTACTTCTTCCTTCGAAAACAATTATTGTCGAGACTTGATAATTAATAACTACACAAGATTAGATATTTTGATAAGAAAACGTTATCTAATTTATTATTATTATTATTATTATTATTATTATTATTATTATTATTATTATTAAAATATATAAAAATACATAACGTTATCAATTAATGGCCATGCAAGCAAGTCAAATACTCTTTCAAAACCAATCAAAGGATGCAGCCGAGGAATATTGTAATTTTGGTGCACAACATGAAATCATGTGTTTCGTCTATCCTCTCCGATGCATCGTCCATTTGGAACTTTCTTGATCCTAAAGCATCACTGTGGAGCACATTTTTAATCGAACACGTTGTACACACAGAAGTAATTTTGCATGATAAAGATGTCGCCAGTGTCACATTTACTGCATAGGTTTATCACACTAATATATACATATAACCTCTTTTTTGTTTGGAAGAATATTCCTCGAGTATACTTTTCCCAAAGATAACAGCCCTCTATAGAGTCCGTCTAATATTTATTTATCCAAGCAAATGTATAATATTTTAATGTGGACCTATGTGATCATGTTTTGTTCTTTACTAGTTTGTTTTGCTGAAAATGTGCAGCTACTGTATGAACTATTTGACCAGTTTAGGAATGTTGCTGAAAATTATTGGAATACTAGGATAAGTAGGCATTATTTGAAGATCCACAGGATCAACTTCAAACTGTTATATATATATATATATAATTTTTTGTTTCGTCTAAACATTCCTCTGACTGCTTATTGTACAAGAGGTGACATTATTTTACTTACGTAGCTACGTAGTTTCTATTTATCAGTTGGATAAATATATGGTCTAACTCTTGCTAACATTCCATCCATCGTTTCCTTCCTATATTCTTAGTAAACGACATAAAGGTCATGCTTGCGCATTCAATCATCTCAAATTAAATACATTATTGTCCTAAAATTTAATCCCAATTTAGCTTAACCAAGGTATATTCAATCCTGTGATTATTTAACGATCAGCATCTTCTCTGTCATCAATAAACTTCCAAACGAATATCATATATCGCTATGGATGTTTACAATGGTGTCCAGGTAGTAAACCATGTGAAGAACATATCACGTTGAGCCTACTTGTCACAGTATAGGGTAGTTCGAAGGTGCTTATCAAAAACATAGCTTTTTATGACATCCCAACATGCGAAATTCAATCCAGATTTTTTGGACTGGATCGCGCATTGAGCTTGATCTTGTCCAAAAGATATTCACGTACTTTAACATTGATTTTGCCATATGTACTTTTCGCAACTTGTAAATAATGACCTTTCAAAGGAATATGAATGTGCGAGGGTCTAAATGAAGTGAATACTTGTAGTCTAAATGAAGTGAATACTTGTAGAATCAAATTCTTAATAATTACACCCATTACTCAAACAGTCGGTGTTGATTGTTTACAGCACTTGTGTGACTGTTACTGTAACCTATTTTCCCCTACATTTTGGTGATCCATTTACCTTTTTTCTCGCTTCTATATGCTTTCAATTACTGGTACTTTATTTTCCTGTCGATTCTGAGATTTATCTTAAAGGATTCATCTAAAATTGTTTATTCATGTAGTTTCTAATATAATCTTTTCAAAGTGACGTTTATCACTTCTTACAAAATTTAAGATAAAACAATTGCATATTCTTAACAGTATCTTAGTGTTCAGCTTTTAGTTTCACAGTAAAGCGATTTTACTTGATAGAGCATTTCAAGTTGTTAGCGTCAGAATATCCAGATGATTACGAGACGCAACGCGACAAGTCATTATCATGATTGTATATTTTCTGGTGCTGACAAGTAGATGTGATCCAACAATCAAGAAGAGCTACCTTGATAAGGATATTTGTGTAATATACCTATAAATTTTCAAAGAAATTAAAACGTAACGATGTTGACCATTCTAATATGAAATTCGTCTGAGGTCATAAACCAAATTTCAATGTTTGGAACAGTTAATATGCTCATGTATTTTAGTTATATGAATAACAATTCATAGATTTTCATTAATGTCATTGTTATTAACACTAATTCTTTGACGCATGTATTAAAATACCCATATACATGATTTAAAGATATTAGTCTTTATTAAATTTGGTATGACTAACTAATTAACTTGGAAAGTTTTTATCCTAAGCTCGGTTTATAGCCTTTCATCTGTCTTTGGCGGACGATTGTGAGAGACCGACGAGGAATAGCAAGGGAAAAAAAAGCATTTCTATATTTACTTAGAGCGGGAGTGAACATGTGGTTGGTATTTGATTATACGAGTTTGATACAGAAAATGCTCACATTTGATGAGAGCTATACACAGGCCACATTGAGGAAAGAATAGTTCTAACATCGATTAATACAGAATAAAATACGACAGTATTGTTTTTATACTTTTGGGATTTGTCAGTAAAATTCTGGCCCATTGGTGGGCAGAACATTGATAGATATATGATAATTATTGATATGTTGCTTTAAACATTTATATTCTTATAAAATACACTAGAACTAAAAAAAATTATCTTTGAGTAATCTTTTGGAAATATATCTTAATTTCTACAATAAAATTATTAGTCCTGTATCCTGTTTTAACATGTACAAACATGTTCAATAGTTGCAAATAAAGTTCCCGATATAGTGCAAGGAATAATCTGACTTATATTACTGGATTATGTTTCCTTATTTTTGCACTTATTAGGTTCCTCCCTTAGATCTGTTACGTTATTTTCAATATTTATATTTAAGACACCTTATGTTTTAGGATGTTTTTATACATTATTATAATTAGACGTATGTATATCTGAGACTATCATAAGTCTCCACCAATAATACTGTACTCATCTAAGTTACCGCAAGGTACAAATCCGGGCTATTTCTTTTTTAATAAGTGTACATATGTGCTGTATAATGGTTATGTCCAGTTTCATTGTAAGTATAACCTGTCATTATTCAATGAAAGAATAACTGGGAATTATAGTTCAATAGTATAGCTAAATATCTTAAACTCATGGTGTACGAACTTAACAAAAATAGCTTTAATGTCCCCATGTAGTATGCAATGTCTACATCTCCCCTAGATTGAGGATTCTATAGCATTTACAAAAGACTAAAACCTAACATAAGATTTACCATTGGTTTTAGAAATTCGTACAAAGTGTAAGCTAGTGTTGCTTTCTCCCTGTCCTATAGCAGCAGGGGGGGGGGGGGTCGAATCCTACATTTGTCCGAGACATCATTTGCTTTAAATCTATCAAACATCTCGAGAGAATTAATTCGAATCCTTCTTTTTCAACCCAAAAAAAAAGGACTACTTGCTCGAAACATAAGTTTTTCGCAATTCATACTCCAAGAGCAGCAGAGGGGGGGGGGGGGGGGCGAGCCGGACAACATTTTTAAACAAGATTTCAATGAAATCAGGCTTAAAACAATGAAATCAGGCAAAAAAAACAATGAAATCAATGAAATCAGGCAAAAAAAAAATCAATGAAATCAGGCAAAAAATAATAATGAAAAATCAATGAAATCAATCTCCATCGATGAAAATCCTTTGTTGAAATTCGAAGAATTTTCACGATTTCAACCGAATATTTGCTCCAATCCGATACGATATCGTGTCCTAGGGTCGAAAATCCCTTCAGGATGAAAATCCTTAGGATTTCACAAACAGACTAATCGCTAACACCTCATCTTGTAAATCAATTAGATTATTGGACTGATCAGTGAGTTTGAAATTAATTCTGGTTAATGAATTATTATGACATCGCATATAGACTGGATTAACCGGAGACTCAATTATTAAAAATCCTGGAGGAGCTGTTGGTGCAAGCGAATACAAAATATACCCCTGCTGAGCTTGATTTGATCGTTCTAAATTTATTTGATAGCTTCCTTCGATAACATCGCATACTAAATTGAGCGCAATCACCGATGAAATATTCACGTTGAACGGAGCGATATGCCTACCGCCACCATCTGGGTCATTATTATGTTTGAGGGTTTTTATTTCCGGTGATGTTGTTTTTTTCCACGCATCATGAATTATTTTAAAACCAATATCGATGGCATGATTGAGAAGTTTTCTTAGTTCTGGTACGTTATATCCTGGTAGTTTGAATGCTGGAATATCTTCAACGCGGATTTTAAATTTTGATGCAAACTCTGTTCTTGTTTTAGGATTATCGTCATCTAATATCACTTGCATGATTTGAGAATGAAATGTTTCCATGTCATTGATAATTTTGTTGCATGTTTCTACGACGCTGATAAATTCATCTCGGGTAAGAGAGCCGGATTTAAGAGGTATTAACAACCGTGAAAAATCGTTATTCATTTCTTTGAAGTTTTCAGTGATAAACTCTTCTCGAATTGTGTAAAATATTGGGTCGTCTAATATTATCCTTCCATAGATAGTTGTTAACCTGCTGTATTCTCTATAGCTTTTTACTGGATTATCAGATTTTATCCTGTCTGTGACATAATCAGATTTTTGTGGTTCTGGTAAATCAACGGTTTTTCCCCCTGGTGGTAATTCAGGCCATCCTAGTACGGTCCTAATTGAGCTTTGATAAATATCTACGACATAACCCTCTGTGCTTATTTCAATGGCAGATGATAGTGTTGGCTCATGAACTGTTATAGCTATTTTTGATTCTGCTCCAGTAATCGATTTTATTCTACGCGCGAATTCATTATTGATTTGTTCAATTTGGTATGATCCGGTTGGTATGGAAACAACGTTCCAGTCTGGGGTACCGTCGTCTTTATTCTTATTTGCAAATACCAAGGAATTATTCGGTTGTTGACCACCAAATGATTTTGACCTAATATTTGGCCAACTATGGTATACTCGTAGTTTTGCTAACGCGATTTCCTTCACTGGGACCGGGGAAGGGAAATTTACACTGAATTCTGGATTCGTTGATGTTATTGAGATCATGCTGGTTTGTACTGGGTTTGTGTTCTCCACTATTTGTTGAATCAATTCCATCTGTGTTGTCATTGTTATTATACTCATGATGTATTTCTAATTTTGACATCGCAGAATCGTAAATACCTACCATCGCTGAAAACTCACTCTCTGATATAATTGTATCATCGAGAGATGACGATATCAATGAGGATAATTGCGAGTATGCAGTGGACACAACATGAAATTGAATTATGTAGTCTTGTAGTTTCCGTTGGCTTCATGATGATATTCTTTTTGTTATTTTTGAAATAATTCCAGCGATTGTTGTTGCCGCAGAAATGCAAATTGGAACAGCTATCGGGGCCATCATTGTCACTGAAGACAGTATAATACCAGCTCCGGTGATTACACCACTCACAGCGTTCACGGTAACATCAATTGCGGCAATTCTCCTGCGATATTTTTAAATTTTTGATTGCATACTCCTCAGACAGGGTTTTGAGTCTATTTTGATATTCTCTGACCTGATCATAACGATATTGCGATGATGAAATCATTTTTATTTTAAAAACGCTAGCGTTTTCAATTACGATTTCAATTGAAACCGTTAGTGAAATTGCTTTGCAATTTTCAACTTAAATCCGCTACGAATTCCAAATATCATGTTGTTGAGACCCTAATCAAATTTTTATCAGTAGATGTTAACGTGAACTGTTCAGTTGTATCCTTGTCGATGATCGTTGAAATCGAATTATTGACCCCAGATGAACTTGACGATGAAATATTAAATTGAGTCGGTGTTACTAGTGTTAATCGATAAATACCCTTGACGGTTGCAGTGATATCTAATTTGGTCCTTGTTACCCTCCACTCAAATGATCCGTGTTGGATCGTGTATACTACGTTATTGGTTTTCTCATGAGGAATTTTTGTTTTTTTCAATGATTGTTATCATCCTCGAAAAATCATTTTTGATGGCCTCGGTGAAGATTTTCGTCTCATTGATGGATTTTTTAATATCAGGGAGTTTTATTTCAATTTTATCTAACGGGGTTCCAATAAATTTATCAATGATATTTCTACGAAATGATGTTAATTGTTTTCCGTGTTCTTCACTTTTAGATTGAAGTGTTGTTAGTTCCAACACAGAATTTTTTAATTCATCGTTGAGAGTTTTAAATCTGTCTGTAATCGTTGAAAAAAGTACACCCGGTTTGAGTTTACCCTGATCCGAAAATAACGCGATAGTATTCTCGATTGCGTGTCGTTGTTTAACTAAAATATCATCCAACGACACATCACTAGTTTTCAATTTACCCTGTTTGTCTTGAAATACAACTATTTCATTCGGGTCAACACTTGTTAAATTTAACGTCTCAGCGATTTCATCTTTAATTTTTTTTTTATATCACCGGTTGCAGTGTCATCGGGTTTGGGTTTCAGAGGTCTTCCCCAAATATCAATCATGTTATTGTAAAACTCTTTCTCTCTCTAAAATGCGATTACTAGAGTATTCATTTACGACAATATGAGGTGGTTTTCCCCTTGGGTTAGAAATAGCGTTAAGGACATTTAATACTTCACTGCCGCATATTGGTGGGTCATTGATTTGTTGTGTTGGTAGCGTAGAATACCAAGTCTTCATTGAAATTTTTTTTATATAACGCATAAACTCTTTTGGCGGGGCTAATCCATATGAATCAAAATAGACAATCCCACGTGGATCAATAGCGTATGCAACCCAGTGAGTACCAGGTCCAGTGCTGTTATCGAGATTAATAATACCGGTTTCAACGCTATTTGGGTGTGTCGGCAATTGATCCTTCATAAAAACGCCTCTGAAGTTTTTTATGGCTAGTTTTTTAGTAGCATCCATTAAATCAAAATTGGACATTGGAACCATCGGTTCCTCAATCGAAGATTTTTGAGTTAATAAACCGGTCCTAGTCTCAGGCCTTTTCCGCTGTACCATGAATACGGGGTTCCTGGTAGTCTTAGACCCTTTCCTTTTTTTTTTATAACCCTGTCCAGATGCCTTCTTTAGTGCCATTCCTGCTGCAGTACCAACGGCTCCTAACGCCGCTGCTTTAGCCACTGCTGGGGCTGCTGCTGCAATCAAGGCCGGAATTGCAGCTAACAATGGAAATATACCGCCTGTTTTAATCATATTTTTGATAGCAGCCGCAGAAAGAGTAATCTGGACACCTTTTTTTGCTACAAGTGCATCATTGAAATGTTTTATTTGACGAGTTGTCAGCGATAATTTATTTGCACCACCAGTCATTTGATTAGGTTTCAACGTGATTGTGGTTCCACATTTTTTAGCCGATTCTGATTGCAATTTTTTGATTTGACCAGGAGTTAACGCAACACTAATAACACTATATGACATGTTATACATAATAGATTGATTCTAAATCGTTTACAATTTCAATGAAAAATCGAGAAAATCGTTCAAAGATTTTCTACTGGGGCATCTACCACTCTCATTCTTCCTCCAACACCTTCAAGTAGCATTGATTTGTCGCTGAGAATGACAGCAACCGCTCTATAATTAGCAATAGCACCACGAGTCACATTAGCTCTAAAATGTATATCAACAACAGATTGTCTTGTTAAATCAAGATGTTCCAATGAAAAGTAATAGATTGGATAGAGACTTTTAAAATCCAATTGTGATATTTGCAAACCAGTATCCACATTTTGATCACGTGCCATAAATGACAACAGACGATGATAAACTCGTGCAATATGATTTTCTGTGTAATTAAGTTGTATATCTTCAGATGGTTCCTGCTGGCCGTTTATTCTCAGTGAGACGTCTTTCACACCTAACTGATCAAATATCATATGGCTGGAGAGTTGATTGCCAACTCGTGTGTTATCTTGTAACGCAATAAATATATGACGTGGCGCAGCAACACCTTGTTTTGATGCTAGATTCCACGTGAATAACCCGTTGATATTTGATTGTTTAACATCTGTACTCACTGATAACCAACTCAACAACGACTTTCCCCCCTGGTCCATAAATGATAGTAATCGTTCTTCTGCGGTAATTGCTGGAGTCAACACTGGCATCCACAATGATATTTTTGTTAAATTGACTTTACCAGCATCAGTATTGGGATTTGCATTGTCTGCTGGAATCCTCCAAATTGCGTCATTATCATCACTCTTTCGCATCAGTGCTACTGTATGCTTCGCTCCATAAATAACTTTTCTAACATTTCTACAGAATCCAAATATGTGATGCAGTGGAATCGCGCATGAAAATGATTTACGCCGCCCTTCCAACATTGACATACGTGTTGCAGCTCCTAGATTGAAATTAGCATCGTTGTTTATAACTACAGTCTCGACATCAGCATCATCATTAGCAGCACTGACTTTTTTTGGTCGTCTTACAACAAATTGAATTCCTCCAGCGGTATTTTTAACATCTTTTGCAAACATCATAGAAGGCCCTGCTGATCTTGTATAATCATCAGAATATCTTGCTAACCCTATGATTGTTGTAGCCACATCAACATCACGATCTATGGACTCAATTTCTTTTCCATCAATGAGATATCTAGCACTCTCAAATAACGCCATAATACCATTATTGACAAACCGACTTGAGTACCAGCTGGATACGGTGCTGGTACAGCAGGAGTATCAGCAGCTGTTACAATTTCTCCTTCGATTTCGATAAACGCTTCACAGGGCAAAAAGTATTTACTAGTATCATGGACTTGAAGTTCAATTCTTGATCGACTATTTGGGTCTATTGCATGATAGGCGTAATATTGATAATCGCGTACAGAATCATCCTTGCCAACTGGGGCATCTATATCAAACGCTGGATCACGTAACTGTTTGAACATTTTATTCTATGTATCAGAGTCTAAATTGCGATTTCCATCGTGAAAAACGCTAGCGTGAAAATCCGTAGGATTTCATCGACGTAGTTTTTTAAAGCCACTTCCCGCTATCATATTTGGGTCCGGGGTTAAAGCCATCGACGCTAGTTTTTCATCTACTGCGTTATTTATAATTTTACTAACACTTGCAGGCATTTCTGCTGTAGACTGTAACGGTTTCTTTTTTCGTCTCACTAATGATGTTATTTTATTCTTCGCGGCTGAAAACGCTTTTCCGGCAAGATCTCCAACAGCACCAATACCCTTATCACGAATAACATCAATGGCTTTCATTGATAATTGTTTAGCTAACGGCATCACTTTTGGGGCCATTCTCGCAAATAACCCTGCAATGGTATTACCCAAACCATCACCATAGTATACTCTATAAACTGGAAACCGTGAATTAACTACATAGACGGGGGTAGGTTTATCATGATTGTAATGTATGATCATTATTTGAAATCAGAAACAATTTTTCAATTGTAAAACAATTTGTCAATTGGAAACGCTAGCGTTTTTATTCAATCACTGTGATACCCATTTGCTAACTCGTCAATGAAATCTCGATATGTGCTGATATGCATGATACCACCTTGAAATAACCGTCTACAGATATCAGCTGCTTCATTAATTATTTCTGGAGAGTTATTTCCAGCTCGGAACCCTCCGATTAGAACTTCTAATCGTGATATATCATTGATAACACTGTCGGGACATACCCCTAATCCACTTCCGCTATAACCAGCTGCTTCATCTATTTTTTCTAAATCCGTTTGTTGTAAATAATCATCATCATCATCAGGTTCTTCTTGTTTTTTTTTCTTCGTGTTTGTCTACGTGTTGGTGTTTGACGTTTTAGCTCTTGTCGTTCTTCTATTTCTCGTTGTCGCTCTTCTATTTGTTCTCTTTTATAATTACTAATTTCCCTTTGAAATTCCTTGTACCCCATCTCATCCTTATTCAAACGACCAATCCCTTTATTTATTTTATACAAATTATCGGACCAATCATTACTTGATATTCTATCATCCTTATACTCGTCCTTTAAAAACTCTTTTTTTGAATTATCGCTTTGAGCAGCAAAATCACCAAAAGCTTGATAATCCTTTGGTTTGAATAAATTAAATTGTTTTATTAATGTTTTAGCATTATCAGTAAATTTATTCAACAGAGAAACAGTCGTTTTTTTCGGATTAGTAGGTGGTTCAGTTTTTTCAGTTTGTTCAGTTTTCGCTGCTAGTTTTTCAAGTTCACCGATGACAGATTTTCCCGTCTCGGAAACATCTCCCCGTATAGCACGCTCTACCCCGTACGTTGCTGTGGTTACTGGTTTAAACAATTCTTCAGACCCTAAAGCAAAATCAGTTTGTAAACTCTGTCGTTGTTGCAGTTTATTTCTTACAGAGTCACGAATTGGTACAAATCTCTTAATTGCATCTAGTCGTTCACGAGCCAATCGGGTCGTTAATGCTTCATTGACCATTATTTGAAATCAGAAACAATTTTTCAATTGTAAAACAATTAATACCACACTTTTCCCACTTTTTTGACGTCGGGTGATTTTTAACACCACCGTGGAAGTGTTATTTCATCCTATAACAGCTTCTATCAGGTGTTGCGAAAGTATCATAATTGTATATAAAATAAATAATACTGATAGTTTCGCCATTCTATTTTTGATCAATCTGACATATCATATCGACTAAACCATCCATTAACGGTCCATCGATTTTTTATTCAGTGTGTGTGAAATATTTTGTATTCAGTGTGTGTGAAATATTTTTAATTCAGTGTGTGTGAAATATTTTTTATTCACTGATTTTAACACGGTCATGGAAGTGTTATTTTGTTGTTTTAACGGCTCTATCATTGATGAGGAAAGTATCAAAATTGTATATAAAATAAATAATACTGATAGTTTCCTCATTCTTTTTTTGATCAATCTGACACATCGTCCATCGATTTTTGACACCCCCCCCTTGAGGGTCGGCTAAAAAAATGATAAATGATCGGGCAATCAAAAAATGATAAATGATCGGGCAATCAAAATTGAATTAACGCCCGTAGGTTTCTAATTTTAGAGTTGACTTCTTTTTCAATTCGTATTCATTGCCTAATTCTTTTCGTATCCCCTCTACGATAGTATACAACGGAACAAACACACTGATGTCACTGGAAAATGCAAGGGAGTCTCTAATAGAATTCTGAATTCTTTTGATGAGTGCATACTTCTTTGGTAGCATATATTTATTGTTGTTTACTCCGTATTCTATATCCTGAAAATCAGACACAATTTGATCAGGATTTAACCCATCTGATAGTTCAATATCATGACTTTTCACTTTTGCTATTTCAACTATGATGCTATTCATGTTTTCAGAATTCATTATTCTATAACAATGACATATCTCTAATTGAAAAATATGAAGTATTAGACATAACTAAATTGAACTTTTTGTCCGTTCTTTTTTGAAATAGCAGATCGACAAACCCCCTCTGCAACGAATCGTACTGAGGCTCTACAAATATTGAAATACTTGCCGGCTTCATATATTGATTTAAATATTTTCTCTTCGTTAGTTGTTGTATTCAAAGATTTTACTGGTCTCGTTTTTTTTGAACAAGTGCCAGTCCTTCCTCGTTTGGAATTCTCACTCTGTGTGATAGCTTGCAGATTTGATAAAGAATTGTTCCTAACATTGGAATCAATGTGATCGATAACAAAACCATCTTTGATCAATCCATTAAAACATTCAAATATGAAACGGTGATTGTAATATTTCTTCTTTCCAACAGTAAACATCAAATACCCCATACCATTATCCCTCCCAACTGGGTTCTTCAGTCTACAGTGTCTTACAACACCATCACTGGATGCTTCATAATTTGTACTCACTGGGTGCTGTCTGAATTCTTGGGTCATTCGTATACTATACTATTTGTCTAATTCAATGACTGATCCATTTGCAGTGATTCATTATACATAAATCTTTCATTTAGATACTTGTTTTTAGTATAGCATGAAGGAGTCAAGGAGAGTGCCTTCGAAAAATGCTAAATTCAATACTGATAAGGAGTTTAAGAGATTATTGAAAATTAATCCTAAATTTAATATCGATAAACCCAAAAAACGTCCAATAGACGGAAACATGAAGGAGTTTAAGAGATTATTGAAAATTAATCCTAGATTTAATCGCGATAGACCCAAAAAATGTAACAAACGTCCAAGAGACGGAAACAAAATTAATCTCAAACGTCCAATAGACGGAAACATGAAGGAGTTTAAGAGATTATTGAAAATTAATCCTAAATTTAATCTCGATAGACCCAAAAAACGTAACAAACGTCCAAGAGAGGGAAACATGAAGGAGTTTAAGAGATTATTGAAAATTAATCCTAAATTTAATCTCGATAAACCCAAAAAACGTGTAGTAGACAGAAACATGAAGGAGTTTAAGAGATTATTGAAAATTAATCCTAAATTTAATCTCGATAAACCCAAAAAACGTAACAAGAGATTACCCTGGAAAGATGCTCAATTCAATCTTGATATAGTTTCTAATACACCCAAGAATAAAATTCTTGATAAAGCCATCAGAGACTGTTTTAATGAATTCAAGCGTGATGGAGCATCTTATTGTTGGTCAACATTTCGAATTGATGGTGTTGTTGACGCTACCATGAACGATGAAAAAGCAGCAGTGATAATTTCACGTCTTGGGGAAGAACGAAATTTTTTCGAATCAAATTCATTATCCGTGATGATGGAAAATGGATCATTAGGGATAAATTTGAACCCATCTTGAAAGATAAAAAAACTATCACCGTGAATCAGGATTCAAAACCAGGAATTTTGACCGGAATTGATGAACCATACTACGAAAGATCTTATCCTGTCACAGCAGTTGTTTACGGGATCTATCCGCTCAATGAAAAACCTGATATTGCAAAACTAGCACCCATGAAATATTCGACAGGGCTCAATTGTGTAGCAGAACGAATAATAGAACACTTCACAAATGCGTCCCGGGGAAATAAACTAACTGATCTAAGACGAAAAAAAATAACCGAGTGGGAATTAACGGTAAAAGCGCATGGGGCAACAATTCAAGATATAACCAAATTAGAAACATCATTGAGATTTCCAATATCGGTAAGAACAATCACCGGAGAAGTATTAAAAGAACCGAAATATCAATCAAAAAAAGGAACCCCAATTGAAATTATTGATCATAATGAACACGCGTGGTCATCTGCAGTAACAATATTCCCACGGGATAGAACCGTAAAACATATCCCCCAAACTGGAGAGTTTTTTTCAGAGCAGAAATTATTTGATGCTATTTACCATTTGAGTAAAACCGATCCTGTGTCAATGTGGCTATTTCATAGTACTTCAGACGAGGAATGTAGATTTGATCAGTTTGTAAGACCCAACGGAGAATTGTACCGTACTGAAGAACTACATAATCAAATGAAACAACTAGCTAGTGAGTTTTCTCCAGAGAGTTCTCTGGGGGAAGACAACGATCAATTATTAGCAAACTGTTTTACAGTACCATCAATTGCAGCACATTTTGCTAGAAAGAAAAACGCGTGGAAACCAACCCGAAATGAGTTTTTATCAGATGTCAGATTGTCCTGTCTTGAATACAGCCATGGAGGATTATGGAATACAAAATACGACACTGAAACCGTTATTTCCGTTGATATGATTGCGTGTTATCCAGGGAGTTTTCTTGGGTATGGAGAATGCGAGAAATATTTCAAACGATTTGGACACCCCACACACGAAATGACCCGTGTTGCTATTAATGGACCACTGCCTGATTTTGATTTAACCAGATTCGCTTGTGTAGTATCATTTGAATTGGCTGAGGGACTTCATCCGTGTAGTTATGTTTTTATTGGTAAACACATGTCTGAAAAACACTGGATGCCAATAGTGTTATTACGATATATGCTTGATTGTAAGATGTTAAAATCATTAATTGTCAGTGAAGCAATTATATCCTATCGAGCACAGAAATCAGTCTGGTTACCACAACCTGATCTAGAAAAAATAATTAGCGAACAGCGAAAACTGTTTCCAAATTTCAGTGAACAACAAATCATGAATTGGTCCAAACAGTTATTTGAAATCAGAAACAATGAAGCAAAAGATCTTGGACGAAGAATAATCGGTAAATTCACTCAGGGTGGTAAATACGATAATACAAGATATTCTTCAGGGTTAATTATAGACAATGCTGAATACGATTTTGTAATCGCGGATTTAACGAATAAAGGCCTATATGTCAATCGTAAAGACGCATTTCTGTCCGATGGAACCAAATTGGGTACAATTGTTACTTACAATGATGGATACAATCCGCAGTACACACACTTAAGAGCTTCTATGCTTGGTTATGCTTCTATCAATTTATTTTCAATGATCAATAAATTTCCTAACACCGCAGTTAGAGTTGCCACTGATTCATTTTACATAAATAGCAAAATGGCTGATTTTAAGGCTACTGGCAACGAGAATTGGGGGTCATGGAGAATTAAGAAAGAAATGCTTCATGATTATATTCAATCAGCAGATGTTACCATTGAAAATAATTATTTAGAAAGCAATCAGTGTTCAGATTTTTCTAATGCACCACCGATTTTTGATCCAATATGCCGGTATAAAACAGTTTATTTAAACGGCTGTGGTGGGTCAGGAAAAACAACTCGGGCAATTGAGTTATTCCGTGGGAAAAATCCAAAAATGATTGTGCTAACACCAACACACAGACTTGCAAGAGAAATGATACAGAGAGGGGTAAATGCCTGTACCTATCACAGCTTTTTCCGATGGAAGGGAGATAAATGGACTCCTGAGCGTATGGGAGAGAAATTTATTCCTGAAATTATCATTTGGGATGAAATAGACACAGTGTCAGAAGATGTATTAAAAATATTTCTTGAGCGGTTGTTATTGAAAAATACAAAAATCGTCATGTGCGGTGATCACGGCCAACCACCACCATTTGTCGGTGCATCCCCCCATGAATGGCTAAAGGGTTTTGTAGACTATTATGAAGAAATTGATACCGATCATAGATCACTTGATGAAAAAATAAAAGAATTTAAGAAACTAATAAGATTACAACCGGATACAATCCAGTGTGAAATAGCCCGTGAAATAATTACGGAAACTCCAATGAATGATTTCTGGGAAACATGGAGACCAAATGATTTGATAATTGCAAGTAGAAAAATAGTCAGGAACACACTTCAGATGAAATTATTTGAATTGCATAAACAAAAATTTGCAGCACTTCCAGTGCCTCTTTGTTATAGGCCATCGGATACACGAAAACAGAACATTGAAGTTGATATTCCAGGAAAAAGTGAAAAACAAATTCTGGTATTAAATGATATTGTGCTGGTTGATATCAATGTCGTTGAAGATGCATTGCGTGCTAATAAATCCCCGTGGACGCTAGGATACGCAGCAACAATACATTCCTCACAAGGATTGACAATATCGGACACAATTGTTTGGATGGTAGATAATCGCATCGAATGGTCAAATTTAGTCTATCTCGCAGTATCCAGAGTACGAAAAATAAATCAAATTCGAAGAATTGTTTTCGATGATGAAATCATTGGTGACGATAATGACACCACAATAGATGATATTGATATTAAAATTATTGATAAAAAACTCTCCGGTTACAAACAACAGGACAAAAAAAAAAACAACGAGAATTTGACATTGATGCTGAATTAATAATCACTTTGAAGAAACAACAGAATAATCACTGCGCAAGTTGCAATTGTATAATGCGTTGGCAGTATTCGGATAAGGATCCTCGCCAATTCACCGTTGACAGAAAAAATAAAAATCTCGGTCATGTCAGAAATAATGTGATGTTGACTTGTCTTGAGTGCAATAGACGCAACGGTGCTAGTTAAGACCATGGGGTGGCAATTGAGTATCGTCAGGAATCACTTGTAATTGTTGTCTAGTAAACCCACGCTGAGGGGCAGTTGAATCCAGTTTATAGACTGGAGGTCTACCCGTAGATCGTGTTATACTAGATATCTTGTGTGCAGTAACACTCCAAATAGGATCAGTAGCCCTTTTTCTGCCCCCTTCAAGCTCTCCTGGTTCGTATAAATACCTCACAATGACATTACTACCAAGAATTGGTTCTTTGAAATCTTTTTGTTGTTTTTCAAGTATTGACTTCTTTTTAATCGCGCTGATAGGTTTCATGTTTATTGTTCTAGTAATCTCGTTATTCAGTGCAGTAATCACAGATGGTAATCTTTTAACCCATTCACGGGATCGTTTATCCTGAATAAATTCTTTTGCGTATTGATATCCAAATAACCGCTCAGCAAGTGTCCGATTAAATCGTTCAACAATTGCCTGATCGCGATGTAGTGCAGTATGCCCCCGTCTGATGGTGACATTGTGATATTTCATTGTAGATAACACTGCACCCTGAAATTCTTTGCAAGGATCAATTTGTAATAGATTTGGCCAGTGCAGAGGACCCCTTCGATAAATCCTTTCAAATGCAGAAGCCACTTCAGTGGCCGATTTTGTTTTTAACGGTTCTGCTTCTTTGTATCGACTTGCAATATCAACTACGGTTAATGCGTATCTGTAACCGTGGTCATGTGGCAAAAACAATAGATCAGCCTGATGAACTTCATTAGGGAAGGTCACATCAAAATCAATGGCGTTCTCACCCTTAATTTCTGATGCATTCTCGTTAAAATCCTTTAACACTTCATAGCATCGTTGATCATCTACGCTAGGAGCAACTAAATACAACTTATCCCACTTCATCCATCTCACTATTAAATTGAGCAACAATTGCGTCTTGCCGGATC
Organism: Unio delphinus; assembly: GCA_029339505.1. Taxonomy (NCBI): domain Eukaryota; kingdom Metazoa; phylum Mollusca; class Bivalvia; order Unionida; family Unionidae; genus Unio; species Unio delphinus. The sequence continues at coordinate 42,778,809 of JAQISU010001235.1, forward strand.
CAGATGGCCCGATTATAATTGCGCGGATAGAGTTTGGTAGCGCTGCATGATGCTTAACTGGTTCTCTTGTTTAAGTCGCTGAAAAATCAATTATATTCATATCTTTATACATAAATTATGGATCTATATTGTGTGAAGTGTAAAACGCGTACTAACACAAATGATGTGACGACGATTACAACTAAATATAACAGATCAGCACTTACTGGTAGATGTGCAACATGTGGTACAAAAAAGTTTAGATTTGTTTCTATAAAATCCGGAGATGTTTTTAAAAAACGAGGAGGTGATATCGCAGCCAAATTGGCAAAGCTCCCTGGAACCCCATGGGCAAAGTACCCTGGAGAAAAGCACCTTCCAGGATATAGATACTGTGGCCCCGGAACACGATTAGATATCAGACTTGATGATCAAAATCACCCCCCACCCGGCGAGTATCCGATAAACGCTATTGATAAGGCGTGTCATGATCATGATGTTGCATATAAAAGCAGCAATCTGCAACACAGGCAGAAAAATTGGCCTCGTGGTTGGTAAAATCAGCTATGAAAGGTAAATCGATGATGGGCGCTGGTAATTAATAATATGGAATCTATTTATTATTCTCCGAGGGGATACTGGAGGGGTAACGCTGCAATCAAGAAACTCGCTAACGTCGCAAAAAGTGAAAAAGGCTACTGCGGCTAATTGGTTATCCAAACAGGCTATATGGCAAATTTATCTACCGCGTCCTAAACAAATCAATTTCTCGCATTTTGATGTTACCGGACCCAATGAAGTTCATCAAGCTGATTTATTGTTCTTACCACATGACAACGGTTACAAATACGCGCTAACCGTAGTTGACGTTGCGAGTCGATACAAACAAGCAGAACCGCTAAAAACAAAATCATCACCTGAAGTTGCTTCTGCATTTGAAAAGATTTATCGACGAGACCCACTACGCTGGCCAAATCTATTACAAGTCGATCCTGGCAAGGAATTTCAAGGCGCTGTTTTATCAGCGATGAAAGATCACAATGTCACCATCAGACGGGGGCATACTGCATTACATCGCGATCAGGCAATTGTAGAACGATTTAATCGGACTCTTGCTGAGCGGTTATTTGGATATCAATACGCAAAAGAATTCATCCAAGAAAAGCGATCCCGTGAATGGGTCAAAAGGTTACCAGGGGTAGTTGCAGCGCTAAATAACGAGATTACCAGAGCAATCAATATGAAACCTAACAACGCAATAAAAAGAAGTATATACCACAACCACAGCGGGATAGCGTTTCTCAGCCAATTCTCAGCAATGTCACCGTGAGATATTTATATGAACCAGGAGAACTCGAAGGTGGTAAAAAAAGGGCTACTGATCCTATTTGGAGCGTCACTACGCATAGCATATCTACTATAACACGATCAACTGATAGACCTCCAATCTATAAATTGGATTCAACTGCCCCTCAGCGGGGTTTTACACGCGAACAATTACAAGTGATTCCTGATGATACTCAATTGCCGCCGCATGGTCTTAACTAGCGCCGTTGCGTCTGTTGCACTCAACACAAGTCAACATCACATTGTTTCTGACATGACCGAGACTGTTATTTTTTCTGTCTACGGTAAATTGGCGAGGATCTTTATCCGAATACTGCCAACGCATTATACAATTGCAACTCGCACAGTGATTATTCTGTTGTTGCTTCAGCGTAATTATTAATTCAGCATCAATATCAAATTCTCGTTGTTTTTTTTTTGTCTTGTTTGTAACCGGAGAGTTTTTTTATTAATGATGCTAACATCAATATCATCCATTGTGGTGTCGTCATCAAATACAATTCTTCGAAGTTGATTTATTCGCCGTACTCTAGACTAAATTTGACCACTCAATGCGATTATCGACTATCCAAACAATTGTATCCGTGATGGCTAATCCCTGCGAGGAATGTATCGTCGTTACGTAACCCAGTGTCCATGGCGATTTATTAGCACGCAATGCGTCTTCGACAACACTGATATCAACCAGCACAATATCACTTAATACTAGTGTTTGTCTTTCGCATTGTCCTGGAATTTCAACTTCAATATTCTGTCGCCGTGTGTCAGCGGGTCTATAACACAATGGAACTTTTATCAGGGGATATTTTTCTTTGTGAAGCTCAAACAACTTTTTCTGAAGTGTGTCTCTGACTATTTTTCTGCTAGCAACTACAAATTCGTTTGGTCTCTATGTGTTATAAAATTCCTCCATTGGAGTTTCAGAAATTATTTCCCTGATTATTTCACATTGGATTCTGTCGGGTTTCAGTCTAATTAATTTTTTAACCTCACTTAATTGTTCATCAAGTGCCCTATAATCGCTATCAATTTCTTCGTAATAGTCCACGAATTCTTTCAGCCACTTATGTGGACCCGCGCCGACAAATGGTGGTGGCTGTCCATGATCTCCGCACATTATCACCGCTGTATTCTTTTGCAGCAGCCAATCCAAGAACATCTTTAATATTTCTGTTGATACTGTGCATACTTCATCCCAAATTATAACCTCGGGGATGAATTTATCTCCCATTCGTTCAGGTGTCCATTTGTCACCACTGTATCTGAAAAAAAACTATGATACGTACACGCGGAAACGCCTCGTTGTTTTATCTCTCTGGCTAATCTATGTGTTGGCGTCAGCACAATCATGTTTACGCGTCCTCGATATAACTCAATCGCGCGAGTCGTCTTTCCTGACCCTCCACAGCCGTTAAAATAAACTGTTTTATATCTACAAATTGGATCTGATATAAATGGTGCATTAGAACGCTCTGATAAATTATCACCGCGTAAGTAATTACTTTTAATTTCAACGTCTGCTGATTCAGAATAATCACGCAACATTTCTTTTTTAATTCTCCACGATCTGCAGCTTTCATCCGAATTAGTGAATTCAGCAACTGCGCGACTGTACTTGCTGTTAATGTAAAATGAATCAACGGCAACGCTAACCGCAGTGTCAGGAAATCTATTTATCATTGAAAATAAATTAATACAAGCATAACCCAGCATCGACGACCTCAAATGTGTATACGGGGATCTGTAACCGTCGCTATAAGTAACAACTGTACCCAATTTTGTTCCATCGGACAAAAAAGCATCTTTACGATCTACATATATGTTTTTGGATACTGCATCCGCGATTACAAAGTCATATTCGGTGTTATCCATAATCAGCCGTGAACAATATCGTCAATAGTCGCATTTTTTCCCTCCCTGAGTGAATTTTCCGATTATTCTTCTGCCGAGATCATTTGCTTCGATGTTTCGTTGATTAAATATCCGTTTGGACCACTCAATGATATATTCTTCGCCGGCATCAATATGTTTTCTGGATTCCTCAATTATACTATCAAGACGTTCCGGTTTTGGTAACCAGACATTGGTTTGTTTCCGATATGATATAATTGCTTCACTGACCGTCAGCGAAATTAACATTTTTGTATCAATCATGAACCGTAATAACGCTATTGGCAGCCACTTCTTTTCAGACATGTGTCTACCAATCCAAATATAACAACAGCGATGAAGTCCTGCTGCAAATTCAAATGATACTACACGAGCGAATCCAGTTAAATCAAAATCAGGCAGCGGCCCATTAATTGCAACACGAGTCATTTCATGTACGGGGTGTCCAAATCGTTTAAAATACTCAGTACACTCTCCATAACCAAGAAAACTCGCTGGATAACAAGCAACCATATCAACTGAGATGATATTATCATGGTCGTATTTGTTATTCCATAAACCGCCATGATTAAATTCTAAACAACTAGCCTCAATGTCTGGCAAGAATTCTACGCGTGTTGGTTTCCATACGTTTTTGATTCTTGCAAAATGAGCTGCAACCGACGGGATTGTAAAACAGTTTTTCAATAATTGTTCATCGTTGATGATTTCATCGGTGGCTTCGCCACACGCCGTTAAAAATCCGCTAGCTGTTTTTTTTCATTTTGTTGTGAAATGCTTCAGTGCGGTATAATTCACCGTTTGGTCTTACAAACTGGTCAAACGTATCCGGGTCGTTTTCAGTGCTGCGAAGTAACCAAACCGACACGGGGTCATTTTTACTCAAATGCGCAATAGCATCGAATAGTTTCTTTTCAGCGAGAAAACCATCCCTGGAGAATTCTTCTCGTAAGAATTCGTCGATTATATACTTTATTGTTCTGTTTCGTGGAAATATTGTGACCGCGGACGTCCATGCGTGTTCGTTATGATCAATAATTTTAATTGGGGCTCCATTTTTGTTATATTTTGATTCGTATAAAACTTCTCCGGTTATCGTCATAACTGTTATTGGAAATCTCAGTGACGTTTCTATTTTCGCTATATCGCTAATAGTTGCTCCGCGGTTTTTCACCGTTAATTCCCATTGAGCTATTTTGCTACGCCGTAGATCGGTAAGTTTGTTCCCTCGGGATGCATTTGTAAAATGTTCTGTTATTCGTGCTGCTACACAATTGAGTGGCAAAGCCACTGACGACGAAGTCGCCGGCGACGACTGTTTCATTGGTTTAAGTTTTCTTATATCAGGTTTTTAATTTAACGGATATATCCCATACACAACTGCTGTTACAGGATATGCTCGTTCATAGTATGGTTTGTCAATTCCAGTTAACAGACCCGGCTTAGAATCACGGATAACAACGACTGTTTTTTGTCTTTGAGAATCGGTTCAAATTTGTCTCGTATAATCCAACCGCCTGATTCTACATGGATAATGAATTTCACTCTAAAAAATTACTTTTTTGTTGCCAAGTTGTGATAACATCAACGCTGCGTTGCTGTCGTTCATGGTGGCATTAACAGCGCCATCAATTCGAAATGTTGACCAGCTATGAGATGCACCGTCGTGCTTGAATTCATTAAGACAATCGCGTATTTTATTTATCAGGGCTCTATCAGTTATTGCCCGTTTTGGCACATCTTTGAGGGTTCTATCGAGATTAAATTTAACGTTTTTGAAAGGCTTAATTGCTGATAATCTCTCGAACTCCTCCATGTTATAATTAAAACAAGTATTTAAATAGAAAAATATAGTATAATGAATCACTGCAAGTGGCTAATGATTGGATCAACAACTCCCTGTAACAAATCATGCAGAAGCGAATTCTGTGGGTATCATTTACAAAGCGTTCGCAACGGTTCCTTTGGCCCCCTTCCGTGCCTCCGATGTGGGTCGGGGTAAGGGGAAAATCGCAGTTGTGTCTCAGTTGTGGCGGCAAACGTTACAGGGAACTAAAACGCTATTATGACAAACGAATAAAAAATGCAGTCATTGATCCTACTGATGACAACGTCCTTGACTCTGTCAAGAAAAAAAAATCATAAAAACCCCTCAAGACTAGATTGATAGACTTATAATTAAAGCAAATAATAAATTGGATAAATAGTATTATTATACAAATGAGCAAAGATTTCAGACCTCACCCAGTGCTTGTTAATTATGAAGCATCCCGTGATGGTGTTGTCAGGCATCGCAGACTAAAAAAACCGGTTGGACGGGTAAATAATATGGGATACTTGATGTTTACAGCCGGGAAGAAGACATATCTTAATCACAGAATAATCTATGAAGCATTTTACGGATTAATCGAAGACGGAGTTGTGATTGATCACGTTGATGGATTCCCTCAAAATAACAAATTGGATAACTTACGAGTTGTTACTCCAAGTGAGAATGCAAAATTAGGTGGAACCGGCAAACACGCAAAAGGGGCGAAACATGTCAAAGCATTTGATACAGAAACCAACGAAGAAAAAATATTTCAATCAATAAATGAAGCCACTACATATTTTGATATTTGTAGGCCTTCAATACGATTTGTTGCAGAAAATATAACTAAATTAACTCTGTCAAAGAGAAATAGTCATAAAATAAAATTCGTATACATCTGAAACGATTCATGGGAGATAACTCCTTTATAGATAAGTGCCGCCACTCATAACACTCTACTCACTAAGTTCCCTTGTATTGTGACGTCAAAGGAATTTGTGTCGTCTGCTACATCTGTAAAGAGAGTTATAATTGGCATAGGCGCGCGTACACGTGACTGTAATGGAGTATAATACATAATTTCGGTAGAGTTGTATTTTATCAACTTTTAACATTTTTTTAAAACTTTTATTGTCGCTTGGCTAAAACCGCATCATTTAAACAGTTGTATTTATTTAGACTATCTACATTCAGCTATTTATAAACTTTTAGTACAGACGTTTTTTTATAATCCAGCCCGCTACCTATGTTCGCTCAGCCGGAACGAGCATGACACACTAGTGTTTTCCATTCATTGAAGTAGGTGGGCGTGGTTAAAATTCCTCTGTATACAGCTCTTTGTGATCTAATAGATAATTCATTTTGTTTAGAGAATTAGGACAGGGAGAATACACGCTGTTATCTAACAACTGTATTATTTTGTTTAGTGTTTTATTTAAATATTTTGTCTCATTTAAATGTTGTGAAACAGCATTAATAAGTAATTCAAGGAAATAAAATAACACACCCGTGAATCAAAGCTGCTGTATTAGTCACCTTATATACGTTTTGACTCGTAATAAGCTTGGGGGTTTCGAAAGCCAATTCGACCGATCAAAACTAACCAACGCCATTGACCCGGGCGTGTGGTTGTCTTTTGTCAATCATGCAACCGGGTTAATTTAGTTTGGTTGCTTTTGATTGGTTGGATTGGCCGTAGAAAATCTGCCCCGTCGTTTCATGTTTGTACTGTCTTGTGCCGTCCCACATCATTGCATCACAAATTCCATCATCGTTTCATTGAATATACCATCCTTAATTAAGTATATATGGAATTGTGCCGTCACATATCAATCGTTTCATTGAATAATGCCTTCCTTAATTAAGTATATGTTATGCCTAAAATCTGCCGCAACACTCGAGTGGAGATTATATATGGAATTGTGCCGTCCCACATCAATCGTTTCATTTAATAATACCATCCTTAATAAAGTATATGTTATGCCTAAAATCTGCCGCAACACTCGAGTGGATATATATACGGCATTGTACCGTCCATTAATTAAGTTAATTAAGTATATGTTATGCCTAAAATCTGCCGCAACACTCGAGTGGAGATATATACGGCATTGTGCCGTCCATTAATTAAGTTAATTAAGTATATGTTGTGATGTCCCCCAAGCATATCTTCTGGGCGGTCTAAGATGATGTTTGTCACATTAGTCCTCCCTTTCGGAGATGTATGCTTTGGGGTTTGTTGTGATGCTCCCCAAGCATATCTTCTGGGCGGTCTAAGATGAAGTTTGTCACCTTAGACCTCCCTTTCGGAGATGTATGCTTTGGTGTTTCCTTGGACTTGCATGGCACGCCCACCATAGCATCACAAATTCCATCATCGTTTCATTGAATAATTAACTTAATTAAGTGTATGTTATGCCTAAAATCTGCCGCAACACTCGAGTGGAGATATATACGGCATTGTACCGTCCATTAATTAACTTAATTAAGTATATGTATGCCTAAAATCTACCGCAACACTCGAGTGGAGATATATACGGCATTGTACTGTCCATGAAACAAAACTGGTCAAAAACGACCCCCAATATTTTTTAATAATTAGAGGTAAAATGTATTATATAAATAATGGATATCAAAGATGTAAATTCTATAATTGCTGAAATCTCAAATTTGAAGAATCGAGGGAAAGTATTATCTGAAGATCTCGACTGTGACAGGATTGCCTCGGAATATGAAGACATTGAGTATCAGTTTAGTGAGGGTCGTTATGTTTTACCTAAGATGTACAGGCTCGTGAAAGGAATTCAAAAGTCCATCAACGCTTGTTTGTACGGTAACGACATTAATGTATTTATAACGCTATTTAGCACCGTTGAAGCAATAAGTCAAAAGCTCGGCCAAGAATATCAAAAACGACCTGAAATTAGTTCTAAGGTTCGTGATCTTAGAAAAATATTAAACGAGGAAAAGCCAGTATCTTAACCACGTGAGCGTTACTATAAAAATAAGCTTTCAGTATTTTTTTATTCAAATTTTTTTAAGCATTTTTTGTAACACTTGTTACACTTGTCAAATAGGATTTTCTCCTGAAATAATACTCATCAGTTTGGGCTTGCTCATGCAGTTATGTGCGTACTGGATGATCTGGTTGTGGTAGCAAGTAATCACCGCGACGCCTCCATTTTCACGTAGTTGTTGTTGTTGCCACGTCGTTAACAAAAATCGTTCTTCGCCGCTCTCAGATATTACAATTCTGAAACCCCCAGCGATGTTATTTCTGAAACACTCGCGGATAGAGTCGTACAGTTTAACCTTGTCGGAGATGGATACGTTAGCTTGATGGTACATTATTTAATAACTCAGCTTTTAATTGTGATAGTTTCACATTTGAAAACTCAGTTCACAAACAATATCTGGTAGGTGAATTGCTTACAACTAGATTAGCCCGAGAGCGGCTAGCAGCAATTAAAAAGTTTATACCGGTTCGATACAGACTTCGCGAGAAACTTCAACAACGACAACAAGCGCAGACTGACTTTTCTGTGTCAAGTGAACAACTGTTTACTCCGATAACAAGTGCGACCAAAGATGTGAAAAAGTTAACTGAAGCAGCGATATACGGAGATATTTCTGAACGAGAACGAGCAAAAAAGGCGCCGCTGCTTGATACGCTTGAAAAGATAGCAGCGGAAACTAAAAAGACATCAGCATTGTTACAAAAAAACCACACCTGATCCGAAAAAGACCAATGATAAAATAGTAGATGAATTACGCGCGCGATTTAACGAAGAAGGGTTAGCAGCAATTGATAAGACTGACCATGCAGTGTTTCCTGCACTTGTTGTTACGACGTATGAAAACAGAAAAAAAAATGTTAAAACCAGAACAGTACAAGTATGTAAAAGGTATACAACATTGGGCTAATATATTTTACAAAATTAAAACTAAAACAGGTAAAGTTGACAGCGACAATACGTCATATATTGAATATCTCAAAATGGTGAGTATAGTGTATAATACATATGAAGAACAAAAATCACAAAGAAAACCACAAGGACTGCATCGGCGGCGACAACAACCTGCAAAACAAATATCTTTTTCACCTGCTAAACAAGAAGAATCTCAACAACAACTACCACCCCAAGCTTTGCTTGGACTTTCGCCTGGACCATCTGATCGAGATGATGATAATCCTTTTAGTTATTTTACAAAGAACGGATTTAGAAAAACTGGAGGAAGCACGTGATTATAGTAGTGGGGAGGGATTTTCAAAATCTCAGAAATTGCCAGTAATTTCAAGTAGTGGTCTAGTTAGTTGTCCTGGTAATATTCTCAGTGATATATCACGGTTAGAGGTTCTCATCGGAGGGAAACGAGCCGGAAATAACTCACCGGAAGTAATTAATGAAGCAGCTGATATCTGTAGACGATTATTTGCCGGCGGTATCATGGACATTGATGTATATCGAGAACTTATTGCTGAATTAGTTGAAAATCACAGAGACGCTCATGGTTATTACAGCGATTGATCACTAATTGAAAAACTACTAGTTTTATAACAAGATGATTATACACTACAACCATGATAAACCCGTAAGCGTCTACGTGGTGAACTCACGATTACCTGCTTATAGAGCATATTACGGAGATGGTTTCGGCAATACCATTGCGGGGCTATTTACAAGAATGGCTCCCAAGGTGGCGCCGTTAGCTAAACAATTAGGAATGAAAGCCATTGATGTTATTCGTGATAAGGGTATTAGTACCGTTGGAGATCTTGCCGGAAAAGCGTTTTCAGCCGCGAAGAATAAATTAACATCATTAGTGAAATCACGGAGAAAGAAACCGTTACCATCTACTGCAGTTATGCCTGCAAGTGTTAGTAAAATAACAAATAACGCAGTAGATGAAAAATTAGCATGGCTGGTGACTCCCGACCAAAGCAACATCGCAAATATGATAGCGGGAAGTGGCATTAAAAAAACACGACGATGAAAAATCTTTTACGATGAAAATCCTACGGTGAAAATCGTTTACGATGAAAATAGTTTACGATTTTACGATTTAGACTATGATAAATATAATAAAATGTTCAAAAGGTCACCTGATCCAGCGTTTGATATAGACGCCCCAGTCCCCAAGGATGATTCTGTACGCGATTATCAATATTACGCCTATCATGCAATAGACTCAAATAGTCGATCGCGAATTGAGCTTCAAGTCCATGATACCAGTAAATATTTTCTACCCGCTGAAGCGTTTATTGAAGTAGAAGGGGAACTTGTAACAGCTGCTGATATTTCTGCTGTACCAGCACCGTATCCAGTTGGTACTCAAGTCGGGTTTGTCAATAATGGTATCATGGCGCTTTTTGAGAGTGCTAGATATCTCATCGATGGAAAAGAAATTGAGTCGATAGATCGTGATGTTGATGTGGCTACAACAATAATAGTACTAGCGAGATATTCTTATGATTATACAAGATCAGCAGGACCTTCTATGATGTTTGCAAAAGATGTTAAAAATACCGTTGGAGGAAATCCATTTACTATGAGACGACCAAACAAAGTCAGTGCTGCTAATGATGATGCTGATGTCGAGACTGTAGTTATAAACAACGATGCTAATTTCAATCTAGGAGCTGCAACACGTATGTCAATGTTGGATGGGCGGCGTAAATCATTTTCATGCGCGATTCCACTACATCATATATTTGGATTCTGTAGAAATGTACGAAAAGTTATTTATGGAGCGAAGCATACAGTAGCACTGGTTCGAAAGAGTGATGATAATGACGCAATTTGGAGGATTCCAGCAAACCCAGCTGCAGATCATGTAAATGATGATGCCGGTAAAGTCATATTAACAAAACTGTCATTATGGATGCCAGTGTTGACTTCATCAATTACCGCAGAAGAACGATTACTATCATTTATGGACCAAGGAGGAAAATCATTACTAAGTTGGCTAACGGTAAGTACAGATGTTAAACAATCAAATATTAACGGGTTATTCACCTGGAACATATCATCAAAACAAGGTGTTGCTGAGCCACGTCATATATTTATTGCGTTACAGGATAACACACGAGTTGGCAATCAACTCTCCAGCCATATGATATTTGATCCATTAGGTGTTAAAGACGTCTCACTGAGAATAAACGGCCAGCAGGAACCATCTGAAGATGTACAACTTGATTACGGTCAAAATCATATTGCACGAGTTTATCATCATCTGTTGTCATTTATGGCACGCGATCAAAATGTTGATACTGGTTTGCAAATATCGCAACATGATTTTAAAAACCTATATCCGATCTACTACTTTTCGCTGGAACATCTTGATTTAACAAGGCAATCCGTCGTTGATATACACTTCAGAGCTAATGTCCTTCGTGACACTATTGCTAATTATAGAGCGGTTGCTGTTATTCTCAGTGATAAATCAATGTTGTTAGAAGGTGTTGGTGGACAAATGAGACTTATTGATGCACCAGTGGAAAATATGTAAATGAAACTTGAAAAGTTTCCAATTAGATCAATTGAAAGCATAAATGTGTTTTACAATAAAATGACATATAGTGTTGTTAGTGTCAAGCTGACTGATGGTCAAGTCAAGAAATTGCGATAAAAATCCGCTAAAGAATGTGGAACAACAATAACGTTAAAACCAGCGCAGATGTCCGGCGGTACACATAAAATATCATTGACGGATCGTCAAATAAAACATTTCAATGATGCGCTGAAGAATAAGAGAGGGGTTCAAATTGTATTTTCGAAAGCTGCAATCGCCAACATGATAAAATCAGGTGGTATATTTCAATTGTTAGCCGCAATACCAGCATTGATTGCAGCGGCTGCCCCAGCGGTGGCGAAAGCGGCTGCGTTGGGAGACGTTGGAACCGCGGCAGGGATGGCGTTGAAAAAGGCAACTGGAAAAGGATATAAAAAAGGGGAAAGGTCTAAGACTACCAGGAACCCCGTATTCATGGTACAGCGGGAGATCCGTGAACGGATCAGGTCTAAGAATACCAGGAACGGTTTATTAGTTGATAGCCCAATTCTCCCTATGTCCAATTTTGATTTAATTGATGCTGCTAAAAAACTAGCGATAAAAAACTTCAGAGAGGTTTTTATGAGAGATCAATTACAGAGAAAACCAAACAGCGTTGAAACCGGTATCATCAATCTTGATAACAGTAACGGATCGGGAACTCACTGGGTTGCATACGCGATTGATCCACGTGGAATTGTCAATTTCGATTCTTATGGGCTAGCCCCACCGAACGAGTTTATGCGGTATATAAATTCTTCGATGAAACTCAAAGAGTTTCCGATTTTTTATTCCACGCTGCCAACACAACAATTAAATGATCCACCGATATGCGGCAGTGAAGTATTAAATGTCCTCGCGGAGATTTCATCGTCACAGAAACCACCTCATCTGGTTGTAAATAAATACACGAGTGGGAAATTACAAGGTAATTTTAAAGAATCAATAAATTGAAAATACTAGAGTCTTTACAATAATGATTGATATTTGGGGACGATCTCTGTCAATGTTGAAACCCACCGCGGAAACATCTGCGGGTTCTATCGAGGATGTAAAAAAAATAATTGAAGATGAAATCGCTGAGACGTTTAATTTAGCAAGTGTTGACTCGAACGAAATAGTTGTATTTCAAGATCGCCAGGGTAAATTGAAAAGCAGTAATATATCCGCGGATGACATTTTGATACGGCAGCGCGACGCCGCTGAAAACTCTATTGCGCTGTATTCCAGCGACGGGCGACTTAAACCAGGCGCACGTGTGTCTACGATCACCGACGCGATTGCCGCCCACGGCCGTGAGCTGGATGACTATATACGAGGTTATAATAGTTTTCGCAAAAATGTCGTACATAAATTCTTTGGAACCCCGCTTGTGGTTGGCATGACTCTCGCTGAAATTAAAAACTTTCTATCTTTATTCTTTTTTAACAAGGAGGCGGGGAGGATGATGAATGAAAATGAAATCAAGGCAAATTATCTCGATATTTACACGGATATTTCTAAAATAATAGAAAATCTTGAAAAGGTACAAAAACCCACTAACGACGTCGTTGTTAAGTTTTTGGGACTCCCGCTTGGGGCAGGCATGACTCTCGCTGATATTAGCGAGTTTATTGGCAAGCATACTCACAATGCCCACGTCGCTAATAGTTTCTTTGGTGTCCCAGCTACATCTACAATGACTCTCAAAGATATTAATATGTTTATGGTGAGACAAACAACACTTAATACCATCGTGGATAAATTTTTAGGGAGAACACCTGTGTCTGAAACCACATCTCTGACAGGCCCGACCCTCGCTGAAGTTAAAAAAGCTATTGACGAACAAAAACTCATCAACGAAATGGTTAATAATTTCTTTGAGGGCTCTAAAAGTTACAATATCATGACGACATATTCTAAACTCAACGGGAAATATCTAACCCAAACAGGTATAGAATCTAACTTACTTTTGATTTCCTTTTTTAAACGCTGCGATGAAACGATGATGAAATATACCGAAATCAAAAAAACCTATCTCGACGTTTACGCCGATATTCTTAAACTAAAAGAAAAATCTTAAAAGGTAAAGATTCCGCATCCAGACATAGGCGTTAAAAATATCGTGTATACGGTCGATCATGGAACCATGGATTGGATAAGAGACGTTTATACTACATTAACCGTCGGTCTCTGGACGGATGGTATCTACAGGCTAACGTGGATCTCTATCCATCAATTTAATATAATCGCGGACGGTAAAACCTACTCTGGTGGCACCGCGGCGTTAATTATGAAGGGTCGCGGACAAGACTTTAATGTCGTCGCGGTTGATAGATCCACCATTAGATCAAAAATAACTTGGTGTTTAGAATTTTTAGATGATTTTCCGGCTGAAGCTCTATACTATAGCCCCGCAACGATGGCGAATAATTGAAAACACCAGCTGGTTTAAAATAGCAATGACATCGATGAAATCAATTGAACCGATAATAGTCCCAGAGGTATCACAATCGCATCGATATCGATATGATACCGTGAAAGAATTTTCCGCGAACTTGAAATCACTTTCTGAGCGCTATCGTGAAAAAATGAAAAAATACCGACGCAGCGTAGCAATCATCGACATCACCGTGTACTCGGTGTCCGGTGTGATGGCCAGCGCCGGGGTTATTTTGTCGACGGTGACCATGATGGCTCCGATTACAGTTCCAATTGCAGGCAACAACAATTGCGGCAGTCGCCACCGCGATAACTAAAAAGTTATCATCGTGTTCTCAGAAAAAACTCAGTGATTATACAAATCGGTACCGGGTGGTATTTGACGCGTACTCGAAATTATCCGAGTTGATCTCGCTGTCAATAGATAATTCGTTCATATCCGATGTTGAATTTTCCACGATGACCCAGTTGTATAACTCCGCGATGTTGAAATTGGAAATTGAAGACAGCGTTAACAATAATGTCACTCGAACTGCTTCAACGAATCGCGGAGAATACCACTCCGATACGAACAAGCATGATATCAATAACATCAACAAACCCACAATTTAGTGTGAACTTCCCTTCTCCGATTCCAGTGCGCGAGATCGCGCTGGCAAAATTACGAGTATATCATAGCTGGCCTAATATCAGATCGGTTGCATTTGGCGGTCAGCAACCCAATAACGCACTGGTGTTCTCGTATAAGAATAAACCCGATGGTACTCCAGCGTGGGAAACTGTTTCGTTACCAACTAGGTCGTACCAAATTTAGCAAATCGATGCCGAAATTCAGCGTAGAATAAAATCAATCACTGGAAAAGAATCAAAAATAGCTATTAATCTTCATGAACCGACGCTCTCGTCGTCGATCGAAATAAGCACAGAGGGATACATTGTAGATATCTATAACAGCTCGTTAAGAACAGTGTTAGGATGGCCTGAAAAACCACCGGAGAAATCCGCCACCGACTTAACCACAGACGTACAATCATTTCACGAAATCAATCCCATATATCGAGATAGTTTATCTGATATAAGAAAAGGAAAAATCGCCGATAGATTTATATTTACCAACAAAAACAGGTCACAATGGGATTTTATCATGAAAAGAACAGCCGACTCATCTGTTACTATTTCATTTACGCTAACTGACGTCAGTGGTTATTTTAATGAAATTAGACAATTACATGCAACACAACTAGAACAACTACGGCAAACAAAATCGCGAAAACACGTTGAAATATTAAATCAGCTTATATCTGACATGGAATATATCCATGAACTAATTATTCAAACAATAATTAATGACAACAGCGACAATAAACAACGATTCCTAACCGATTACAATATCACAGAAGCCGATCTGCGCAATTTCAAGCTTCCCGGATATAACGCTTAGGAACTAAAAGAATCTGTTAGAAACAATATCAAGGTATTACAAACACTAGATTCAACTCTCCTCTTTAAATATAATAATGACCCAGATGGTGGCGGTAGGCATATTGCCCCGCACAATGTGAATATTTAAGCAGTGATTGCGCTCAATTTAACATGTGATGCTATCGAAGGAAGCTATCAAATTAATCTAGAGCAATCAAATCAAGCTCAACAGGGATATATTCTTTATTCGTTTGCACCAATAGCTCCTCCAGGATTCCTAATTATTGAAAACCCAATTAATCCTGTCTACATGCGATGCCATAATAATTCGTTAACGAGAATTAATTTCCGACTCACTGACCAGTCAAATAATTTAATTGATCTACAAGATGAGGTGTTAGCGATTAGTTTGTTTGGGAAATCATAAATGATTTTCGTCCTAAAGACTCGATCAAATATTTGGTTGAAATAAATTATTAACCGTAGCAGCAGGGGGGGGGGGGTCGATGACATCACGACGAGACCGTATTTTGACTAAACGATGAAAACGGTCTTGGAGTATGATTTGCGAAAAACTTATGTTTCGAGCAAGTAGTCCTTTTTTTTGGGTTGAAAAAGAAGGATTCGAATTAATTCTCTCGAGATGTTTGTTAGATTTAGAGCAAATGATGTCACGGACAAATGTAGGATTCGCACCCCCCCCCCCCCTGCTGCTCCTATAATGACCTAAAATAAACAAATGGTGTCCTACCGTTATTGCTTCCTACACAACACCACTCTCTGACAAAATAAAGATTATCAAAAATAATGTCTTTTCAGCATTATATCAAACTTTCGTATTTATGCATGCCACAAAAATACAGTCTAATGGCTTAAATGAAAAGATGTTTATAAATTTACAAGATATTATTGTATTAGCAAAACAGATTGAAATGATGAAATGTTTAACAAGGGAGCAATGTGGTACAATTTCATTTTTATAGCATTGTAATTAACATTTCTTATTTCTCTCTGTCTCTGTAATTGTCTGTCTGTTTCTCTCGCTTACACACACATGCACACCGAGTGGTAATCGAACTTACCTATCTATCTATCTATCTATCTATCTATCTATCTATCTATCTATCTATCTATCTATCTATCTATCTATCTATCTATCTATATATCTATCTATCTACCTACCTACCTACCTACCCACCCACCCACCCACCCACCCACCCACCCATCCATCCATCCATCCATCCATCCATCCATCCATCCATCCATCTATCTATCTATCTATCTATCTATCTATCTATCTATCTATCTATCTATCTATCTATCTATCTATCTATCTAATAATCGTATTGCCATGTCTGAAAATATTTCCATAACACCCAAAATATACTCCCAAAATATTGTAGAGTTTTGGAAAGAAATAGTTTCATCAATTAAAAGTTTCAAGTGAATTACTGTTCAAATCCAGATTAAATTCTAGATTGAAGGCGATGTCGTCTGTAATAGTCAGCGTTTTATAGCCTCTTGTTCAAACATAGAAAATATTATTCAAATTTTGAATTCCGCATAAATTACTGTAAATGTCGTTGTCCAGTAATTATCAGAAGCACTTTTGTATTTCAAAGAAACAATCACTTGAATTCAATAATTTGAAGAAAAAAAATTAAACTCAGACCAAACTGGTCACAACGTAATATAGCTTAATGTGTCAAATGTTAAAGCACGTCCAATATCATTTTTATCAAAACATAATTAATACGACTAGGTAAAACGCAAAACAGATTCCCAGATAGGGGTCAAACGTTCATCCTTCTGTACAAAAAGAAGTTTGTTTACCACTTGACACGTGCTTTATATCATGTAGTCCAGGTATGACCTTGACTCAACTTAATCCTTTCTAGTCTAAGAAAGATATATATTTTTTTTAAAGAAAGTCCTTTCGCATGTCAGCAAGTAGATTCAATGTTTCTATTACTAAATGTTTACATCAAAAATAAAAAATTAAAAAAGATAACATTAGAAAATAAATTCTTGATAATGTCAAAGCAAGTAGACAATGATACATTACAAAAGCATGTAATGGAATAAAAGTTTGAAACTAACAAACATTTAAATTAAATATACATAACAATTTGGTCTCACCTTTGTAAAGATATTTTGCAAAAGTACGTATAACTTAATAATTTCAAAAATAAAAATCGAATATAAAACACTCAATAGGCAGACGGCTTTGGTTAAAATCTGACAAAATGGACATTATTATAGTTCCTGATAGCTAAATATAATGTTTACTGAAAACTGAGAAACGTTAATGACTGAAAATGTCTGCTTTTAATACGAATAGCAATGCTACGAAAAATCATTTGATTGTAATCCTTGCATAATTCGCCCCTTTAAATCATTGCGTATCGTTTGTTTATTTTTAACATAACTGTGCAAGACAATGTTATTAATGTTATTAATCAATTCTCTCCCTTTTCGTCAGTTATAATAAGTGCATTTGAACAATGATCACTTCTTTAAAAGATCAATTTTGTGGAACTCTTCCAGTATTACTACTCTATGTGTTTACTTCTACTGACAAAACCCATCGTCCGAAAATAGATGTAGGATGTTTATATTAGGCGGAAGACGGATGCATCAACTTCTATGCAAATGGCAATGGGGTGTCATAAAAATAATCGATATTCAAACGAACTATGCCTATAAAATTGCTTTTTGGATAGACTTAGCTTAGACATTAAAACGAACATACATACAAGCTAAATTCCGTACAAAGAAATAATGGACATGATAAAACAAATCATATTTTCCATACTGTTGATACCTTTTCAAACGTATGTCTTCGGCAACATGTCTAACAGTGTCTTTAAGGTGTTTGAAGGACTCATACTAACATCTGATCAAGGAAATGCATTATATGCAAGGTCCAAGCTCAATTGCCTTCTAGACTGTGGTAGGACCTCCGATTGCATTGGTCGCAGTTACAATAAAGCCACCGGTGAGTGCTTCATTTTGATGGGTATCTCGTATGGAAGTATGATGGAAAAGAACGGATGGGAATCGATGCTGAAGCCTTACTTCAAAGGTAAATTTCTTAGTGTTATTGAAAAGTTATTCAATCTATTATTCAGTCCATCACTGTCTCCCTATCTTCCTCTATATATTTATACTGATCTCTTGATATAAATTAAAGCAAATATGTTTTTCACCATATCCTAAGATTGTCGATGTAAGTAGTAATAAGGGTCCCTATAGCAACAATGGGAAATCCAGTTAAAAAAGGTCGTGGGTCTTTATAGCGACAAGGGAAATTTAACATATTGGGTCTATATAGCGACAAGGGAAGTTTAACATTGTGGGCCTCTATAGTTACAAGGGAAATTTAACATGGTGGGCCTATCTAGCGACAAAGGGAATTTAACATGGGAACTATTTGGGCCTATCTAGCGTCAAGGGAAATTTAACATGGTGGGACTATCTAGCGACAAGGGAATTTAACATGGGGAATATTATTTTTGTTTGAGACTGTCTAGCGACAAGGGAAATTGAGGCAAAGAAAGCAAATATCTTTTTGAGGTATATTAGTGGCCCTGAAAAGGGCCGTTAAGTGTAATGTTAACATTATATTGTTAACACAGAGGACGTCTCACGGATCTTCTTCTCTTCCTTAAACTTCTCCTCACTTCTGGTCCATAGAGAAACTCTCTTTAAACAACCTTGCCTCTCCACATAGATTCTTCTTTTCCAAAGGGCTGTATCAGTCATATGAGTGATAGCCTATGATGACCTGACAAACATAGGATAGTCCGGGTGAAAGAGCATGGATGAAACAAGGGTAGAGGATTTTACGTTGGTCCACATCTTGTGATGAGAACAGGTGAAGCGAATTCCGTGTACTGCGGTTATTTATAGGGTAAGAGCGGATCGAAACGGATTGAGTTTATTCACCAATCCAAACACGCGTTACAAAAGTCAGTCACAATCGTCCAATCGGAAGAGAGCAGTATGTGACGTCACATTCTCTATATAGAGGTACTAGCGTCTGTGCGCAGTCAATCCGTGCGACAGAGTTGTCAATCATGTTTGAGACTAAGAAGACGATGAATTGGAGTGAACCAGTGGTGGAGAAAGCAAGTAATGGCATAGCAGTGACTACCAAAGTCAACACAAACCTACTTCCAGAAGAAGTTGATTTTAACTGGGATATTGTGGATTTTCTAACTTCACAAGAATTTGTTCCGGAACCTTCGTCACCTTCCCCATCTTTTTTACACGTCGATGATTGTAAGCAAAGACAGAAAGAAGAATTGGAACGATTTTTACAACAACAAAAAGAAGCAGAACAAGCTTTTCTCCTTCAACAGCGGGAAGAAGAAGAAGAAGCAAGAAGGAAACACCAGAAAGAAACAGCATCAGCAGAGAAAACAGAAGACCAAGGACAGAAAGAGAAGAGTGAAAATCAAACGGTCACGGTACTTTTAGACATTTTAGCAGAGTTAAGGAGTCTGAAATAAATTTATTAGACTTCTTTATTACGACCCAAGAGAAAAAGACCTTCTCGAGCTAAACAACTCAATCTAACTGTGACTACGTCTTCCATACCACCTTTAGTGATTTCTACCAAATCATTGACAGGAGCCAGTATAGAAGTAGACCTTGGCCGTGGCAAAGGCTTAAGACAGTTATAGATGGTTTTGTTTCTGAGTTTGTTTGTTTTGTTTTACACAAACAAATACCTAATGGTCCTTTTCAGGGCCACTCAAATCTTTCGAAAAGAAATAGTATTTCAATTGCCTATTTCAATAAAAACTCAAAAGTCCTTTTTTACACATGATGTACGTGTGAGTGTATGAGTGTGTGAGTGTAGGTTCTTATTCTATAAAATCAAAAACTCAGAGACACTAACGTTTTTTTTCTGGTGTATTCTGGTAAAACCGTTACAATCCAATATCACAACATAACATAACACAATAACACTTTATAAAGTTCATAGACTTCTTCTGTTCACTCTTTCTATTTTTTTTCAATTTCTTTACTGTCATAGGCTTTTCTTTTTCTTCTTCCTATTCACTTTTGTTTTGTCTTCTTTCCTTGTCTTTATGAACGTGTAGAGCTTCTTCCTTTGGGGAGGGTACCTCTCCTCGTCCTGTTTAGAATTCCTCTCCTCCTCCTCCTGCACGTGTTGTTTCTTAGGACAGTTTGGAGACCAATGTCCTTTCTGTTTAAAATGATAACAGGTATCTTGACTTTTGTCTCTTCTAACACCTGTTTTTTTTTCACGATCTGGTCATTCTGTAGCCCAATGTCCTTTCTTCTTACAGATTTAGCAAGTATCTTGACTTTTTTCTCGAAAGAAATGAAAGTAGTCCGTCAGCTTGTCTGAAGAAAACTTTCGTAAGACACCACGCAAAGCTCTGATCAGAAGTTCAACTCCTGTAGGTTCTTCCATCGTTCTGGTCAATGTGTGAATGAAATGAATACTGGAAGGTTAGACACTGACTGTTTAAAATGTAGTCATTTGAATTTTTGCAGACAAGATGAAAAGATCGCATCATTTTGTCGAGAAAAGAGAAGACAATAAGAGACAGAAACGTGATGTATCGCCTCGCACAGTAGCTGAAGGATCTATCATTTGAAAGAAGCCTGTACCATTGCCAAAGCGTGTTCCTTAGTGTACCGAAAACAAATCATGCCTGCAAATACTCTAGCTGTCATCATTCCTCAAACGACGAACTTTGTTAAACGTCAATACTCGGTCGAAGCCCTACGCTGGCTACATTACTTGTGCGACAAGGAAGACAAATGGATCCTACACGCCCGCAACGGAGGAGGCGAAACGATCATTGGAAGGTATTCGGTGGATGGCTGGGACTTAGAAAACCCTCAAATCGTGTACGAGTTTAACGGATGCTTATTTCACGGATGTCCAATGTGCTACCCTCAACGTGACACCAAAAATCAGTTTTTACAACGAACCATGGAAGACTTGTACCAGATAACTTGTCAGCAACGTTTAAGGTTAGAACAGTAAGGATACCAGGCGGTGGAAATGTGGGAACACGAGTACGATCAGCTTTTGAAAACCGATCCTGAGTTTTAACACATCGTAGAAAGTTACAAGTTGGTGGACCCACTGAACCCTAGGGATAGTTTGTACGGAGGACGAACGAATGCCACCTGTGTGCTGTACCAGGCGGACAAGGAGAAGGGAGAAGAAATCATATACTTGGACGTGTGTTCACTGTATCCTTACGTGTGCAAATATTGTCACTTTCCCGTAGGTCACCTAGAATTGATGACAGAACACATTGACCTGGACCACATTCGATAGTGCGAAGG
This sequence comes from Unio delphinus, assembly GCA_029339505.1. NCBI lineage: Eukaryota > Metazoa > Mollusca > Bivalvia > Unionida > Unionidae > Unio > Unio delphinus. The sequence goes on from JAQISU010001235.1 coordinate 42,800,566, forward strand.
ATTGATCAAGTGCAAAGTCTTGCCTCCTACGGAGTTGTACCATCCCGTTTTACCTCACCATTGCCAAGAGAAACTGATGTTTCCTTTGTGTCGAACTTGTGCCGAAACGTGCAACCAAGACCAACCTTGTCAGCACACCCAGGAAGAACGCATCTTGACAGGAACGTGAGTTAGCGTGGAATCGATTAAAACTCTGGACCTGGGATACCAGCTGTTAGAAGTGTACGAAATTTACCACTTTCCCAAGACACAACAATACCACAAGGGAGACGAAACACAGAAAGGTATTTTTGCAGACTACGTGGATGCCTTTTGAAACTTAAGCAAGAAGCCAGCGGCTATGCTTTCTGGTGTCAAACTCCCGAAGACCAAAGGAAATTCAAAGAAAAATATTGGGAGCAGGAAGGCATCACTTTAGACCACATCGAGAAAAACGAAGGAAGGCGATCGTTTGCCAAAGTGATGTTAAATTGCTTGTGGGGTAAAATGGCACAACGCCCGTCTTTACCCAAGACGGAGTATTTGTCAGAACCTTCTCGCTACTTTCAGATGATTCACGACAAAACCAAATACATGAAACACGTGGACGTCATTCGTGAGGACTTGATCTTAGTCAATTACGAAGAAGAACTAGACTTTGTGGAAGCCGACAAATTTGGAAATGTTATCATTGCGGCTTACGTGACAGCCCACGCTCGCTTAAAATTGTACGAAGTGTTAGAACTGTTAGGAGATCGTGTATTGTATTTTGTCACGGACAGTTGCATCTACATCCACTGACCAAACAAGTATTATCCTGACATCGAAGGAGACCGTTTAGGAGCCTGGACAGATGAACATCCCGACGACATGATTCTAAGTTTTGCAAGTGGCTGTCCTAAAATTACGGCTACGAATGCCGAAACCGTCAAGGAGAAATGCACACCGAATGTAAAGTGAAAGAATTGACTCACAATTATCGCACCAGTCGAGTGGTGAACTTTAACGTGCTACGAGAAGCCTTACAGTCGGGACAGGATGAAACTTTTAAAGTGACCACCCACGAACCGCACAAGATCGTACGTTTACCCACGCATCAAATCGTCAGCAGATCTTTGGATAAAGTCCATCAAATCGTGTACCAGCAGAATACGACTTCACAATCACTTCAACTTACCGTACGGTCACGTTGATATTGGACAGCATATAAAAATGGGTACTGTCCACGACGAATAGTTCATTTGTTATTAAAACGGCCAAGCGAAAGAAGATGAATCCGTTTAAACAGACATCATTCAAATTTGGAGATTCTCAAGTGGAGTGCGATGTTATACCTTGCGATTGCTGTGATGCCATACGCTATGACCTCAGCGATTCAGCAGGACATCGTGGGAACGTTGCCATGACTACTACCCCTATACCTACCATATAAATTGATGCTGTACGTGTCAAACCTGAGTTATGCAAATGCGGTGCCACACGTTATCGTGGACTGCTGAGAATTTCACCGAATCTGCAATGGACTGAAGATAGGAGAGTCCAACATTCGTTCCCTACGTGCTTGCCTGAATACTGTCACTTTAAAAGTCGATTCCTAACCTTCAAAGATAAATGGCCAAAATATCTGCCTGGACCAACTCCTGAAGAATTAGCCAGAGCCGGATTTTTCTACTTGGGCTAAGGGGACAAAGTCAAGTGCTTCAGTTGTGGTGTGTCAATTTACGAGTGGGAACAGAAGGATTCCGCTTACCTGGAACATGCTCGATGGTCTCCGAATTGTCACTACCTACCTTTAGTGGGACCTTAGTGATTGAAAGTGACAATTCCATATCGTTTAAGAAACCAATTTGGCAAGGAGTCAAACCTAGACCAGTATATAAACCCTCTCTACAAAATAATATTCAAGGATTACCACACAAATTGCAAGATAAGATCTATAAGGAAGTTTGGCAGGGACTTGGTAAAGAAAAATCTCAATTGGTGACTGTAGAACTTTTGTGTCGTGAAATTCACAAGAGGAATGTGACAAAAGTCAACCAACGTGTCAGATTTCTCTGGATCAAGTGTACCTTTTTCCACAGATCCCAATTTAGACCGTTTACATTTGAAGATTTTATGACCATTCTTGACCGTTACCCTGAATGGCAGTAGTCCGAAATTACACACCATGTTAATCACTTTAGCTTTTGGAGAAGATTTTAAATAATTCTGTGCAGAATGTACACTTATTGCCTTCGACATAAAGAAGTATAAAATAGATTACCATGCCACAACCTTTATCACTTGTGATAAAACAGATTCCATGGAATGATATCAACGAAAATAATCAAACGGTGGAGAATTACGAACACTTATTACGATAGCTCTGTCCCATCAATTTGGGTCGACGTGTAGTGTGTGTTTTAGTGACTTGATTTCTGGGATTTCGTTTACTTGTAGATTCCTTGTGGACACTTTACGAACAATACCTACAAAGACAGTATGGGGAGTCCTTTAAATGTCCACGAGAGACTCATTCTGTTAAAAGCCTCACGCTTTCATCTGGATACGTCTCGACCTCTAGAGGAAAAAAAGAATCGTCAACTTTTACGTACGGAAGAGGTGTACGACGATGTGTGTGTAACTTGTGATTTACACCCTCATTGAACAGATGTACGTGACTGAAAAAGTTGGGGTTTTGAGGATTGGACAAAAGAAGCATCCCATTATGCTCAAGCGTTGTGATAGTAAAATCAATCGTCGAGTCAAAAAAGTCACTTTTAAACCTGTGTTAGTGACAGCGCCAGAAGAAGAAGAAGAATACGTCACCAAGGATTATCACTCTTTTCAAGACAGGACTGTCATGGAGATTCCCGATAGACCATTTCGAGAAGACACCTATGTGACTGTACCCTATGTAGAGACTATAAGAACATTACACATCACCTTTTCCACTTCTCCGTTGCTGATGATACCAGCCAAATCCAATTTGACACCCGTTCTTCCTAATTTTATGAAACATTGGAAACCTGCGTCTCCCAAAATGTCTCCTCCGTCGATGACACCCTCTTCCTCATTAGCGGCAGTAGCAGCTGCTCACAACGTACCTGCCCCCAAAGTCCAAGAGAGATCTGGCATGTTAAATAGTTTACTGGATTTGTCCAAACAAGAACTGTCCCGATTTAGTCCGTTTCGAACCCCTTCACGACGTGTATTACCTGTCATGAAGTTGATACGACGGAACAATAACTTGAGGACAACGACGTGAATCAGTATTTCCTGTGCCACTTCTGAACACCCAATGATGTCACATCAAAATCGTACACATCACAACCATTGGCGTTCTGCTGTCCATAAAAGAGAAAGAAAGAGACATTTCGTCATCCTACAAAACGCTTAGCAAAACATCGATGTCATCCCCTAAAAAGACACAGTCATTCAAAGAAAAGGAGAAATAACCAAAAGGGAGGAATATTCACTGCTTGTATTAAAAATATGAACAACGTAACCAACATGATTCAGAACCAGACTGGTGTCTTTAACGAGTCTTTTCGAGATAAGATCGTCACTTTTTTGACACGAAGCGCTAGTTCCAAAAATAAGATAAAAGAGTGTGTGTACCAAGTCTTTGACGTCAGTGTATTTCTGGAACGAACAGGCAAAGATGTCACTCCGCAGATAGCATTCTTATTTACCCCACAAAGGAAAGGAAAGGAAAGGACTACCTCCTCGTTTAGCCAAACACGGAGACATGTTGTGCGTCCTGCCCAAAGTCTCTCCGACCATGCAAAAACAAATTATTAAAACTGCCTCTAAAGATGTCATCGATACCGTGTGCGAATGTTGTTTGAATGTCTTGAAAGGCACGATACCTTTGTCTGCACACCAGAAAAAATGCTTAGCCAAACATCGACACGTTCTTCGTCAAATGGTCCCAAATAATACCCATCCGTCAAAAGAAAAAGATGTTGGTGCAACGCAGAGGATTTTTAACCTTTCTTGCTCCTTTGTTGACAGGATTAATACCAGGTTTAATACAAGGGGTGACACAAGGGATGGCCCAAGGGATGGGTACAAATATGTATGATCATTCAAGAAGATAAAATGATCCTATGGAGCACAAAGATCTCAGACATAACCTTTGGAATCCAATAAAAGGACGAAAACTGACTTTGGTCCCTTACAATCGATGGATGGAATTCCATCGTTGGCAAGAACAACGAACCACCCATTTACCACTCAATCCTCATTTGACCGAGATGTCCCAATTACAACACGAACTGCAGACCTTGATGCATCGCAACGATTTGTCCGAAACCGAAAAATCGCAAAAGTACGGTGAACTCTTGAAACGACTGCAACTCTTTCATCGGAAAGCTGTGGAACAAGCAGCTCTACCCACTCTGACTGATTTTAAAGCTCTAATGAATTGTCCGTCGCCATCACTATCTACAGCGGACAAGACAGACGTGACCCAACAATTACTCAAGGAAGAAGAGACCCATGATATCTTTCAAACACCCACTACCACTCCCATTCCGAGTAAGATTGCAGCTTCCTTGTTGACCCCTTCCCCCACTCCCCAACGAGAAGAACTCAAAACTTGGGTTAAAAAGATGATGGCCACTCCTCCTTCGACAGAAGTGAAAAAGAAAGAAAGGAAACCAGAAGTGAGAAAAGAAAAGAAGACTAAAACTATCCCATTACCTCCACCACCACCAGTTTCCTCCACGTTTACTCATGTGGCACATCGGACACGTAACACCGTTTTCAAACAACCCCCATTTCGCCCCACCCAAAGCAGTATCATCGAAGAGTAGGTACCTTATTAGCAAAACTATGGAGAAGGTGTTAGCCAGCATTTACTACGACCCAGCCCACCCAGCAGGTTACGGAGGCGTTCAGAAACTATATCGTGCTGCTAAAACGCGCCTGGAAAGCTCCGTTTACCTGAAGTACAACGATGGTTACAAGAACAATCTACGTACACTTTACACAGACCCATTCGACGAAAATTTCACAGAAGTCGCACTCAAGTGGAAGGCATCAATGGCAAGCCTAACCCTAACCCTAACACTCTCTCATTTAGCCACCTACAATCGTAGCTACAAATATTTGTTTTGTGTCATCGACGTTTTTTCAAAATTTGCCTGGGTCGTAACATTGACTTCCAAATCGAGCGGAGAGTTAATACGATCCTGCAACTGGTGTTGGAACAAAGTGGTCGTCACCCTCTTCGATGGCAAACCGACAAAGACACCGAATTTCTGAACCAAGCTTTCCAACGAGAATTAAAGAAATGTTACATTCCTTTTTTAACTACCGAAAATCCTGAAATCAAAGCCAGCATCGTGGAACGTTTTCAACGTACCTTGAAAGAACGCATGTGGAAATATTTTACGCATCAACACACTCTCAAGTACATCGACGTCTTACCGCACTTAGTCTAAGCATACAATCAATCTTACCATATAAGCATAGGATTTGCCCCACAAGATGTGACACCCGACAACGACGTGAGTGTTTTTGAGCGTCTGTTTGGTACGTCCAGGACGATGGCTGTCCCCAAGAAAGGTGGAGTGTTATCCACTGGAGATTGGGTTCGCATTGGCAAAACCAAACGCACTTTCGAAAAGGTTACTTACCCAACTGGACCACCGAATTGTTTCGTGTTACTGGACGAGTACGTGATCATCATCATACCGTCTATAAATTGGAAGACATGAACAGAGAAGTATTAAAAGGAACGTTTTACATCGTGTCACCAAAAAAGTAGACGTTTGCGACATCGAAACCATGCTCGAACGAAGAACCGGTGAAGTAGGAAAACGTCGTGTCAAAGAAGTCAAAGTACGTTGGAAAAGATATCCTCCCAGTTTTGATTCTTGGATTGACGCTTCGCAAGTCATCAACTATAAAAGAAGTGATCATCATGCCTTTCAATACAGCTTCAGCTACCACAGTAAATACTCCTTCACCCAGTTCTTTTCTGCAAGATTTACAAAAGCAACCCTTGTGGGCGTGGTGTGGGGAACGTGTACCTAAAACCCAAATCGTCTTTTTCTGTCAAATCTTTGTGGGGTATTGTGTCATCGGTACAGCCATTGCTAATCTGAGCTTGCAACAAGGAGACAAACAAGTGTGGACCATTTTACTCAGCAGTTACATCGGTTATCTTCTTCCCAATCCTTCCCTGAAATACTCTTACAACGGGAACAACAGTAACAATATTGGTACCCTTACGTCCAACGTCAGTCATTCTCTTAACAGTCACCATTCCAATCACAATCCTCTTTTAGACACTCCTTTAATCTCGAGTGACTCCTCGGACAGAAGAACGTTGGAATTATGAACACCAATATTTACCAATTTTACTGAACGTTTCCCAGTGACAGTTCCATGGAGGTGTTTCCTAACAACACGTTGTGCTGTTACACGGCTAAATTACCTCAAGCCATTCATTTGGATCAAGATGCCCATTGGGAAGTGGCTTTAGTGGAAATGATACATCCGACATAAATCAAAAACATCGTCGAAAATCAAAACAGTTTTAAAGTAGAAGTGTATGACGAGCAATTGCAACAATATTTAGATGAACGCATCACTGTCAGTGACCCGATGAAAACACAGGACCCCAAAACTAAGCGGTCCATCTATCTGTTAACCATTCTTACAGGCTACTATTTTAGTGGTCAACATTTAGTGACTACACTTTCTACCATGTTCAATACTGTGTTTGGTAAAGCCATGGACAAAGCCAAAAAAGTGTTACCTTTGAGTAATCCATAAAGTGGCTCGTCGCCTAATGTTCAAATTTTCAGAGGACAAAATGATGCCATTATCTTTTGTCCTGAATTGTATGCAATTTTGGGTGGAGACTTCTGGTTGGTCAAGAGAAAAGAAATACCAGCTATGATCCAGTAACTTGAATTTTGCGAAATATTTTCAATTCCCTGTAGAATTGAACCAAGGACTCAACTTAATTTTTGTGTACTCCGATGTGATGTTAATTTTACCTTGTCGCTATATAGACCCACTATGTTAAATTTCCCTTGTCTGTATAAGGACCCACGACCTTTTTGACTGGATTTCCCATTGTCGCTAAAGGGACCACTATTACTACTGATGTATTTAACGAGGGTAAGGGCATCGAACGTTATGAAACGTAGAATGATCCGCCAAATTAACTGCATATCCTTTTCTTTTAAACCGGAATTCAAAGAATTGAAGCTGTCGAAACTATTGAACAACATTCCTTGGTATATTGTCTAACTGATAAAACATTGTATGTATCCATATTATATGGTAAATCATTCCTACGTTACATAGTCTTTCTTCGACACCTGATTTTAGTTGGCAATCGAAGTAGTTAGCGCCACTGGAAAATCCCTGTTATTATATTAATGATTAACAGCTGTCACAATGAATCAATGTGTTAATTCACATTGATTTATTTATCTGTGTGTTGATTTGTACCCTATTTCTAGAAGTTATACATTGTTCAATAAGCCAGTTTGCTATATAGGCTTCAATTAACCTAACACAAGACACATTGATGATTATAGTTAAATTCAAATAACATACTTACACACTGCATTGAAATACTAAAAACTATGTTGAATAACCAAACTCCAATCCAATTAAATAAAGTCATTATGCATGCATAGTTAGGTTCGCTGTGCATACACACAAAATATAGCCAGAAACACAAAAAGGTTATACAGTGAAGGTAAATAAAAGCACATGAACACAAATTTTAATTTTCAATTTTTAGCAATTGTTAGGTGCCACTTTTATCTAAGTTGTTGATTGGTTGCCATGTTGTTAGATTTACATCATGTAGAAATGGAGACCAAGCCTTTCTACATTTGGATTCAATGTGGTATTTTCATGTCTGAAGTAAGACAATTTGTGTCATTGGCTGGATTCAATGTGGTATTTTCATGTCTGAAGTAAGACAATTTGTGTCATTGGCTGGATTCAATGTGGTATTTTCATGTCTGAAGTAAGACAATTTGTGTCATTGGCGAATACGTCAGTGCTGTATGCAGTAGCACGAAATGGATGATCGTTTTGTCTAAATTAGAAATGAGATTTACCTACATGAGTCAATTGTGGAAGGTCATAAATGATTATCTTGAATAAACAATGACAATTATTAAGTAAAACGCGCGCGCGCGCGCGCGAGAGAGAGAGAGAGAGAGAGAGAGAGAGAGAGAGAGAGAGAGAGAGAGAGAGAGAGAGAGAGAGAGAGAGAGAGAGAGAGAGTACTTGACAAAAATAGAGTAGTAAGTAACATTGTGTGGTCCACAAAATCAAACTATTTTCTTTTGAATTATTATACACTGTTCCAATAATATCACTATAATATAGAGTATATCCATTAGTTAATTCGCGTAATCAACGCATGTGGCCGTGAATGATGGAAACATAAATCTGGTTATATGTATTAAAGTAACAAAGAATAGGACGGTCAACATAATATAAAAATAGTCTAGAAAGAAAATGGATGCTTGACGCAGTTCTATAACTAAAGAGGTCAGTTTTGTCCCCACATTTAGATACGATATTAACTTTATCTAGTTGAACGCTTCTGGGGAGACTTAAGTTTCCATGCTATGGTTAATTCACCCTGGTGATAGATCTGGCAATTTAATATTCCTAATATATTTCAGATTTTAGGGATTAATCCGTCAGAAACAGTAGGTCTATTAGATTTTAATTGAATTTAAATTTTAATTAAACACTTTAACTTTGGATATTATTGGTAGATATCATTAAGTATTAGGGTTATCGTTTGATTTATAAAATATCATTTGTTAGAGACATTTTGGACGAAAGCTTATTGATAATATCCTTGGATACAATATTTGAGACACCACACGCCAGCTGAGCAGTTCATTAAATATATTCGCGTTAACAAATCTGAGGCTGCTAAACCAACACCAGTGTGATTTTAAAATCTTTAGATATAACAATGATTTAAGAAATGTAATTGTCATAACCTGTCTCATAGGGATTGTTCAATTATTTCAAACGTGTCTACCTTTTTCCTGTCCCTTGAATAGTACAACCCGTTATGTTTCGTACTTTAACTATTACGGAAAAGAACCTCACGGGAGGCGATAGATTTTTCAAATTACAGTAATGTACCTATAAAATATGAGAAGAAACTACAAATCATAGTTTTCCAACAACCTTATTCAACTGTTCCTTTCTTTAACGCTTTTTTTAACTTTTAAGTTATCTAAGAGTTTTGCCTGAAACGCTCATTTTGCAAGCGATATATCTAAATTTTACGTTATATTTGATTTTTTATATGGTATAATAAATACGTTAAATGAAAACGTCTATAAATAAATACGTTATATACATTTTTGACACAATGTAATACTTGGTATGTGTTTTAGTTTTCGTAGATTAGCAACTCGAGATAATGCTGTTTTGTTAATAAATAGCAATGTGAGTGCATTTGATATTTAATGAAATTACTAACCATTAATGGCGAGGATAATCCACAAATATAAGTTCGATATTATCAGAAACAAGTTCAGGATTATTTGTTACATTTTTGTTTGTGTAAAACATGGCCATTATTTTTTCTGGATTATTTTTTTTTCTGGATTATATTTTAAGATCCATTTCTTTGACCACTCATGCAGTTTTATTAGATCATTATTCATGACAATCTCTATTAAAACACAATATGGGGATGAATAATACAGAGATAAGTCATCTGTCAAAAGAAGAGCGAGAGAGCTTATACCATCGGTAATATTGTTTACAAATTGTTTACATATTGTTTACTTAGATTCGAAACAAGAGCGGTCCAAACACAAATGTATATTGTAATATAAATGTCTTGAGTTAAAACTTTTAATAGAGATATATGTTCAGTAACTAATTTACTTATGTGTGCAGTTTTGTTTTCTGTTAGCAATATTTGGGTTATAAAGTTTGGTGGTTCATTATATTGATGTCGTAAAACATGCCTTAAGCTGGTAGTATATATTTTAGATAACGAATTATCACTCAGCCAGCCGAGGGATAACCTCTGATGACGTTGTAGGAGTAGAGATACATTTGTTCGCTTGATGATTCGCCTTCGGCAGAGTGCACTACATACGTTGCAATAAAAAAGGAGATGTTCTGATTGTAAATGTGTCTCCTGTTGCCGCCATATTCTGCTACGTGAATACAATTAATTCCGGATATAGTTGTCAAAGTCTGCGAATTACATCCGAAATTTCTTTCTCTACTGGATAGAGAAGGCCGAGGCTGCTTCGATTGATAATTTAGTGTATATTTTCATTAATATGTACATAACTCTACTATTATTCCATCCTTGCAGTGTTTCATGTGACAGCCGCATCTTGGTATGCACTAGACTTCCATGCAGCCGTGGACATGTGTAAGTCTGTTGGAACTACCTTAGCCGACTACCAGGGTCTGGTGGAAGCCCAAGTCATAGGTTACCAAACATGTGTATGTGGATGGGTTTCAGATCATACAGCTTAGGTGGCGCTCTACAGTTTCGTACTTTGCATAGGGTTAGAATTTTAAAGAAAAATAATTTTCTGGGATTTCTTCACTGGTTATACTGGCAATATAATAAAGACTTTGTATATCTTAGGTGTTGGGAGAAGAACTTTCAATTCCCTTTATTTTGATGTATGATTGATGGGTGTACTTTAGGTTCTAGAGTATACAGCTTGGGCTAACATAAGATGTGCTAATGTAAACAAACTGCTAGCTCCGCATGGTCATTTTCACTCCCTGGACTTCAGAGGTAAATTGTAGAAAAATGGTACGATAACTTTTTTTTACTTTTCTGATATTTTGTAATTTGTTCATTGCACTTTCAGGAGCTGCTATTGCCTACTTCAGCAAAATTCGTTTTCCCTAGTTTAATATCTGCTAAAGTTAGTGTACTTTTGATTAATTCTGGCTAATTTTTCAAGCACATGGGAGCATCCATTTTGTTATACCATGCTCTTAGATCATTTACAATTTCCACAAGTGCGGTATCCAAAGAAATATCAGCCACATTACATCAAAGTAGCATTGAGATATGCCAACATTATCTCCATTGTGCATGTTACAAATGCAAACAACTTCACCTCATATACGTCACTATCTGAAAAGTACATATTAACTGGTGAGCGCCCCCTTACGTAGTAAACTAGCATTCAAGTTTAAACTGTGGTAGCAGTGGAGTCTCGAGTTGCACTTGGCAAGGCCTTTGGAATGTTTACTGCAAATTGGTATGAAGGTTATGATTAGATTATCCAAGAGGCTGTCTTTGTCCTGGAACCTGGAATCTGCGCTTGTTTAATGTTTACAGTAAATTAGTGTGAAAGCTATGGTTCGAACTCTTGAAATAGAGTTGCCTCTGCAAGCAGCCACAATGAGCGGTCTTGCAAATGTATCCAACTGTTTTGCGTTATCTGTTTCTTCATATACTTGCATACGGTGAAATGTACTTTAAAAGTGGCTATTTCTTACTAGTAAGTACATTTTAAAACAAATACGTCATGTATTAGATGCAAACATTTTGGGTGTCTAGGTTTTAAATTGTTAGCCATAAGCTTAATTTTCTTTCTTACATAGAATCTGAAAACAAAATATTTAGAGTTTAGCAACACACGAAAATCGGACCAAACTCGGTTTAATTCGGTATTTACTTTCTAATAATAATATTTGGACCAAATTTGATTTGGTTTTTTAAATCCTTAATCTTCTGTGCGTTGTTTCTCTGCTCTCAAATCGATTGTCATTACTTAAAAGAAGTGTCTATTCGCACGGCCGCCGTGTGGCTACCTTTTAAAAGACTATTCGCAAGGTCGTGGTGCGGCAAAAATAGAAAGGACTATTTACACTTTATTTCATTCGTATGAGGAACATTTTATAACATAATTGGCAAGTATATAACTACCTTTACAAATGCAAAGTTTACCGATATAACAAAATCTTAAACATTTGTAAACGGAACTTAACACTCCATATCCTTTGTTTTATGACGCTCAGAAATGTTATCGTTCTCAATGTCTATATCTGCTGGATATATGTATACCGATGTGACATGTCAATAAATCAATAACAATATAATGTGCTAACGTAGAGATTATTTTGCGATTATTAGAGGCAGGTGATGAACTAGAAACTTCAATTTCTGTACGGATGTAATCATCAACAGATCTAGACCCTCAGCAAAACAAATAATTCATTTATTTAAAAGAAAATACAACACATTAAAATGCAGGATTGTAGTAATGTCGTATTTTTAAAATTTAATATTTTAAAACTAATATTTTGCATAAACTACGTTGATTTTATATATATATATATATATATATATATATATATATATATATATATATATATATATATATATATATATACACGCACACACACACACACACACAATTTCGATAGACTTCACAATGCAAATCTTACAGCTAAGCCCAACTAATGTAAAATAGGATATTTTAGCCAATAATGTTTGGGACATCTTGCAAGTGGACTAGGCCAGTTGAAACCTCACCCAGATAGAATAGGATCAATCCGATATGCACCTAGACCAGAAACTAAAAACACGGATAATCTTTCCGAAGCTTGATTAAGTTTTACAGGAAATGTGTCCCCAATTTTGCGGCTATTGCCAGCCCATTAACAGACTTGACTAGGAAAAGACAACCGAATAAAGTTCCATGGGGTGTGTGCCAGGAAAGAGCATTAAAACAGGAACTGGTAAGTGCGCCATTCTTAAAGTTGCCAGAACAAACAGAGCGCTTGTGCTGAGGACGGCATCAGTCCGAAACGGGTCTTGGGGCTGCTTTACTATAGGATCAAGAGGGGATGAAATTACCAAATGCTTATGCAAGTAGGAAATTGTTCTATACGGAGTAAAACTACTCGGTGATTGAGAAGGAGTGCCTAGCCTTAGTATGGGGATTAGAATATTCCATACGTGCCTATTTGGGAGGAAATTTACCTTACAAACGGGGGGTGGGGGGCGAGTGGCCGAGTAGTCTAAAGCGCTCTCCGTTACGGATCACTGCCATCTCACCTCTGGCTGCTTGGGTTCGAGTCTAAGATTCGGCTAATGTAGTTATGTGAGAAAGCTTGCCAGTAGCTTCTCGTGGGTCGGTGGTTGTTTCCAGGGGTTTTCCCGGGTTCTTCCTCCACCAATAATACTGGCCGACATGTATAGCCTATCGTGTGCTGAAAAATGGCGTTAAACCCTACATCAACTACAACAACAACCTTACAAACGGACTAAAATTCGGATCGATGCGATTCCATGATCATAAAATGTGGGTGCTTATTTTTAAGTAGGGTGTAATTAGCAGATCATTCTCCTTCAGTATTCCAAAACTGAACGTTGTAAAAGAAATTATGTAATTGTATAAACCAATTTACTTAATAAACATACGTACACGAGTTTCGTTTTTGTGTACAACGATACCAGAGGGTGTTTAATGTATATCGTGTTGTATTTCGAAATATTCAGTTCGGTCCATCCTATCCCGCAAATGTGAAGTGCTTTTGATGGGAAGTATCGAATATTTCCAGTGCACAGACAATGTCTATCGATAAATACCTCACCGTATAACATGCTCTTTACACTACGGATAGTCTTGTCAATCAGCGGTCTACTACAAGGACTTGCACAACTTCACCTGTAGAGTTATGTAAGTTTTTTAATTTCTTGTATATAATTTATAACTATTGTACCACCATGTATATTTTTGTATGCTTGCTATGTAGCTTTGGTTTACGCAGTGTAATGCACATATTTCTATTCTTGTTTGCGACTTACCAATATAAAGCTACATTTTAAGAAATGTTTAGTCAGCATGATTCTTATCATACGGGGTAAAGTTTACTTCTGAGCTTCTTTTGTAATTCTTGTCGTGTATAACGTTATTGTGTTTTCTGCCAGTGTCATGTCATTGCTTTAAACATTGAATTTCGTCTGGGGAACATACAGGCTTTTTTTTTTGCTTAGCCTGTTAGGATTAACTGTATCAAACCGCTAAAATGAACATATCTCGATCCATGTTAATATTCTCTCTATTACGCCTTTAACAATAAATATTTCAGCAGAGTTTTATTTTAGTATACTTATTTTTCAGTGGAAAACTTGTCTGAGAATTATTTCAACTTTGAGTGTTTTCCGCTGCTTATCGCACACTAACATGGCCTCGTAGATGTCTGTTATCTCAGTTCAGAATGAATCGTGCACAAGCAATATCATCGAATTCATAGCGGTTTAGCGATTATTGCTGGTATAGTCCATACGTCCATGTTAACAGTCACCTGTCACGCTGACAGTGACAAAAACACTCGGTTATAATGTTACCATCTTTTAAAATTCACTGTTACACGCTAAAAGTCATAATAAGTCTAAAACTGCAATAACGTTATTACACAGAAGCTTTGGGAGGTTGCTACCAAAATAACATAACCAAGGACACTAATTACATAAAGCCTTTAGCACGTCTTTAAAGTATATTCACAATAAAAATTACAAAGACAAATATTCAAAGATAATCTGACGAAACTGAACTGAACGCACCCCCCTCCCCAACCTACCAAGAGTTCGTACAGCCAGGAAGGACAAATGTCGCATACTTACTAATGTACTGAGTTAAATTTCTGAAATGCGTAAAAACTTAGAGACAGTTACAACATATACAAAAAAAAGTAAAACAATGTATAATAAAATATTGAATAAACATCAAAGTAACTGAACCAATGTCAAATAAACATTAATAGGAAAAACAAAACACTCAAACATCGCATATATATATATATATATATATATATATATATATATATATATATATATATATATATATATATATATATATATGCCTTAATTATAATATGGAGGAGTCTGAGAGATTATGTACAATCAAGCCTTCTAAATCTAGATCTGACCTTGAAAGAATAACCCCTGACTTCCCCAATCAAGATCTGTTTGATCCGACCAATGATCTGATTGAAAGTATTTGTGGCGCTAAAGAAAGAATTTCGCAATGATATTGCATCTCATCTGTGGTCAACATTCAAAATCATACACATTAATGATGTTATGAATTTTACAATGAACGACCAACGAGCGGGAACGATTACTAATTATCTCGAGAATCAGTGATATATTCTCAAACCGAAATGTATCGTATTAGCAGAAGCAGACAAAAATACTTGGATTATCCATGATAAACATGACCCCGTCCTTCATATCGAAAAAAGGCAATGTTAAGTAAATATTCCAAACCAGGAATGTTGGCTGACTGGTATTGACAGATTATATTATGAATGATTGTATCCTGTAATCGTGATTATGGGATATATCCGATGATTGATAATCCCAGCGTAGATGATCTAAAACGAATGAAAGTTTCGAAAATAATTTGTTTAACCGTACGAGTAACGAAACATTTCACAAATGGATACGTGGAATCAGTTTAATGGATCTAAGACGTCAAAAACTAAACGTGTGGGCATAAATAGTTAAAGATACTGGAGAGTCTATCAAAGACTTTGCTGAGCTTGGAAAAAAAAACTAAAATTTCCCATAATAATAACCCATAATAATAAAAATGTTTACCGGATAAATTTTGTACGATTCCCCCCAAAAAAAAATCAAAGGGAGATTCGAAATTTATGATCATAATGCGCAAGCGTGGACTAATGCCGTAACAATATTTCCACAAATTCGAACCGTAACATTTAATGACGGTGATATACTTGATTTTATTGAAAATATTTGTAAAAGCGATCATGTATCCATGTGGTTGTTTTCACGTTCGGATAATGAAAACTATGATTAGTTTGTACGACCTAATGGAGATATTTATGGTTCCTAATATCTCAACAAGAAATAAACAATCTTGCGCAGACGTTTTCATCGCAGGCTGACAACATTGAACAATTATTGACTAATTGTGTTACCGTTCCGTCAGTTGCTGCTCACATTGCAAGAGAATAAATTTGGAAGCCAATTTGATTTGAATTTCTTGACGAATACAACTTAGTTGTATTGAATATGGACACGGCGGATTGTGAAATACTAAATACGATTATGAAGATGTTATATCGGTTGATAAGGCAGCGTGTTATCCCGGAAGTTTTCATGGAATAGGTGAATGTTACTCCCATGTTAAAGACATGATCGCTTTATTAGTATGACATTTATCCTACGTAGAATCTCACATTTTAATCTAAATAATATGATTTAATCCTCAATCACTCATTACAACTACTGACGTGCCACCTTACACCACTCATTACTGGACGTAATGGTGAACATAATACGAATTTTATAAGCAATCAGGAGTTAATTTGCTTGTCAAGTTGGTTCAAATATGGCATACAATAAGCAAACATGACCAGTTTTATGGCTAAATTCAACTTAGTCGAAAACAAAATCTCGAAATAAAGTAGTATTTTGTTCAACGTAAAAGTCTAGATTCAATTATAAATCTATGCTAAAATCCATAGGCGAGATAATCTCGCTTGCAAGTCTCAATTGACATTTACAGAAAGAATAATTCGTATCAAGTGCGACTATTAATTTAACTGAGTATAATACAATAGACGATCACCAATCCCTGGGGTTTTCTTAGTAATTATCGGTGGTGAATAACGGCATCAACTAATTGACTTTTACAAACGAGTAAATGCAATTTTTTTATTTGATTCTTGGTGCAAGCCCACATAACGTGACAGTAAATATAATATTACTGTCATCTTCCTAAGAACACAGCTTCATAATTAGGTTTTTAAAAAAATAATAGTTCGCGGGCAACAATGAAGTTCAAATTCTAATTTACTTTTCAATTAATTAATAAATGTTCGCGTTATAATTTTGCACATGTCATTATTAAAAAAAAATACTTTTAGTAAGTGCTTTTTCAGGGGTAGAAATCTTACAAATTTGAAATCATTTGAGCTCCTGTCACCGAGCAAAATGTTTATTCAGAACTGAAATTGCTGAATAGAACAAAATCTTTCTGGTAAAGGCTCTAATATGAATATCAATACAATCATTTAAAGTTCATAGTTGCTTATCTTTTCTTCTAAGTTGTGAAAATATATTTAATTTGAACGATATTAGTCTGGAAATGATTATATTTTCGTTATTTAATATTCATTTAAAACATATTCTTAACAAACATCTGTAATTTGACGCATAGCACCACCACACCTGTTAGATAAAGAAGTTGTCTTCCATAAATACATGCTTCTTCGAAATGGGTTTATTGAAAGTAGTGTTATTACTGTGTGGATTACTGTGGATTACTGTGTAGTTCTGCTGCTTCTGAGAATATCAGACATGCTAAAAACTATTAATTACGTTTATTTCCGCTGGAAACGGGTACGGTCATTGTATTGCGATTCAGATGGGCAGATCTTCTGAACAGATCGATATTCGAGCCCGCAATACCCATACATCTTGCTATCGGGATCCTCTTAAAGCCATTAGACAAGCACGCAGTCAAGTTTAATTTAAACTTAAGATCCGCTGCGGCAAAGCATGGAGATGACTGGGAAAATAATAGTTTCCATACTGTTGTTGACGGCTCACATATTTGGTTCAAACAATCTTTCTGACAATGTGTTTAGAGTGTTCAAGAATTTCATCATATTGACTGAGTACAACAATACATTCCATGCAAGGTCCAGCTTTGTTTGCCTTGGGAATTGTGGTAGGTCCACCGGCTGCATAGGCTGCAGTTACCAGAACACCACCAGCATGTGCTTGATACCGATGGTTCCCTGGTATGGAATTATACAAGCAAAGGCGGGATGGATTTCTACGATTAAGCCTTACTATAAAGGTATATTTCTTAGACATTCATGTAGGAAAACTCTTACATCTAATCATATAGTTTCTAGAAATTAAAGAAAATTATCTGTTTATCATCATATATATATGTTCGACGCATGAATCAAGCTGAACTAAATTAACCCTTCTTAAAAACAGAAATGCTATACATCCTTATATGCTTATTGATGTCATTAATACATTCATAAACATATTGTTCAACATATGTAAAAGTTGAGCTGACGTTACTGTAAGAACAGAACGAAAGTTTTAATAATAAAATTAAATCTCAGGCCACGCATAGGTGTCATATGAGAATCCAACAGTACTACTAGACGTCATGGAGATTAAAATTGCCACAGTACTACTAGGCGTCATTGAGATTAAAATTGCCACAGTACTACTAGGTGTCATGGAGATTAAAATTGCCACAGATCAGCATTTACAATCAGAATACATATCCGGACATACATGTCACATATTTCGGATTAAATCATATCAAACATATTTGGTGAAAATGGTTCTATGTGCCACATCGTTGTGTTTTTCATCCTCATACTCATCTCTAACTTCGCTTGTTTCAGAATTGATCTCGAAATCCGAATTAGTTTAAATGCATCGACAGGCAGTGCAATCTATGCGATGAGGAAACCCACCACCGGTTAAAGGCAACATTTGTTTTTTTTGTTTAGTTGGGTCAGACCATCGCCGTTTCAATTTATTTGTCCGTATTATTGTTTGAATAGGATACTGGACTCGAGTAAATGAGGAAATCGACAATACATTTGAGATGGAGGTGATGTATCGAAGTTGATTTGCATATACTCGAGTGGTGTGCACAGTGAGAGATTACTATACTCTGTAGATAGATATACGCGTGCTAGCCTTTAGATTCGCCCTAGCTACTCAATGGGAATTATATTCATCTAAGATTTAACGTACTCCGCGAAGAAGACATGATCCGGCTGATTCTGTATGATCCATTGACTCTATAACGCCCTCAATTGACTATAAAAAAGAGAAGGCTTTTGGCCCTGTAGCTAATGTACTCTAAGGGTTTTTGCTTTCTGAAACTGAGAGATTTGCGATTGGTATATGTTCTTGTGCAAACATCAATCAAATGTTGTAAATGCACTCAATATGTAATATAAGTGTGGAGGTATCAGATACATCTAAAACTCTGCATCGCCTTCTTAACGCATGAGGCAAATAGAATGTCTCAAGCACACCGTACGTTTTCTCGTTATATCGTTCATTTAAAACACCAGTATCACGCGTTTAATTTCCATTAAAGATTCATACCGTACGCTTGAAAATTCGATAACATTTTGCTTCTGTCCACACATACAACTAACAAGAGTTAAAAAATCTTGAAGGTAGGAATAATCACAAAATATTTTTGACTTAAAATAAATTCATGATTCCTATTTCACAATGTTTAATAGTTAACTCTTACCAATCGGCTAGAAGTTTCAGTGTCATTAAATTTTAATGTTATTTTCTTGCCTTTATAAAATATGGAATACTATTTTGCTGATAATGGGAAAATTAATATGCCTGATCTAATCTATATTAGTTTCAGGGAATAATAATATAAGTGATAGCTGTACACCGTCTCAACTTGAAAATATCTTTGACGCAAATCATAGTCACTTTGCTACTAAATACTAGTCTGAAAAATATGACAAGTTCGTAAATATGTTAGACTTTATAACAACTGAGCGAAATTAAACAAAATTCAACAATAATTTAAAATAAAAAAACTGAATAACAATATTCGAGACATATCTATGTTACGATCCGTACAGCACAAAAATATCAAATCATTTGCAGGAACAAGTTAAGCAATACAGGAAGAAACGAAATACTCTGAATTAAACAATTGATTAGCTGAGCACCAGAGAAACATACCGCACAAATAAGCAAGATAAATATTTCCGTTGAGAAGTGGATATGTTAATCATGATGGGCTTTTGACAGTGATTGATGCAAATGCAATTAACTTAATTAAAATGGAAAGCAATGATCAAAGAGCAGAATCTAAATTTGATCCTAAAGATCTATTACTGGTGTTTGATATAATAGAATCAAATTTTAATCTGGAGATAAACATTGGATGACGTTGCGCTTGTATCTGAATATACTACCAGAAGTTACATATAGACATATATCGTCCAATAAGAGGAGATTAATACGTCGATTATCCAGTATGGATAAAACTACCTGCTATACTATTAAAAAAAAGACATAATATTTCCAATTAATTAAACTCTTGCAGAAACCCAGAAAATCCGTGTAAACTATAAAATATAACCTTGACAAATATAAACATGATTTTAATCAATATCTGAAATTTAAATCTATCCCCAATTGTTTAAGGTTGTTAGTTTGCATTATGGCATTGAAAGTATTATGAAACCGATAATTGGTTGTAAACAAAAACTGAATATATAATTGATCGTTAAAAAACAGCCGACCACAAGCCATCGGGTTTATGTCTGTATTAAGCCAATTAGCAAGCATTATAAGCCTAAAGGTTATAGAGGAGCAATGTGCATGAATAAATTAGTGTTTGCAATTAATTGCAGAAACTGTTTAATAAGAAGAAAGACTGAGAAACACGTATTAGATTATATTTACTAACGAGATAAAAGATCATTATAATTGATTTTTAAAAGCAGCCAAATACAAGTTATCAGGTTTATGTTTGAATTAAATCATTTAAAGCAATTAGCACAAACATACATTTTTGCAACTAATTGCAGAAGCGTTATACGACGAAGATCGATTCAGAACCTGCTTCAAAAACAATAATCATTATTGAGAATAAAAATAGTATAATTGGTCATTAAAAACATCCAAAAACAAGCCTTCAGGTTTATGTATATATTAAATCATTAATCAGGATTTATCTGCCTATATTTTCAGAGGAGCGAATTGAATGTATACATAAGTGTTTGAAATTGATTGCAGACATTGTCTGTGAAGACCTTTGACTAAGAAAAGCTTATACAATTTTTTTTAACAAAGATAAAACACTGCTGCCAACATTAATTTCTTATAGCACGGAAGTTATATTTGGTATATTTGAAAAAGAAGGGAAAGAAGTTATTACATAAATATTTGGAATCATATACATGTATCTATTAATGTATAAATTACTAGAACAAGTATCTGAGAAAAATATATCTATGCGTAAGAATGCATGGATTCATTTGGGATCACTAATGAAACTACAGTAGCATCAATAGAAAATATTATGTATACATCATTAGATCAGGAGTTAGCAAAAAAAAGGGATTATACATATGTTACGATGATTAATTTCAAATTGAATTTTGGTGGACACGCACATGACGACTATGGAAAGAATGATACTCTAATGTTTTGTTAACACAAATATAAATGTATGTATGAATATTGATCAACTATAGGACAGTGAGCAGACATTGACTAACCCATGATGCTAGATGGTACAAAGGGTAATCTAGAAAAATGTAACTGAAAAATTCAATTTGAATTTGGAAACTGAGAAGTGATCAGCACGCTAATATACAATATGTATGGCATACCTATCGTTCATAGAAACGTACTTTCTTGACTGTTCTTCACTAGTTCAATCCAGTACATGAGATCCAGTGACTGGTGAAAAGAGAAACAAACGTAAGGATACATAGTATCATTGTCTAGAAGGTAGACCTTGATCTGTAAAGTCTACCAATACAATAAAGTAAAATATAAAATTGAGGTAATTTCAGAAGAACAAACATACAATGAACATATAATAATTATGTAGAGGGCAGTTTTGGTTTTAATAATAATAATGCTACTACTACTACTACTACTACTACTACTACTACTAATAATAATAATAATAATAATAATAATAATAATAATGAGGACTTTGTATAACGCCTAATCTTTCGAAGCTCTAAGCGCTTTGCACCATCAATAATGATATGACTACACTACATAACAACAAATGACAAAAACAATGAAACTGGAAAACATAAAAACATGCTGAAAACATATAAGATACAAAACATGATTAGGTCGCTAAGTTTGTCCCTGCAGTCGAAACAGGTGAGTCTTAAGAACACTCTTAAAAGAGACCACTGTGTCTTTGTGTCTAATTTCAATGGGCAATTCGTTCAGAAGAAGACCGTAAGGATCTAGCTGGTGTATACACATGGGTGAGGTTGGATAGGTATGTTGGACTGGAGTCTGTCATTGAAACATAGCACATACAACAAATTTTGTGTTTGATTCTGTATCGAATCGATAGCCTGTGTAGGGTACAGAGCAGTGGTGAGGTGTGCTCTGATCGAGGTACTCTAAAGATGATGCGTGCAGCTATGTTTTGAACTTTTTGAAGTTTCTGGACTAAATATTGTGACGAACCAGACAGAATTGAGTTACAATAGTCCAGTCTTGAAAGTACTAATGAACACACAAGTGTTTTAGTGGCATCAACTGAAAGATATTTACGAATGGAACTGATGCGTCTCAATTCAAGATATGCAGCCTTGCATACGTTCATGACATGTTGGTGCTATGTGAGAGTACTGTCTAGAGTAACTGACTGTGAGAAATTAATGTTGGTGTTGCTGATATTTATTGTCTGAGGTAAAGGATGTGAATGAGAAAGTAATTGTGCTGTGATCAGAATAGCCTCAGTTTTATCATCATTCATCTGCAGCTTGTTACATGTCATCCATGATTTCACATCAGAAATGCACTTCTCTACTCCATGGATGGTAGCATCAACTTCAGTTGGGTGGCTAGACTTGTATATTTGGGTGTCATCAGCATGCAATTGGTGCGACACTGGGTGATGATCTATGACACTTGAGAGTGGCTGAGTATACAGAATGAAGAGAACAGGTCCAAGAACAGATCTCTGTGAAACACCACAACAGAAGTCAACTGGGCTGGAGTGTATTCCATTTGCAGATATAATTTGTGTCCTGTTGACTAAGTAGGACTTGAACCACCGTAAGGCTATAGTCTCTATGCCAAATATATGCTGGAGACGGTGAAGTAATATATCATGGTCTAATGTGTCAATGCTGCAGATAAATCCAGGAGAGTGAGGACTGTAATCTTTCCATTATCCAAAGCAGAGAGAATGTCACTAAATACTTTCAGAAGAGTAGTTTCCGTACTGTGGCAAGGGCGATATGCCGACTGTACATTGCTAAAAAGACTGTTTGAATTCAAATGAGATACAAATTGAGTTAGAACAACCTTTTCTAAGATTTTTGATATGAATGGGAGATTAGAAACTGGGCGGTAGTTCTTTAAATCATTATGGTTCAGTGTTGGTTTCTTCAGCAATGGCTTTGCGATGGCAGTTTTGAAAAACGATGGGAATTCCCCTGATGAGAGAGAGATATTAATAACATCAGTTAGTGAAGGCAATATTGGGTCTCAGCACTCAAGCAGCAGTGATGTCGGAATTGGATCAAGTTCACAAACTTTGGTGCACTTTTCATCACGATTGTCCGTACTAAATCAATATAAACAAGTTCAAATGCTCCTATCGGTTGTGATAACGGTTATCATATGGAAGTGGATGACATTATAAATGGAAGTATACATTTGAAATTTAGAATGGGGATGATAAGGTGATACGGAAAAGGTAGATCAGTTCGAGAGCTGAATTTTATAGTATATAATATGTTGTAACATCCTAACGTGCGTGAATGGGATGAAAGTGTTGTTTAAAAGAGAGTTTGGTAGGGTGGGAATAATATTAGTGGAGAAAGATAACATTATAATGGGGATCTTTCGGTGATAAGTGAAAATGAAGAGGATATTTATATTGATAAAGGATTTCATTTTTATTCTAGTTCTTTGAATCGTATGCCGTCAACATTAAGAAGTTGGTGTCAGAATAATGTGACTGGATGAGACATCATGCTACATGTTTGCGGCATGTTGCCCCATTGCTACATATCACTATAAACTGTCACACTGCAGACATCGTTGTGATATAACTGCAACATTGTTCAAGCTACGTTAAATATCCAAATCGCACACATGCATAACCCTTTAGCGAATGAGATTGTAGCTTCGTTTAAAATCATTATTTTGTTTACAATCAGGAATATTGCAGAATGATCTAGAGATTTTAACTTTATATCTGGGGATTCTAAGAGTGCTTAACACACGTGTTGTTATTAATAAAGGATTTACATTTTATTTTATTCTATATATTTTACATTCTATCATGTTTCTCGTTATTTTACACCCTACCCTGTGTGCATAGGATGTTTGAAATAACATAATACAATAGGATATGGACATTATTATTGTCAGTATATACTTTTTCAATATAATACGAATCTGAGGTTGATGATGGCGATACAGATTTGTATTTTGTTGTTAAGGGATTTAAAATGTAATCTATACAATTTTTTTACATCCTACCTTTTGTGACTGGGATGGTAAGTTTCGTTTAAAAAAGGCGAGTAGGTGAAGGTAGGAATATTATAGATATAGGGATATATTTTAGATGCTTGGTAGGAGAAAAATATGGTCTGGATGGTAAAGAACTGGGTGTAGGATAGTAGATGACTGGTTGTGGAAACTTGGTTGGTGGCTATTTGGTTACTATACTATTAGATAACAGTGTTGCTATCATATATCTTGATTTGGATAGTTTATAATAAGGTATGGATAAATAGTTGGTTAGGGGAGTGTATAATACATGGGTCTTGGATAGAAGACAGCAAAGTACTGGATATGAAATAACTGGCTGTGGGATAGTAGATAACTGGGTATTGATAGTATATACCTGTGTTTTACTATCTCTCTCTATCTCTCTAATTAACACATAAACACATAAAAACAATACAAATATAAGTATGCATTACTTTTCTGTCGAGTGGCTTTAATTAAATGATACTGATATTTAATTAATTCTGTACTGCCTTAATGTCAAAATTAAAAAAGGAAAAAGCAGGGTTTTTTATTTATAGAAAGTAATATTCCATATACAAGTTGGTCATCGCATATTTACATTAAGGATTCCGGAAGGCAATGAAATGGCAGGCCGATTGTTTTTACACCCGTTTTGTTAGGAAAGAGTGTGGTTGCCAGGCAAAGAGTATTGCGAACGCAAAACCTGGTAAAGATCCTCACAATGCAGTGAGTTATCGGCCGATCTCTTTGTTTTCAGCCTATTTTAAGGTACTGAAATGCCTGATTATCCAAAGAAGTATGCCTAACTTGGAGAATACCATAACTGTTGAGCAGGCTTCGGACATGGTCGTAGCACTTGAGATTAAGTCCTTGCTCTGACAACCTTTGTCGAAAACGGGTTCTTGAGAAACGTCAAATCTGGTGTTGTTTTGTTTTATCTAGCAGTGGCATGTGACATGACCTGGAATGCCTGGTTGATGTTCAAACATTTCACAGCATTGCCGCGCTGGAAACCTGAGTAAGCTCCATATAACGGCTGTACACTTTAACACCTGGGCGATATTGTCTATTATCTCCCCTCTCTCTCGCTCCTGTATTGGGTTCCCAAATAGTGGAACAATGAGCGTCGATAGTAGTCAATAATGTATTGTCAGTATATAAATGGTTGATGGATAGTATATAACTGTATGGTGATAGTATATAATTGGTTGGTAGGTAGTAGATTGCTGGTGATTATATAGATTAGCCTCGGGGTATAGCAGATAACTGATTCATAATGATAGATACATATTTGTTAGATAGAAGACCACTAGGCAGCTACCTAAGAAATACCTAAGTGTTGATATTAGATAAATAGGTATTGGACAGTAGATAACTGGGTATTGATAATTGGTTGCTGGATAGTATATAACTAGTTGTTGAAACTAGATAATTGTTTTGTCGGTAGCGGATTACTGGGTGCTGGATAGTATACAAATGGATGTTGGTATTAGATATCCTAGGTACGGATAGTAAATACCAGAGTTGTGATATTCGTTAATTGGTTATTGAGTTGGCATTTGTATAGCTGTATCTTTTTAAATCGCGAGGCCTTAATCCATCAGTAGCAGTATATTTATTTGGATTTAAATCGAGAAGATATTGCATCAATTTATGTCATGCAATTAACGATGTTAACAATTGACATTAATACTATTATTGTTCTAAAACCTCGTCATTGTACTAAAACATCAAATTTGTGATTGGTGAAGCATAACGTAATGATATCTAGTTCATCACGTGGAAGCCATTGCTCAGTAACATAAAATATCTGTTAAGCTGAATATTAAAATCTATATCAAATATATAGATGATCTCAAATGGGTAATGATTTAATATTAAATTTATATAACGAGTTGAGCGTCTTTTATCACCTTGTTTTTATATCAGTAGAAAGCTGTTTGATAGAAAGAGGAATTCATATTTTCTTTCATTCTGATAGATTGTACCTTTTATTTGTTGTGCATAGAAAATAGTCCCCAACAAAGTAGAAATAGTAAAAGTTGAATATACATTACAGTCTGCTCTCTCCTCACTAAGCATACAGTAATGGTAGGCATGTATGCAATGTATATAGTTAAATTCTGGTGAACTGAAGTGCTGGTATATATAAGACTTTGTTATGCCATGTAATATATATACATCGGAATTATACAATATTCACAAGTACATTATGACATAAAATGGAACACGTTATGGCTGGTGTATAATTTCTTCTATTTGTTGTTCTTCGCTTTAGGGTGCATGTGCTTCACGTCTTGTGCTGTGTGAAGGCTCGGCTAGTAGGGGTGGGGTTCTTCCTATAGACTTTAAAGAATTATGAGGAAGTTCCCCTGGTCCGCATTCAGAATGTTTACTTCTGGACAATATATTATATATGGCTACGAGCCCCCAGTCAGCAATGCCGACAGTTAAATTAAGAGAAATACAAAGGTGAAATTTAAACAATAACAATTTAATAAATGAAAATTTTAAAGATATTAAGCAATCAATGTCACTCTTGACCCAATGATCCCTAGATCATCATTTGATTTCAGTGTGAGGAATATTCTCCCTTCTTGAGTGTTACTCATCTAAATATGTCTCCTTTCGTCTTTCTCTCCTTCCGATTCCTCTACTTCCGTTCCTCTTCTATCTCTACTTCCGTTTCCTCTTCTACGGTATCTCTTGAGGTCACCCGAAATTCACTCGGTATCTCTCAAATCCACTCGGAATTCTCTCCACGTCATCCGAAATTCCCCCGGATTTCTCTTAACGTCACCCGAAAGCTTCCTTTGAAGCTATCTTAAGATTTCCTTGATTTCCAAAATCTGAGTCTGCCGCCAATTTTCGTCTGGCCGTACGGAGTTCTACCTCACTTAACACAATTTATTATTGTAGCGAACTGACTAATTCCTTACTTACTTGCAATTTGCTTTAAGTGACTCGTCCCGATGGCTCTTGTCACTGTTTTATCCGTCAAAGGACGGTTATTTAATTTATCCTGAGGGTGGGAATGGAGCCACCACCCTGCAGGCGTTTATGTGTTCAAGGAACACTATTTAATTAGGCCGTCACATCTGAGTAACTATTGAGCTACTGCTGTGTGATTGTAGGGCCTGTATATATATGAGTGGGAATAGTTCCAGCACACACTCATATTTAGCCACCCGATGTTGTTGGTTATTGATGGACGTGCTAAGCACGTGAAGTTACTGTAGCAGGCGCGGTGTGCGAGGCGAAGTGCCAGGCAAGGTTGGTATCCGTCCCTATTCCCTATTTTGTATACCCTGTGCTGTTTTTGAAGTATAATACAACTTTTGTAATACAGTGCTTTTGTGGTGTTATTTATAGATGGTGCTCTGTGTGTTTTTATTTCTTTATTGTTTCCTAGTTGTATGTTTCTTGCAACATTGTGTTGCTGTGTCTGATGACCTTGGATGTTGGGTCACCTTATAGTCACTATTTGGGGCCCTATTTTAATCCTATTATTAGTATATTTAGTTGTATTTGCAGCCTTGTGCCGCTGGACCTGATAGTCTTGGTGTTGGACTACCTTATATGTTCTAATTTATGGGTCCTCGGGTATCTACTGACTTGTGTTTTTTAATTTTGCGACCTTGTGTCGCTGGGCCTGATAGTCTTTGGGTTTTTAGACTACCTTATAGGTACTAATTTGGGGGCCTATCTTAATTAACTATCTAGTTTTTGTGCATTGTTCTCAGTGCACTGGTTGGTTCTATTTAATTTACTTTAGTTTTAACCTAATTGTATAATTTTGCACTGTATACTTGGTTGTATTCCTAGAGAAAAAGATTCAGAAAAAGGAGGAAGCTGGGGTGGAGAGGAGAGTGTTATTCCTATTTCCTATGTTTGTCACCCTATTTCTGATGTTTGGATGTTATTTTGAGCTGTTTGTATATCAATATTTACTTTCGTTCCTGTTTCTATTTTGTGGTTGTTTTTTTATAATGATCTCTTATTTATGACCTTATTTTTGGTGTTCCCTGTTTGTGAGCCTCGGTTAGTGTTGCCAAATTTATATATTAATTTTTCCTTTGTTTTAGGTCAGGTTTGTGGGTCAGCGACTAAGTGATAACAAATGGGTCCTTGCTGTAAATACACGGAGCCGTTAAGCGACACGTCAAGGATTATCCACTGTCGCACCCAGACACCTCCCCACGGTCCGGTCCGTGAGGCGCGGCGTCCAGGTGACAACAATGGGCCTTTGCCGTAAATACACGGGGCCGTTAAGCGACACGTCAAAGGTATCCATTGTTACACCCAGCTTCCGCACCCCGGTCCTAACCGTTTCTTAGATTTCCTGCCTTCAAAGGTCAAATTATTGATTGATTTATCTTAGGGGCTTACACTACCTGGCTCTTTCGATCTTTTAAGATGTTTTCGGTGTTATTTTTGGATATTTTCTATTTTCCCTATGCTTTTTAGAAATTCTAACATATTTTTGTATGTGCTTAATATGTTAGTGTTGGTATTTTGTATAATTTCTGGGTATGTATAAGGGGCCTTTATATCCTGCTGTTGTGATCTAAATTTGTCCCTTTCTTTTTTGGTTTTAATACAATTGTTGAAGACATGGTGGAGATCTTCAGGGGTGTTACAATTGTAGCAGTTAATGTTATGAGGAAAGGGTCCTATGTATTTCCCGTGGCTGTTTGCCAGCCTGGTTTTTCCTATAATGATCCTATTTATAATTGTTTGTTCTTTAGGTGAGCCCTTGGGCGGTTTTCTATTCCTATTTACTTCCCTAACAGTAGTGTACAACACTCTCCCTTTTGTACTTGTATCCCAATCATTTTGCTATATTTTGTCTATTTGGGTGTTAATTATGCTGTATAGTTCGGATGTACTATATTATAATGACTCAAAATTTGTTCATTTAGTTTTTCTTTGGCTAGTTTATCCGCCATTTCGTTGCCATTAATTTCTATGTGGGAAGGTATCCACATGAATTCTACTAGCATATTTTCGTTATGTAGTTGTTTTAGTTTGACATTTATTTGATTGAGAAATTCTTCCCTACTTTTGGTGGTGTTTTTTTGGATTGAAGACAGGACACTTAGCGAGTCATTAATAATCACTGCCTTATTGGGTTTGAATTCTTCAATCCATTTTAATGATTTTAGGATGGCCCAGAATTCAGCTGTATAAATAGAGCAGTGGTCTGGGAGACGTCTGCCTATTTGAACTTTATGCTCTGGTATGACCATTGCTGCAGCTGTTTTGTATGGATTTGTAATTTTGGACCCATCCGTGTAAATTTTAGTGTATTGATGGTACTGAGTGTTGATAATTTCTAAGGCTTCTATTTTGAGGTTGTTTTCCTGATTTTGTTTATTGCCTTTCTTGGTTAGGGAGGTGTTGACTTGGGGTTGTACGTTGTTCCAAGGTTCATGTTCGTACACTACGTTATGTTCTAATGGAAATAGGTCCACTGGTAAGATTGTTTTTAATTGATGTACCTGCTTTCCCATAGGTAATTTTAGTTTTAGATTTTTCCTATATGGGACATTTGATTTATTTATGGCCAGAAGCGTGGGGTGCGTTTTAGGGTGAGTGGACAGCCGAGCTACATATTTTAACATGAGTTCTTGCCGTCTAAGATGTAATGGCAAATCCCCCGTTATTACATGCAGTTCGGCTGTCGAGGTTGTGTTGAGAGCTCCAGTGCTCTTTAATAGGGCTATTCGTTGGATGCTATCTAATTTTTTGAGTTGTGTTTTTGAGGCTGATGAGTAGATTTGGCAGCCATAATCTAGTTTTGATCTTATTAAAGCCCTATATAGTGTTATTATGGTTTCCTGATTAGCACCCCACTGTGTGCCTTTAAGACTTTTGATTAAATTTAAGTCTTGGTTGCATCTTTTTACAAGGTCATCAATGTGGTGTGCCCATGTTAGGTATTGGTCATAATACATACCCAGAAATTTAACTATTTTTACGAATTTTATTTCCCTATTCTGAATGGTTAGTTTGGAGTATTGGATGTTTTTTCTATGTGGGGTGAACAGTACGGCTACCGTTTTTTGGTGCGATAGTTTAAAACCCCATTTGTTGGCCCATTTTCCAATATTGTTTAGACTGGTTTGAATTTCAGAGATGTTTTTGTGGTTGGAGGGGTTTCCTGGTCTCCATAGGCCACCGTCAGCCGCAAATTGGGATAATTCCACTTTGGTAGTCGCCAAATTTTTATCTAGGTCATTTATCATGATGTTAAAGAGAGTGTGGCTGAGTACACTTCCTTGTGGAGTTCCGTTTTCGAGGGAGTGTTTCTCAGAGTAAGTTGCCCCTACTCTAGTTGTTATCGTGCGGTTTGTTAAAAAGTCTTCTATAAAGTTAAACATTCGACCAGTAATGCCATCATCATTTAATTTGGCTATAAGGCCTTTGGTCCATACTAGGTCGAATGCTTTCTCGAGATCGAGAAATACCGCAATTAAGTTTCTGGCCGCTTTTTTTTTGGAGTTGAATGCTAGTTTGATAGCGGTCTCAAGTCTTACTAATTGGTCTGTAGTGGAGCGCTTGTTTCTAAATCCACATTGATTTTCTGATAGTAAGTTGTTTTTAGTAAGATGTGACTTGAGTCTGTTATTGAGGATGGTTTCCATGATTTTGCATATATTATTTGTTAGAGAGATAGGTCTATAGGAGTCTATATCATGTCTGTCTTTATTGGGTTTTTGGATGGGTATTACTATCGCATGTTTCCATTTTTTCGGTAACTTTCCTGTGTCCCATATTTTATTTAGGAACTTTATAATTTCACTAACTATGGAGGGTGGTAATTGTTTATATATGATGTATCCTATTTTATCTTCCCCAGGTGAAGTTTCTTTTTTAGTTTTTAGTGCCTGGTCCCATTCATATTTTGTTATTTTGTTGTTTAAGGGAGATTCCTTAAGTCCCAGGTCTTTAAATTTTTGGTTATTTGTTGTTTCTTAGTTATTTCTGTGGGCTTGGAATTCTATTGTATGGTTGGTGTTTTTGCTCATGCTTGAGAAATGTTGAGCTAATAGGTCTGCTTGTTCTTTATCATTTGAGGTGCTGCTTATTTTAGGGGTATTGTTGGTCTTTTTGCCCCTAATCCTTCTAATTTTTTCCCATACTTGTTTATTGGTTGTTTTATGATTTAGGGTCCCACAGTACTCTTTCCAAGTATCTATTTTTGCTTGTTTAATTAGTTGTTTCAGTTTTTGATCAAGGTTTTTGTATTCCAGAAAGTGGGTGGTGACATTGGATCTTTTGAATTTAGTTAGAGCTTTAGTTTTTGCTTGTTTGGTTTTCTTAATTTCGTCATTCCACCATGGAGCACTTAGTTTGCCTGCTTTAAGAGTGCTGGTTGGGATGCTATTTGTTGCTGCATTGGTAATGACCTGTGTAATGTTGTCATAATATTGATCAATGTCATCGGATTCAAGCTGGGCGGTATCTTCATTAATTAATATTTCCTGAAATAATTCCCAGTCTGCTTTTTTATAATTCCACCTGGGGTTGTTATTTTGTGTTTGTGATTGCACTGCCATCTGCAGGGTGGTTATGATTAGGAAGTGGTCGCTGCCCATGGGGTCAGTTTGATCCACTTCCCATTCAGCCACTTGTGCCAGCCTTGGTGTGCATAGGGTGAGATCAATGGCGGATATTTTGCCTTTCACCGGGTTTAGTCGGGTTCCGGCGCCATCATTTAATATGGTTAGGGTTGATGTATTGCCCCAGGCCTCAATCAACCTGCCCCTTTTGTCCGTCATTTCCCCCCCCCCCCCCCATAGCGGTTTATGGGCATTCAAGTCACCGCATATGACAGTGCGCTCACTAGTTATTAGGGTAGTTAGTGTTTGTAAGATTTGTTCCTGATTATGGGGGTTGGTAGTCCCTGGGTCATAAATGTTGAATACATGTAATTCACTATTTCCTAGTTTGAGTTTTAATGCCTGTACTTTTATATGTGAATTACTTATTACCTCTGTTGTTATGGGTATTATTTCTATTGATGTTATGCTGTTATTTACATACATGGCTATTGGTTATTGGTTAAAGATATAGGCCTATAAGAGTTTACATCATGGCTGTCTTTATTAGATTTTAAGATGGGTATTACTATCGCATGTTTCCATTTTTTTGGTAGCTTTCCTGTGTCCCATATTTTATTTAGGAAATTTATTATTATATGAACTATATTTGGTGGTAATTGCTTATATATTATATACCCTATTTTATCTTCCCCAGGTGAAGTTTCTTTTTTTGTTTTGAGTGCTTGGTCCCATTCGTATTTAGTTATTTTGTTGTTTAAAGGGGAGTCCTTAGGTCCCAAGTCTTGGAATATTTGTGGGTTTGCTCTTTCTTCAATGGCTCTATGTAATTGAAATTCTTTTGTATGGTTGCTGCCATGTTAGTAAAGTGTTGAGCTAATAAGTCAGCTTGTTCTTTATCACTGGTTGTATTGCTTAATTTAGGGGTATTGTTGGTATTTTTACCTCTAATCCTTTTAATCTTATCCCATACTTGTTTAGGATTTGTTTTGTGGTTGAGTGTACCACAGTAGGCTTGCCAGGTTTCCATTTCTGCTTGTTTGATCAGCTCTTTTAATTTTTGAGTGAGATTTTTGTATTCCATAAAGTGCGTGGTGAATTTGGATCGCTTAAATTTTTTTGGTGCTTTGTTTTTAGCCTGCTGGGTTGTTTTAATTTCGTCATTCCACCAGGGCACAGTAAGTTTTGGTGCCTTATAAGTAGTGGTTGGAATGCTGTTAGATGCTGCTTTATTAATGACATTATTAATGTTTTCATAGTATTGGTCTATGTCATTTGTTTCTATCTGGGTAGCATCTTCATCATTTAACATTTGTTTAAATAGGTCCCAGTCTGCTTTTTTATAGTTCCACCTGGGGTTGTTTTTTTGGGCCTGCGACTGCACTGTCATTTGCAGGGTGGTGATAATTAGGAAGTGGTCACTGCCCATGGGGTCAGTTTGATCCACCTCCCACTCCGCCACTTGTGCTAGTGTTTTTGTGCATAGGGTGAGGTCAATGGCGGACAAGGCACCGTTTATCGGATTCAGTCGTGTTCCGGCGCCATCATTTAATATGGTCAGTGCTGATGTATTGGCCCAAGCCTCAATCAACCTGCCCCTAGTGTCCGTCATTTCCCCCCCCCCCCCCACCGCTTATTATGTGCATTGAAATCTCCGCATATGACTGTGCGCTCACTGGTGATTATGGTATTTAGGGTTAATAATATTTGTTCGTTGCTTAGGGCGTTATTAGTTCCCGGGTCATAAAAATTGATGATTTGTAAATCACAGTTTCCCATTTTGATTTTTAGTGATTGTACCTCTACATGTGAGTTAGTTATTTCTTTTGCTGTTATAGGTACTAGTTCTATAGATTTTATGGTGTTTTTTACATAAATGGCTAGTCCTCCCCCCGGTCCCTCTTTGCATTGTTGGAGGTACCATGGGGCGTATCCCATTATATTTGGCAATGTTTTGGTTTTATTCGTTAGCCTTGTTTCTTGAATGCAGAGGATATCTGGTTTGATTTTGGAGTTAATTAATTTGAGTTTTAGTTCATTCAAGTTGGTTGATATTCCTCTGGCATTCCATTGCCATATAGAAACATTACCATTAGTTGTGTTAGCCATTTCTAATGGGGTCATTTACTGCTATTAGGGTCTTAATTTGATTTTTAATTTGTTTTAGTTTTTTATGTAAACCAGGTTTAATACCAGTTAGGTGCATTACTGCTTTTAGGATTTTGTTGATTTCTACTTCTAATTTATCTTCTAAGTGTGGCTTATTTGTGGGTTCTATGTTTTTTGCTCTACTGAGTTTATGCTTTTTCCTTGCTGTGCTATAGTCTACCAGGTTACTTTCCATGTAATCTATGATTTCTTTTTCTCTAATTGTGGCCGGACATAGTGGGGATTTCACTGGGTGGGCCCCTTTACATTGAGCGCATTTGGGTTTTAGTCTTACGCATTCTCCCTTATGTGCCCCTCCACAATTACTGCATTTGTTTGGGAGTTTACATTTAGTGGTATAATGGCCCCAGTGTTTACAATTTGAGCAGAACCTGGGTTTATTTGTGTAAGGTTCTGTCCTATATTGGGATCTTGTGGTACCAATTTGGATAAGTGGCGGCAATGGGGTTTCTGATTCTATCACTGTGATTGTGCATTTGGGGGCCCTATTACCTATCCTGTACGTTTTGGAGATGCTATTGCCACCTTCTGTTAATTTTTCGTTCAGCGTGTTTGTGTCCCATTGAGACATTGTCCCTGTTAACTTTATCACTGCTTTAAATTTAGTGGGTGGCGGTAGTGGGCGGCTGTGAGTGGGTTTGCCTTTTTCTGTGGTATTTCTGCGCGGGCGTTTGGGTGTTCGTTTTCCTATTTTATATACTTTTGTAATGTACTGACTAATTCCTACTAAACATCAGATATTATCTCAAATTTTCGAATCCAATCCCACCCACATCGCATTTCAATTGGAGGGCGATCGACTCTGGTCAGTCGTTCGACTGTCAATCATCCGAATGTCTGTCTGTGTGTCTATCAATGGTTACGGTCTACTTATTTGGCGGTCTCCTGTCCTTTGAGGTGGTTACGTCACCCGTCCGCAATGTACACATTCTCCTAGTAGAATTTCCCCTCGAGAGCTAAACAAAGACCATCTTAGATAAGGGGATTAGCTAACTTAGATAACTTAGAACAATTTGAAACATCAAAGCTTGGTCAGGCAGACGTACACTTTATACATGTACAAGGCCAGTCAGACTCACAAGTTATACATACATGTACTAATACAAGGGGTTGGGGTAAAATCGTCACACGCTGGCTCTGAACGAACGTTGTCGTTGTTACTGATATGCACTTTGCCGATTTTCCGAGATACACGCCCTTGATTTCCTTTTGTTGCTCATGTGGTTTTTGTTCTTTATACATTTGCATCGCTTCTTTCTCTGTATATTTTTCCATATTGGATTAGGATTGTGTTCGATATCTAGATGCAAACCGAGACAACTATATTCCCACACATGTTCACCGTCGTATTTTTGTCTTCCAATGAATGTATCAATCGCTTGTCGAAAAAGATACGACTGATCCAGTAAACTCCCATAATACCATTTCAGGCTATCATCTTTATATTGTCAATGTCCTCAGATAAGGGTCTATGGAGATTTGAAGACCATATCACGAGCTGTTTCGTTAAAGTATTAAAACTTTGTCAACATCTTCGTTTTGTACTTCGGTTGCACTTTACCTTTCTTGTCAACTGCCTTACTAAAATGTTCATTAAGTGTATCAGCGTCTTCATGGATTATCGATACCGCATATGGCAAGAATCTCAAACAACATATATTTTCTTCCATTTTTTAAAAAAAAAAAACTTTTTCATAGCTTTCGTACATTTTGCTTTTAAACAAATTGGATCCGATTCTTTTCCTGTTCCAGGTAGCTCTTCCTCTTTTAGCATGGTTACTTTTGTGGCTTTTTTAATGTCACAGGCATGTTCGACTATTTCTTTTGATGTTTTAATCAGCGGTGCAAATCTGTGTTCAAATCTCAATTTGAAACTACTGCAGCTGGTCGGGACTACAACTCTAGTCAATTCTTTCCTTATCCCTTTTCTATATACACAGTGTTCTCACACAAAAAAAGCTGGCAATACCACCACTGGAATCATTTTGAAGAAAATCGTCTGGTTTTCTTAGTGACTTTCAATTATCTTGGCCAATCACCCTTGCTCGCTTTGTATACTGTCTGTTGTTGTAATATTGTCTCTTATTTACCCCGTTTGAACCAACATTTTATCATTAGTCATGAAACTGATTGGCCGATGTTAATTTCATTTTTAATGTCATAAATGAGAGCAGGATCAACTACAATGTTCTTTAATAGCCATGTAAATTAATTATATCATTTGATTATTGTATCCGAAGTATGATACAATTTATTATGTATTAATTGATGTATGTTTGACGATGTGAATGTCTGCTTTGCGCACTTTTTATGACAATAAAGCTTGCATTTAATTTTATCTTAAATTAAAGTCCCAAAAGTCAGCATGTGCTGCCCTAGAGAAGGTAACCTATTATTCTGTATCCGATATTCAACAGCCATTTTATAGGGATATAAAGATACAAGTCACTTTATTGATATCAATGAGCACGGACATCTTTAAATAAAGTTACATCCATTGTTTAATACACGAGTTGACTGAATCTGACAGTGTTTCTAATGCGCTTGTCGAAAGTATTATTCGTAACGTTGCCATTGAAGTCTTTCCAAGTGAGTCATTTCATTTTTAAAATAAATAAATATAATGAACTATTTTTTTTAAAATTGCCTCACTCTAATTGTGTATATTTTGGTGGAAATGGACCTGTTATGCTCAAGACCACGCTAAGCTAAGAGGAGTATTTGAAACTGTTCTGAATAGGTGAATAATTTGCTATTTAGGTTTGTTTCCTTCATACTATCAGAACAACCTAACGGTGATCTATATAAAAAATTCTTAACATTATCTGCAGCTGCACGAGCCCCTGTAAATATATACGTGCTACGTAACATGGGTAAATGTTGGCGAACAGGATCAATTATGATACTGAACAAAGAGTATACTGTACAATCCGACACTTTTAAGGTAAATTTGGATTGAAAAAAAAGGCGCCATGGACAAAGTTTACAAATTGCATTATCTGTTTTATCGCGCAAAGTTTAGACGATTGTAGAGTTGCAAAATATTCAAGATGTTCTGGAAAACCGCTGTCTGCGACTGTTGAATGGGATTTGGCGGTCGTGATAAAAGTAATTGACGAAGATGCTCGATTTACATCGGTAGATACGTCTATGATCACGTGCATTATTTCGTAATCTTTTATTAATGTACGGAAGACTTATTTGAAGCTCGAAGATGTTTATGCGAATTAAGTGCCACACTTCTTTAATGCCCCATCAAAAACCGATTCGAACATAGATCACCAGTTATTTGCCAAATATTAAATAAGCCTCACAAACGATTGAATGCGAATTGTCACAGGTAATGAAACGCAGATTTACTTTTCTGAACTTTGCTCAAGAGAAAATAATAAAAATATCTTGGGGGAAAAACTAACAGTGACATCGAGTCGTTCCACGAAGTCTTGCTGTGAAGTGAGTTTTATATGCATTTTTCTCAATGCAGAAGTACCAGTAGTTGAGATACCTGTACATGTTTGTTCTAGTGTCATCGTTACATATTTATGACTGCAACGTGTTGCAAACATTCTGGACATTTCGTGTATCGCTGCCAGATATATATATATATATATATATATATATATATATATATATATATATATATATATATATATATATATACACACACACACACACACTGCATCACAACGCACGAACACAAATATCTAAACTCTCGACTCATTTCTGGAAGACGCATATTAAAAACCTTACCACATTCTCCACACATCCTTGATTTAGCTCCATGTGACGGATTGCTGATTCTCGATTACAAAATTTCGACGGGAAGCCATGATTTGAAAGCCTCCATGTGACGGATGACTGAATTTTGATTACAGAGAAGCTATGATTTGATATGTGGTTGGAATTCGGGTTTTCAAGTATGCGAACAACGCAACAAATGTGAACACGAAATGGCACTGAAAATTTGGATAATCAGACCGAAAAATTCGGGTTTTCAAGTATGCGAACAACGTACCAAATGTGAAGACGAAATGGCACCGAAAATTTGGATAATCAGACCGAAAAAGTGTCTTGAGTACCAGTGCATTAATATTCATAACTTTTCCAATGCGACTCGTAAAACCGTAGAAATGTATATCGTAATATCTTCAATTAAAACCGCATTTAACAGAGATATGTGTTCAATACTTAATATGCTGAGTTAATATGTTTATGATATATATTTCAGTGACCGGAACATCGTTCGTGCACATCAGTGAAGTCGATATATAACCGCGGATGAAGTTGTATCAATACGTCGATATATAACCGCGGATGAAGTTGTATCAATACGCATACATTAAATGGATTTGCTCATTCGCCTCTGGTGGAGTGCACTGCATATGTTGCGAAAACGTCGAGTATGTTCCTATGTTCTGATAGTTAATGTGTTTCCTCTAGCCGCCATATTTTTCTAGCTGAATATAAGTAGTTCCAGATACATTTATGAATTGGCGAATTACATTAGAGGTTTACTGCTCGATTTAACAGGAAAGGCACGGGATACTTGTTATTGTAGTATATATCTTATGTAAATATATAAATAATGTTACTATTGTTCTATCCTTGCAGTGATTCATTTGATGACCACGTCTAAGTATACACTAGACTTTCAAGCAGCAGTGGACATTTGCAATTCTGTTGGTTCGACCATAGCAGACTACCAAGATCTGGTGGAATCCCATTTCATCGGTTACCAAATGTGCATGTGTGGATGGGTTTCAGATCATAACTCTTACGTAGTAAACCAGTATTCAAGTCAAGGCTGTGGTAGTAGTGGAGTTCAGCGTTGCATATGGCAAGCTCTTGGGAATGTTTACTGTAAATTATTGTGAAAAATATGATTAGATAATCATAGGGGATGTCTTGGTCTTGGAATATTCGCTGGCACTTAGAAAACCAAATGCAAAGTATACTGTAAACTAGTATGAAATCTAGAAATCGTAAGGGTAATTCCTTCTGCTCGGTTGTACCAGAACCAATGGCTTGTGACATGTTTTGGACTTATTGCGACAGGTTTTCAAACTATATTGAGCTGTCTTGCAAATGTTTTCATCTATTTTATAATATCTTTTTATAATACTCTTGTATAAAGTGAACTTACCTCAAATGTTGCTATTTCTGACTCATAAAATATATTTAAAAAAGCTTGATGTATTTGAAATATTTCCTAGACGTTAACACTTGTATGAATCATGCCAACCCATCATTACATTTCTTGTCTGCACAAAAGTTGAACAAATGTTTAAAGAAGTTTATCTACAAGAACAACACAAGGGAATCCAATCAAATTTGATTTTGAACGTTTTAGCTTCAAAACCGTAAGTAGATATGCGTTGTTAGTCTACCATCAAATCAATCGGTATTACTTAAAGCAGAAAGATGTCCTCTAAAATTAAATAAAACAATTTATCAAATGAGATGAAGTTTCATGAGAAGTATTTATATTCCTAGTGTAATGTATATCTAAATAGTGTGCGTAACTTTTGTCCGTGATTGTAGATTGCATTTTAAGATAATAGTCATTTGTATGCTACATGTTTATTTAGCAAACTTTCTTCCATGAGCGTACGTTGTCAATACGATGTTAACATAGCTTTAGAACATATTATAACTTACACATATCTATGCATTTCCAGAACATTGTATTGTGTTTTTGGTCAAATGGAATACTATATACGTAAAGACTTTGTAAACAAATCATTAATTCCTGTGTAAGATTAGTCATTGACATAATTGTTGAGCGAACATAATTGGTGGAATAAAATCTTAAACATTTGTAAACATACCATACATCTCCATATTCTTCGTCACTAGACATTTCCATTGCACCGTTTATGAATGAATTGTCTTTAAGAGTCCGTCGCTCGCAAATATCATCGATTGTTATGTCTGCCACTAATATTTATGCGGATGCAATCTCTCTAACGAGAAACACAGATTAGATTCCCATTGTTTGTAGTATGTTTTGAAATTATAACAATGTGCCTGTAGATATGTAACAAATTGAAATTATTAATGCTATACTTGATGTGGTCATCGATAGAGCCCGACCCACACATCCGAGGCATAGAAATTATTTCAAATTTTCAAAATAATATAAAATTACTGTGAATTCAAACGCAAAAAAGCACTGCCACTGTATTTTCAAAACAATATACTAAATAAGCAGCTTTAACAAAATACATAGACCAAATCCTTATTTACAATAAGTATTGTATTCGAAAGTCTTTAAATAGCATACCCGTTGAAAAACGTAGAAGGATTGTCAAGAGACATGAAACATGGCAAAGACATTTTCCGTCTCCCATTTCACTGTCGACATTAGTATAAAAAAAATACATACATGCATTTGATCTGCGATTGGGTGACGTAGCTATGATGCATATATAAACCTCAAAGGTAACACTTATATGATACCCGAAGTCTGTCTGTCTGTCTGTCTGTCCGTATGTGTGCATGTATACATGATGTATGTATGTGTGTTTCGCTATATGTCCGTCCGTCCGTCCGTCCGTCCGTCCGTCTGTCTGTCTGTCTGTCTGTCTGTCTGTCTGTCTGTCTGTCTGTATGTATGAATGTATGTATGTATGTATGTATGTATGTATGTATGTATGTATGTATGTATGTATGTATGCATGCATGCATGCATGCATGCATGCATGCATGCATGCATGCATGTATGTATGTATGTATGTTCCGGCAACTCCTGCGACGCCGTTGGTGCCAAGCTGTAGCGACATTTGTCGTTCCCTTGGGTCCACCAGCTGCGTGGAGAGGGGGGATCTGCTGCATGGGCAACAGCTGATTCTCCATTCTATACTGCCCAGGCTTTGTAGCTCCACTGGAGAGGACACTCCAGCGTCGTCTTAAGGCGTCGGCACAACACGGGAAGCAGCAGTCTACCGGTTATAAGCCATAGCTCGATTGGCGTAGAACTTGGCGCCAGGGGCTGCTTTCGACGGTGGGAGAGATCGCCATGTCTCATTGGAAGCTACCGCCCGCCTCAAGTTGGGCAGTCCACAGTCAATAAGGTGCTTCCCGCCATGGCCTGCCTGCTTCACTGGGTGCGTGGAGCTTAGAGAACCATCTCGACAAGCAGGCCAAAAAACTCTGCACCAAGCAAGATACAAAGAGGAAACAAGAAGACTCCAGCTCTTCGTTTCGCAAGCTGGAACATCAGAACCTTGTGCCCTGGACTCACCACTGACCTGCAGAAGATCAACGACACACGGAAGACTGCCGTCATTGACAGAGAACTCTCCCGACTGAATGTCGACATTGCCTGTCTTCAAGAGACCCGACTGGC
This sequence comes from Unio delphinus, assembly GCA_029339505.1. Classification (NCBI taxonomy): domain Eukaryota; kingdom Metazoa; phylum Mollusca; class Bivalvia; order Unionida; family Unionidae; genus Unio; species Unio delphinus. The sequence continues at coordinate 42,841,871 of JAQISU010001235.1, forward strand.
TGACAGCGGCACCACCAGGGAAGCCAACTACACCTTCTTCTGGCAAGGAAAACCATCAGACGAACCCAGGCAGCATGGTGTCGGCTTCGCTGTAAAGAAAACCCTCGTCGTCTTCATTGAGCCTCCATCATCAGGCACTGAGAGGATCCTTGCCCTCCAGCTATCAACATCCTCAGGCCCAGCCAACATCTTCAGCGTGTATGCCCCAACCCTCTACTCAAACCCAGAAGAAAAAGACCAGTTCTACGAGGCTCTGGATCAAGCAATATCTAATATCCCCAGTACCGAGGGCCTCTACCTACTAGGAGACTTCAATGCGCCAGTGGGAGCTAACTACGAGGCACGCACGGAAGGGGCAAAATCAACGAGAATGGCCGGCGACTGCTGGAGATGTGCTGCACGCACAGCTTATGTGTGACCAACACCTTCTTCAAATGCAAGGAGATCCACCAGGTATCATGGAGACACCCACGTTCCCGCCACTGGCACCAGCTAGATCTAGTCATCACCAGGCGCGAGGAACTAGCCAGCGTCCTTCTCACCCGACACGGACCACTCCCTTGTGGCCAGCAAGGTGCGAATAATACCCAAGAAACTGCACCACGTCAAGAAGAATGGTCACCCACGCATCAACACCTGCTGTGCAAGCAATCCAGAGAAGATACAGCAGTTCGTCTGCAAACTTCACGAGGCTCTCACCAAAGAGACATCTGATGACACCATCGACTCCAAGTGGTCCCACCTCTGAGACGCTGTGTACAACTCAGCCATTACTGCCTACGGGAAGAAAGAGCACACACACAGAGACTGGTATGAGGCCAGCTGGGAGGAGATGGAACCCGTGACTGAGGCGAAGAGGAAAGCCCTCCTGGCTTACAAGGCTGCGCCTAGTATTGGTACATTACAGGCCCTCAGGACTGCCAGGAAAAATGCCCAGCAGACCGCCCGTCACTGCGCTAACACCTACTGGCTGAAACGCTGCACCAGTATACAGATAGCTGCCGAAACCGGGGATGCAAGGGGCATGTAAGAGGGTATCAAGAAGGCAACAGGCCCACCCACCTCCAAGATCGCCCCACTCAAGTCAAAGACTGGCGAAGTCAACAAAGACCAGGGCAAACAGCTGCAGCGCTGGGTTGAGCACTATCTTGAGCTGTATGCAACCCAAAACGTCGTCATGGACACCGCCCTTGACGCCATCCCAGACCTGCCAGTCTTGGAGGAACTAGACACACCACCCACCCTGGAAGAGCTTAGCAAAGCCATCGACTGCCTCGCTTGTGGGAAGGCCCCTGGGAGTGACGGCATTCCGCCTGAAGTCCTAAAGATAGGGAAACCAGCACTAATCCAGCCTCTGCACGAACTCCTCTGCCTCTGCTGGGGACAAGGACATATCCCCCAGGACATGCGAGATGCAAACATTGTCACTCTATACAAGAACAAAGGAGACCGCAGTGACTGCAACAACTACCGGGGCATCTCTCTTCTCAGTATTGTAGGAAAGGCGTTCGCCCGTGTCGTCCTGGCGCGCTTGCAGACCCTAGCATCCTGAGTCTACCCCGAGTCCCAGTGTGGCTTCCGAGCAGGTAGGTCAAATGTAGACATGATCTTCTCACTACGACAGCTGCAAGAGAAGTGTCGTGAGCAGCAGATGCTCCTCTACATTGGCTTCATAGATCTGAACAAGGCATTTGACCTGGTCAGCCGGAGCGGACTCTTCAGGATCCTTAAGAAGATACGCTGCCCCCCACGACTGCTCGCTATCATAACGTCGTTCCACGAGAACATGCACAGCACAGTGTGCTTCAACGGCACAACATCAGAGGCCTTCCCAGTCATCAGCGGAGTGAAGCAAGGCTGTGTCCTTGTGCCAACTCTCTTTGCCATCTTCTTTTCCATTCTCCTCCAGTACGCCTTCAAGGATTGCAGCGAGGGTGTGTATATACACACCAGGACTGAGGGAAAGCTGTTTAACATCGCCCGTCTCCGTGCAAAGACTAAAGTTACAAAGGTTCTCATCCATGAATTGCTCTTCGCCGACGATGCAGCCTTGACATCACACACGGAAAATGTAAATGGCCGGATAGCCAAGGCATCAGCAGTTATGGCTAGACTGAATCAGAGGGTCTGGGACAATCACAACCTCACCAAGAAGACCAATCTGCGCGTCTACCAGGCATGCATGCTCAGCACACTCCTTTACAGCAGCGAGGCATGGATCACCTACGCGAGTCACGTGAGGAAACTTAACAGCTTCCACCTGAGATGCTTGCGGCGCATTCTGCGTATACAGTGGCAGGACAAAGTTCCCAACACAGAGGATCTGAAATGCACCGGCATGAACAGCATGTTCTCCATTCTCAGCGAGAGACGCCTTAGCTGGTTAGGCCATGTTAGGAGAATGGACCCAGGCCGCATACCCAAGGACCTGCTGTACGGCGAGCTAGTAGAAGGTGCACGAACGACTGGTAGGCCACGTCTGCGCTACAAAGACGTCTGCAAAAAGGACATGAAGACAGCCAACATCAACAAAAACAATTGGGAGAGCTGTGCTGACGACCGCTCCACGTGGCGTCTTGCTGTCAGACAGGTCACTCAGAAAGCTGAAGAGATGAGAAACACAAACCTCGCTGAAAAGAGAGCCAGGAGGAAGGAGAACCAAAAACATCCTCAGCAAGCATCAGCATACACCTGCAGCAAGTGCAACAGAGACTGTCACTCAAGGGTCGGACTCTTCAGCCACTCGCGAAGTTGCAGATAGGACACCCAAATCGGAAGCTACACCATTGTCTCTCGAAGACGGACGGATGTCGACGATGTATGTATGTATGTATGTATGTATGTATGTATGTATGTATGTATGTATGTATGTATGTATGTACGTACACGTACGTAGGTAGGTAGGTAGGTAGGTAGGTAGGTAGGTATGTATGTATGTATGTATGTATGTATGTATGTATGTATGTATGTATGTATGTATGTATGAATGTATGTATGTATGTATGTATGTATGTATGTATGTATGTATGTATGTATGTATGTATGTATGTATGTAGTCTATTTAGCCAAATTATCCTACTACAGTACTAAGATCACGGAGAGCTCCAGCTGCAAAGAGCTCTTCGAGATAACTAACAAACTAATGTCAAGGAACAAATGTACACCACTTCCAACAACATTCTCTCCACTAGACCTACCAGACCAATTTGCAAATTTCTTTGATGACAAAGTCCAAGCCATAAGAGATTCGCTTGACAGCACAATTTCAACTGATTCGTCACCATACAGTTATGATGCAGAATTTCAGCGACAACCGTTAGGAGCATTTGAACCTGTTTCTATTGATTTAGTACGGACAATCATGATGAAAAGTGCACCAAGGTCTTGTGAACTTGATCCAATTCCGACATCACTACCGCCTTCACCAACTGATGTTATTAATATCTCTCTCTTATCAGGGGAATTCCCATCATTTTTCAAAACTGCCATCGTAAAGTCACTGCTGAAGAAACCAACACTGGACCATAACGATTTAAAGAACTACCGCCCAGTTTCTAATCTCCCATTCATATAAAAAATCTTAGAAAAGGTTGTTCTAACTCAACTTGTATTTCATTTGAATTCAAACAGTCTTTTTAGCAATGTAGAGTCTGCATATCGCCCTTGCCACAGTACGGAAACTACTCTTATGAAAGTATTTAGTGACATTCTCTCTGCTTTGGATAATGGAAAGATTACAGTCCTCACTCTCCTGGATTTATCTGCCGCAATTGACACATTAGACCATGATGTACTACTTCACCGTCTCCAGCATGTATTTGACATAGAGAATATAGCCTTGCAGTGGTTCAAGTCCTACTTAATTAACAGGACACAAATTATATCTGCAAATGGAATAGACTCCAGCCCAGTTGACGTATGATGTGGTGTTCCACAGGGATCTATTCTTGGATCTGTTCTCTTCATTCTGTACACTCAGCCGCTCTCAAGTGCCATAGAGCATCACCCAGTGTCGCACCAATTGTATGCTGATGACACCCAAATATACAAGTCTAGCCACCCAACTGAAGTTGATGCTACCATCCATGGAGTAGAGAAATGCATTTCTGATATGAAATCATGGATGACATGTAACAAGCTGCAGATGAATGATGATAAAACTGAGGCTATTCCGATCACAACACAAAGACTTTCTCATTCACATCCTTTACCTCAGACAATAAATATCAGCAACACCAACATTAAATTCTCAGTCAGTACGGAACCTAGGCGTTGCTCTAGACAGTACTCTCACATGGTACCAACATGTCATGAACATATGCACGGCTGCATATCTTGAAATGAGACGCATTAGTTCCATTCGTAAATATCTTTCAGTTGATGCCACTAAAACACTTGTGTGTTCATTAGTACTTTCAAGACTGGAATATTGTAACTCAATTCTGTCTGGTTCGTCACAATATTTACTCCAGAAACTTCAAAAGGTTCAAAACACAGCTGCACGGATCATCTTTAGAGTACCTCAATCAGAGCACACCTCACCACTGCTCTGTACCCTACACTGGCTATCGATTCGATACAGAATCAAACACAAAATTTGTTCTCTGTGCTATGTTTCAATGACAGACTCCAGTCCAACATACATATCCAGCCTCACCCATGTGTTTACAACAACTAGATACTTATGCTCTTCTTCTGATAATCGTATACTCATTGTTCCCAAAGTGAATATAAAGTCATATGGACAACGTTCGTTTGCACACCAGGGCCCGGCGACGTGGAACGAATTGCCCATTGAAATTGATACAAAGACACAGAGGTCCCTTTTAAGAGTGCTCTTAAGACTCACCTGTTTCGACTGCAGGGACAAACTTAGCGACCTAATCATGTTTTGTATCTTATATGTATTCAGCATGTTTTAATGTTTTCCAATTTCATTGTTTTTGTCATTTGTTGTTCTGTAGTGTTTTCATTTCATTATTGATGGTGTAAAGCGCTTAGAGCTTCGTACGATTAGGCGCTATACAAAGTCCTCATTATTATTATTATTATTATTATTATTATTATTATTATTATTATTATTATTATTATTATTATTATTATTATATGGACAACATTCGTTTGCATACCAGGGCCCGGCGACGTGAAACGAATTGCCCATTGAAATTAGACACAAAGACACAGTGGTCCTTTTTAAGTGTGCTCTTAAAACTCACCTGTTTCGACTGCAGGGACAAACTTAGAGACCTAATCATGTTTTGTATCTTATTTGTTTTCAGCATGTTTTTATGTTTTCCAATTTCATTGTTTTTGTCATTTGTTTTTCTGTATTGTAGTCATATCATTATTGATGGTATAAAGCTCTTAGAGCTTCGAAAGATTAGACGCTATACAAAGTCCTCATTATTATTATTATTATTATTATTATTACAGAAATATAATTCCAGGGTCACCATAATAAAATAACGGGGTTCAATATCAGTATTGTTCATAAGATACTCAACGTATAAAAGATTCTCAAATGGTCATTTTACTTTGAACTAAAAATGTTGATATCATATAACGAAAGTAAGACTGGGTCTAGATTGTTTGGGATAATTTGGTATCTGTGGAGATTCGAAGCCGATGTTAATTATATAGGTATACCTTATGAAATGAGATGCTACAAAACCATCCTTGGCATCTCTTACATGGTCCACATTACAAATGAGGAGGTGCGTATCACCAACAGGCACAAAGTAGGCCATTATGAAGACCTCTTCAGTGTCCTCACAACTGTCAAAAGGAGAAAGCTGAAATGGTATGGAAATGTTACTAGAGCCAACAGTCTATCCACAACAGTACTGCAGGGTAGTGTTCAAGGTGGTAGAAGGAGAGGTAGACAGAGAAAAAAGTGGAGTGACAACATCACAGAATGGACCAGGAAAAGTTTTACAGAGACACAGGTATTGTCGCATGATCGAGACAAATAAAGGGAACTGGTCAGATGTTCAGCAGCACAGTGCCTCAACGACCACACTAGGTCAAAAGACTGATGATGATGATTTTGATCTTGTCTAAGAAGATGTTTGAGCTTTTTTCATTCACAGAAGGCAGCTAACACTCTAATAACTTATATCCTCATTGTTAAGTTGTCCTGCCCGCGATAGATAAGAAATGGCCAGAATCCATGTATATATGTTAGACACTGTGGCAATAGTTGGTTCTCTTCGTAAAGATACGAGAAACCAGCTTTGTTGGGTGTGAAAAGTCGCAATTGGACGTTGAAAATTTTGTATAAGACCAAAGAACCTTTACTGACGTCGTAACTCTCACCACCTTGACAGACCGGAGGTATTGTCTGCTAAGTTGAACAGAGCAGGATGATTTCGACATCCGATCGGAATTGAGGGTGGATGTGGACATCATTTGAATCCGAGTTTAATTTAGTATTTTCGAGCTAGGAACGTAATATTTGCTCAAACATCGTGCTGGAATGTTAGAAAGCAATGCACCGGGCAATCTACTCGTAATTTGGCGCGGAAGCTTAGTAAATTCTAATAAAGACAAAGCTTCGTAAAGGAAGCTTTTAGGGAACATACTTCCGGTATAGATTAGCCCTAAGTCTCTAGGAGTGAGACGGAATACATATTAGTGGAGAAGTCGATTGTGAAGCGAAGGCTAGTCGGAAAAGGAGTCGAGGAGGAGAAATTTAAGAAGGAGCAGTCAATGAAGAGTATGAGTTAGGAGGGAAGTCGGAAAAAGAGAAGGAATTGGCGGGATAGGATATAAGTAGAAAACAAGGGCAGGTGGAAAAGCTATTTCACACTATAAATCAAATTATGCAATAGGTTGTCACCGAGTAGAGGGGAAATATAGTGACTGGGAATTAATATCACTTGACTATTGAACTGTATTAAATTGTTAATCATTTGAATTTCACCTTTCTGTGTACTCAATAACGTAACTGTTATTGTTGTCTGGAAGCTCGGAGATTTACCCCACTAATGTCACTTTCTACAAAGCCAAGCCTGTGTTGGACTTCTATAGGAAATAATATTGGGAGCAGCCCACCCCAAACCTAGCAACCGCCATGCCCATCTTAGAAACAAATTTAATAAGGGCTAAGAAGAATAAGACTGCATGTCTAATTTCATTTATGTGATCACCAGAGACAGACAAATTGTGTAACATTAATATAATGGCAACATAAAGCTCTTACGTTAACCTGATTTAGTTTCTTGTGTAAGATACATAAATTAGAGCTGAAAAGACTCCGTTGTATCCATTCCTTTACTGACAAATTTTGTTTCGAACTGTGAAAGCTTTGTTTTTGGAGGAACTACGGTATGTATGAATCGTTTACTTGAAACATTTAATGAACTCAAGCTCTGATGATATGTGGTTATACGTAAGCTATAAGTCTTAAGAAGATTACTTGATGCCATTGCTAAGTCACCATCTTCGTCACAGTACGGGATTGCTCGTCGAGGCTTTTTGCTTCAGTTTAACATTATCTTGTCCATAGACCTCAGACTTCTCTAATTATATCATAACAATAATATTACCATGGCATCATAATATTAAATTCCCTTTGAGGACAAAGCTTCGTTTAGATTTTAATGTCAAAAAGGCTGCTGTAATTTATGCCACGAATATATACATAACAGTAGTAGTCAGGCAAATAAATTGCCATAAATTGCCATAAATATACACAACAGTAGTAGGCAGGCAAATACATTGCCATAAATGGCCTTAAATATACATACCAGTAGTAGGCAGGCAAATAAATTGCCATTAAGTTGGATTGTCAGGCAATAGTCACCGACAATAAATTTGTTAGTAATGAATTGGTTCGAAAACCGATTCTTTTAATGCTTTATACTGTCATTGTGGGAACTTACTTTTTATCAACACCAATTAACTTGTAGAGTGCGGACATGATGTTATGCGTCGTCGGCATCAGTCCGTCTTCGAGAGACGATGGTGTAGCTTCCGATTTGGGTGTCCTATCTGCACCTTCGCGAGTGGCTGAAGAGTCCGACCCTTTGAGTGACAGTCTCTGTTGCACTTGCTGCAGGTGTATGCTGATGCTTGCTGAGGATGTTTTTGGTTCGCCTTCCTCCTGGCTCTCTTTGCAGCGAGGTTTGTGTTTCTCATCTCTTCAGCTTTCTGAGTGACCTGTCTGACAGCAAGACGCCACGCGGAGCGGTCGTCAGCACAGCTCTCCCAGTTGTTTATGTTGATGTTGGCTGTCTTCATGTCCTTTTCGCAGACGTTTTTGTAGCGCAGACGTGGCCTACCAGTCGTTCGTGCACCTTCTACTAGCTCGCCGTACAGCAGGTCCTTGGGTTTGCGGCCTGGGTCTATTCTCCTAACATGGCCTAGCCAGCGAAGGCGCCTCTCGCTGAGAATGGAGAACATGCTGTTCATGCCGGTGCATTTCAGAACCTCTGTGTTGGGAACTTTGTCCTGCCACTGTATACGCAGAATGCGCCGCAAGCATCTCAGGTGGAAGCTGTTGAGTTTCCTCACGTGACTCGCGTAGGTGGTCCATGCCTCGCTGCTGTAAAGGAGTGTGCTGAGCACGCATGCCTGGTAGACGCGCAGTTTAGTCTTCTTGGTGAGGTTGTGATTGTCCCAGACTTTTTGGTTCAGTCTCGCCATAACTGTTGATGCCTTGGCAATGCGGCCATTTACATCAGTATCAACGAAGAGCGAGTTGGAGATGGTGGACCCAAGGTATGTGTAGTCCTCAACAACTTCCAGGTTGTACCCATCAATGGCAATGGTGGGGGAGGAGTCTGAGCAGCAGAGAGGGTGAACCCTACAATTTTCCAAGCGTCGATTCGGAAATCTGAGGCTTCCACCAAATAGTAAAAAAAATGGCGTCTATTCGATAAAATAAGATTTCCTTATATACGCCAACGTCGTTGTCATTCACCCTCTCTGCTGCTGGAACTTTCAGTTCTGGATTAATAATTCTTTTACGAGTTCAACCAAATATTTGATCGAGTCTTAGGACTTTACAAACAAACTAATCGCTAACACCTCCTCTTGTAGATCAATTAAATTATTTGACTGGTCGGTGAGTCGGAAATTAATTCTCGTTAACGAATTATTATGGCATCGCATGTAGACAGGATTAATTGGATTTTCAATAATTAGGAATCCTGGAGGAGCTATTGGTGCAAACGAATAAAGAATATATCCTTGCTGAGCTTGATTTGATTGCTCTAGATTAATTTGATAGCTTCCTTCAATTGCATCACATACTAAATTGAGCGCAATCACCGTTGAAATATTCACATTGTACGGGGCGATATGCCTACCTCCGCCATCTGGGTCATTATTATATTTAAGGAGTGTAGTTGAATCTTGTAATTGTAATGTCTTGATAACATCACCAGTATGTTCTTTTAGTCTTTCAGTTTTGTACCCGGGAAGCTTGAAATTACGTAGATTGTCTTCTGTGGTCTTGTAACTGGTTAGGAATTGTTGTTTACTGTCGCTGTTGTCATTAATTATTGTTTTAATAATTAGTTCATTGATATATTCCATGTCAGATACAAGCTGATTTATTATTTCAATGTGTTTTCACGATTTTGTTTGCTGTAGTTGTTCTAGTTGTGTGTTATATAATTGATTAATTTCCTTAAAATAATCAATGACGTCACTTAGCGTAAATGAAATAGTAACAGATGAGTTGGCTGTTCTTTTAATGATAAAATCCCATTGCAATGTGTCTTTGTTGGTAAATATAAATCTATCGGCGATTTTTCCTTTTTTTATATCAGATAAATTATCTCGATAACTGGGATTGATTTCATGATATGATTGTACGTCCGTGGTTAAGTCGGTGGTGGATTTTTCCGGTGGTTTTTCAGGCCATCCTAACACTGTTCTTAACGAGCTGTTATATATATCTACAGCGTATCCCTCTGTGCTTATTTCGATCGACGACGAGAGCGTCGGTTGATGAAGATTAATAGCTATTTTTGATTCTTTTCCAGTGATTGATTTTATTCTACGCTGAATTTCAGCATTGATTTGCTTAATTTAGTACGACCCAGTTGGTAACGAAACAGTTTCCCGCTCTGGAGTATCATCGGGTTTATTCTTATACGAGAACACCAGTGCGTTATTGGGTTGCTGACCGCCAAATGCAACCGATCTGATATTAGACCAGCTATGATATACTCGTAATTTTGCCAGCGCGATCTCGCGCACTGGAATCGGAGAAGGGAAGTTCACACTAAATTCGGGGTTTGTTGATGTTATTGATATCATGCTTGTTCGTATCGGAGTGGTATTCTCCGCGATTCGTTGAAGCAGTTGAAATTCGTTGAATTGTAGTGACATTATTGTTAACGCTGTCTTCAATTTCCAATTTCAACATCGCGGAGTTATACAACTGGGTCATCGTGGAAAATTCAACATCGGACATGAACGAATTATCAATCGCGTGTGAGATCAATTCGGATAATTTCGAGTACGCGTCAAATACCACCCGATAACGAGCTGTATAATCACTAAGTTTTTTCTGAGAACACGATGATAACTTTTTAGTTATCGCGGTGGCGACTGCCGCAATTGTTGTTGCCGCGGAGATAGCAATTGGAACTGCAATCGGCGCGATCATGATTACCGTCGACAAAATAACTCCCGCGCTGGCCATCACACCGGATATCGAGTACACAGTTACATCGATGGCGGTAATTCTTCTACGGTATTTTTTCATTTTTTCACGATAGCGCTCAGAAAGCGATTTCAAGTTTGTGGAAAATTCTTTTACGGTGTCGTATCGATATTGCGATGATGACAATGATGAAGTCATCATTGTTGTTATTTTAAACCCGCTAGTGTTTTCAATTATTTTCCTCTTCCGGGTTGTAGATCAGGGTGTTTGCTGGTCCTACGTATTCTAAACACCAGTGTATATTTCTTCTAATAGTATCATCAACGGCAGTGATATCGAAAGTTTCTTTTTCACCCTCGATAAGTACTGTCGCGGTGCCACCAACGTAGGTTTTACCTCTCACGATGATATTAAATTGCTTGTTAGAGACTAACGTCATCCTGTAGATACCAGAGGAATCCTCCTCTTTGAGATTGGCTTCCAATTTAGTATTCGAGTTTTTTATCCAATCAAAGCTCCCAAAATCGACCGTATACACGATATTTCTAACTCTGTCTGGATGAGAAATTTTTACCTTATTGATGGCCTCGCTAATTTCCGCGAGAGATATAGCCGCGTTGAGTGGGGTTCCAAAGAACTTAGCGATGACGTCGTTGGTTGTTTTTTGTTTGTCAATAGCGCTTTTAATATCCGCGATAGATATAACCGCGTTGAGTGGGGTTCCAAAGAACTTATCGATGACGTTGTTGGTGATGGTGGAGAGATTTTTAAGACCTGTTTGTAGTTTAATAATATCGTCGATGACATCGATAAGTTTTCTGACGGTGTCATGTTTCATTATCTTTCCATCGCGGTTACCAAAAAATGTAGCAAAAAGGAGGTTGATTTTCAAACCTTCTTGTAATAGATAATGTCCGTTGAGTTTATCGTATGTCGTAGTGATATTGTAACTTTGAGAGCCCTCAAAGAAATTTTCAGCCATTTCGTTGATGGGTTTTTGTTCGTCAAGCATGCGTTTAATTTCCTTGAGAGATATAACCGCGTCAAGCGGGGTTCCAAAAAACTTAACAATGACGTCGTTAAATGTAATTTGTCCAGACATGAATGTTTCAATACCTCTGAGAGTCGTCCCAAATAGAGTTCTATCGTGGAGATAAAAGAAACTCTCAACGAGTTGGAGATTGTTAGTATGTTTTTTAATAAACGTGTCGATGGTTCCGTTGATGGGTTTTTGTACCTTCTCGAAATCTTTTAGATTAACAACATCATTGACGATATCGAGATATTTTGCCTTGATTTCGTCAAGACTCATTATTTTATTCGTGCTCGTGTTATAAAAGAAGAGCGTCAGAAGGTCATTGATGACCGCGAGAGTCATACTAACCACAGGTGGGGCTCCAAAGAACTTACCAACGATATTTTTTCGAAAAGCATTATAACCCTGAAGATGATCATCTAGCTCACGGCCGTGGGCGGCAATCGCGTCGGTGATTGTAGAAATAAGATTACCAGGTTTAAGTCGTCCACCGCTGGAATAAAGCGCAATAGAGTTTTCAGCGGCATCGCTCTGCCGTATCAAAATGTCATTCACGGATATATTACTGCTTTTCAATTTACCCTGGCGATCTTGAAATACAACTAATTCGTTCGGGTCAACATCTATTAAATTTAACATCTCAGCGATTTCATCTTCAATTATTTTTTTTACATCCTCGATAGAACCCGCAGATGTTTCCTCGGTGGGTTCCAACATTGACAGAGATTGTCCCCAAATGTTAATCATTATTATAAAGACTTTAATATTTTTAATTTATTGATTCTCTAAAATTACCTTGTAATTTCCCACTCGTGTATTTATTTACAACCAGATGAGGTGGTTTCTGTGACGATGAAATCTCCGCGAGGACATTTAATACTTCACGGCCGCATATCGGTGGATCATTTAATTGTTGTGTTGGCAGCGTGGAATAAAAAATTGGAAACTCTTTGAGTTTCATCGAAGAATTTATATACCGCATAAACTCGCTTGGCGGAGCTAACCCATATGAATCGAAATAGACAATCCCACGTGGATCAATCGCGTATGCAACCCAGTGAGTTCCCGATCCGCTGCTGTTATCAAGATTGATGATACCGGTTTCAATGTTATTTGGTTTTCTCGGTAATTGATCTCTCATAAAAACCCCTCTGAAGTTTTTTATCGCTAGTTTTTTAGCAGCATCAATTAAATCAAAATTGGACATAGGGAGAATTGGGCTTTCAACTAATAAACCATTCCTGGTATTCTTAGACCCTTTCCGCTGTACCACGAATACGGGGTTCCTGGTAGGTACAACCCCTTTCCCTTTTTTTTATATCCCTGTCCAGTTGCCTTTTTCAACGCCATCCCTGCCGCGGTCCTAACGGCTCCCAACGCAGCCGCTTTCGCCACTGCTGGGGCAGCCGCTGCAATCAATGCTGGTATTGCAGCTAACAATGGAAATATACCACCTGATTTTATCATATTCGCGACTGCAGCTTTCGAAAATTCTATTTGAACTCCTTGCCGTTTCTTCATTGCATCATTGAAATGTTTTAGTTGACGATCCGTCAATGATATTTTATGTGTACCGCCGGACATCTGCGCTGGTTTCAACGTTATTGTGGTTCCACATTCTTTAGCGGATTTTGATCGCAATTTCTTGACCTGACCATCAGTCAGCTTGACACTAATAACACTATATGTCATTTTATTGTAAAACGCATTTATGCTTTCAATTGATCTAATTGGAAACTCTTCAAGTTTCATTTACATATTTTCCACTGGTGCATCAACGATTCTCATTCGTCCACCAATACCTTCTAACAACATTGATTTGTCGCTGAGAATGACAGCAACCGCTCTATAATTAACACCACCAGGGGCTATACGAGCTCTAAAATGTATGTCGACGACGGATTGTCTAATTAAATCAAGATGTTCCAGCGAAAAGTAATAAATCGGATACAATTTCTTAAACTCAAGTTGCGATATTTGTAAACCAGTATCAACGTTTTGATCACGACCCATATATGACAGCATCCGATGATACACACGTGCTATGTGGTTAGTGTCGTAATCAAGCTGTATATCCTCAGATGGTTCCTGTTGTCCGTTTATTCTCAGCGAAACCTCACTTACTCCTAATTGATCAAATATCATATGACTGCGTTCTTGGGAGCCTGATCGATTCTGATTCTGCAGCGCAATAAATATATGACGTGGAGCTGAAACGCCTTGTTTTGATGCCAAGTGCCATGTAAATGTATCAGCAACATTATCCAGTTTGACGTCAGTCGTTGTTGTTAGCCAACTTAGCAATGATTTGCCGCCTGTTTCCATGAATGAGAGCAGTTGCCCTTCTCTGGCAATTGATGGGGTCATTACTGGCATCCACAATGCTAATTTAGTTAAAACAACTTTACCATCTACGGCACCAGTACGCCAAATTGCCTCGTTGTCATTGCCTTTTCGCATTAACGCAATTGTGTGTTTGGCTCCATAGATGACTTTTCTGACATTTCTGCAGAATCCAAATATGTGATGGAGAGGAATTGCACATGAAAAATATCGTTGTTGTCCTTGTAACATCGCTACTCGTGTTGCAAACCCTAGATTGAAATTACCATTAACTTCTTTTATAATTTCAAACGCAGCTCCGGGTCTAGCTCGACGTTCTGGATTAGCTGCTTCTTGTTGATCGGCTTCTGCATTATCTCTTGCTGTTAACACTTTAATGTATGGAAGGTGGTCAGCGTTATCAGTAGCATTTTTTGCAAACATCATAGACGGACCAGCCGACCTTGTATAATCATCGGAGTATCTTGCTAGCCCGATTATTGTTGTTGCAACATCAACCTCACGGTCTATTGATTCAATTTCTTTTCCATCAATGAGATATCTTGCACTTTCAAATAACGCCATTATGCCATTATTGACGAAACCAACTCGGACATTTTCGTTATCTGCATATGGGGTATCAGCTGCAACATTTGTTACGAGTTTTCCTTCTACTTCGATAAATGCTTCACACGGCAAAAAGTATTTACTGGTATCTTGAACTTGTAGTTCAATTCGCGATCGTAGGTCGGGTTGTATTGCATGATAAGAATAGTATTGATAATCGCGGACGGAATCGTCTTTGCGCACTGGGGCTTCCATATCAAGAGCGGGATCAGCTGTTCGTTTAAACATTTATAACATTACTAGCGTTTTCAATTGGTGAATTGCAAAGCAATTTCATCTTTGTAATCATCGTCGTTGAAAATTCTTCGAATTTCTTTTTTTTTCAAACCACTTCCTGCTATCGCGTTGATGATAGCGTTATCTGTTACCGATGACGACGGAGTCACCGAAGCAGCCAACGACGCTAGTTTTTCTTCCACTGCGCTATTTATTGCTTTGCTGATTTTTGCGGGCATCATTGTTGTAGATGGCAGCACTGGTGGTTTCACCACCGACTTAGTCATTCCTGGTTTCTTTCGCACCAATGATGCTATTTTATCTTTCGCGGCAGAAAATGCCTTTCCGGCAAGATTTCCAACGAAATTGATTCCCTTATCACGGATAGCATCAATGGCTTTCATTGATAATTGTTTAGCTAATGGCGCCACTTTTGGGGCCATTCTTGTAAATAGCCCCGCAATGGTATTACCGAAACCATCTCCGTAATACGCTCTATAAACAGGCAATCGTGAGTTCACCACGTAGACGCTTACGGGTTTATCATGGTTGTAGTGTATAATCATCTTGTTATAAAACTAGTAGTTTTTCAATTAGTGATTAATCGCTGTAATAACCATGAGCGTCTTTGTGATTTTCAACTAATTCAGCAATGAGTTCTCGATATACATTTATGTCCATGATACCGCCGGCAAATAATCGTCTACAGATATCAGCTGCTTCATTAATTATTTCCGGAGAGTTGTTTCCGGCTCGCCTCCCCCCGATGAGAACTTCCAGCCGTGATATATCACTGAGAATATTACCAGGACAAGTAACGCTAGTGTTTTCAACTATGCCGCTACCTAAATATCCATCTCTAGTTGACTCCTCTTTACCAAAAAATCCAGTTGGATACTCTACTCTACTCAATACTTCGTCTTAAAAACTCTCAAAATCATTGCGGATACTTTCTGTGATTCTAAATCTACCACGGTTTGCCAGGTATACTTTTTTTTTTATCCAATCCTCGTCGTTTTTTATATACTCTTTATACTCTTTTTTTACAGCTATTTCTCTTTGATCGAGTGAAAAATTCCGCGCGGTAAAGTTAATTAAATCATTGTCATCTTTAAAATTTTTAATTTTGTTGTATACATCGTATGTAAATATACTTTGCGGTGAATACATTTTTTCTGTAGTAGCGTCTCCTGTCTCTTCTTCTGGTTTTCTTACAGTAGCACCTAGTTCTTCTAGTACTCGCTCTTTTTTTTGTTGTTGCCGTGAAGTAGTTACTATATCTACTGGAAGTGTTTCTAAAAATTTTTTTGTTTGTTCGGTTTCTGCTGCAATTTTTTCAAGCACACCAAGAACAGGCACTTCTCGTCGCTTGCCTTCCTCAGGAATATCCCCAAATATTGCTCGTTCAGTTGCTGTTTTCACATCTTTGGTCGCCTTAGTTACCGGGGCGAACAGTTGTTCACTTGACACAGAAAAGTCAGTCTGCGCTTGTTGTCGTTGTTGAAGTTTCTCGCGAACTCTGTCTCGAACCGATATAAACTTTTTAATTGCTTCTAGCCGCTCTCGGGCTAATCTAGTTGTAAGCGATTCACCTACCATATAGTGTTTGTGAACTGAGTTTTCAAATGTGAAACTATCACAATTAAATACTGAGTTATTAAATAATGTACCATCAAGCTAACGTATCCATCTCCGACAAGGTTAAACTGTACGACGCTATCCGCGAATGTTTCAGAAATAACATCGCTGAGGGTTTCAAAATTGTAATATCTGAGAACGGAAATGAACGATTTTTATTAACGACGCGGCAACAACAACAACTACGTGAAAATGGAGGCGTCGCGGTGATTACTTGCTACCACGACCAGATAATCCAGTACGCACATAGCTGCATGAGTAAACCCAAACTGCTGAGTATCATTTCAGGAGAAAATCCTATGTAGTTACAAAAAACGCTAAACAAAATAAATTTTTAAATTATTTACTGAAAGCCTATTTTTTATAGTAACGCTCACGTGGTTAAGATACGGGTCTCTCCTCGTTTAATATCGCCCTAAGATCACGAACCTTAGAACTAATTTCAGCTCGTTTTTGATACTCTTGGCCGAGCTTTTGACGTATTGCTTCAACGGTGCTAAATAGCGTTATAAATACATTAATGTAGTTACCGTACAAACAAGCATTGATGGACTTTTGAATTCCTTTCACGAGTCTGTACATCTTAGGTAAAACATAACGACCCTTACTAGACTGATACTCAATGTCTTCATATTCCGAGGTAATCTTGTCAGCGTCGAGATCTTTAGATAATAATACCGCTTTATTTTTTAAAATTGAAATTTCAGCAATTATAGTATTTACATCTTTGATATCCATATTTTTATAAAAATATAATAATATATTACCTCTAATTATTAAAAAATATATGGACAGTACAATGCCGTATATCTTCACTCGAGTGTTGTGACAGATTTTAGGCATACATATACTTAATTAACTTAATTAAGTCCATGTATATGCTGTACTGAAAACCCCATTTGGAAACCCCTTTCGCGTCAAATAACGTGAAAGAGACCCAGAGGTATGTGACAACACGTATCTTTGGAACTCCTTGGGTGCCTTCGCATCCATGTAAGCCCAAGGGGGCCCGAAACATACATCTCCGGCGGGAGGCCTAACGTGGCAAACACCATCTTAGACCGCCCAGAAGATATGCTTGGGGGGCGTCATACATGTACTTAATTACCTTAATTAATGGACGGCACAATGCCATATATTTCTCCGCTCGAGTGTTGCGGCAGATTTTAGGCATACATATACTTAATTAGGGATGGATTATAATTCAATGGAACGATTGATGGTAATGATGTGGGACGGCACAATGCCATATATGTCTCCGCTCAAGTGTTGCGGCAGACTTTTAGGCATACATATACTTATATTAACTTAATTAAGGATGGTATTTATTCAATGGAACGATTCATGTGGGACGGCACAATTCCATATAAGGATGGATTATAATTCAATGGAACGATTGATGGTAATGATGTGGGGACGGCACAAGACAGCACAAACATGAAACGACGGGGCAGATTTTCTATGGCCAATCCACAACTAATCAAAAGCAACCAAACTAAATTAACCCGGTTGCATGATTGAAAAGACAACCACACGCCCGTGTTAATGGCGTTGGTTAGTTTTGATCGGTCGGATTTGGCCTTCGAAAGCCCCAAGCTTATTACGAGCCGTAATATATATATATAAGGCGACTAATAAAGCCCCGTCGTTTCACGAGTGTGTTATTTTATTTCCTTGAATTACTTATTAATACTGTTTCACAACATTTAAATGGAACAAAATAGTTTAATGAAGCACTAAACGAAATAATACAGTTGTTAAATAACAGCGTATATTTTCCCTGTTCTAATTCTCTAGACATGTACATTATCGATTAAATCACAAAGAGCGGTATACAGGAATTTTAACCACGCCCACCTACGTCAATGAATGGAAAACACTTCCGGCTGAGCGCGATAAAGAACGTCTGTACAAGATCTAAATAAATACAGGCTGTTTAAATAATGCAGTTTTAGCCAAAGCGACAATAAAAGGTTTTAGAAATTGTTAAAAAAATACAACTATACCGAAACTATGTATTCACATTACAGTCACGTGCGCGGCGCGCCTAGTCAAGGTATACAGGTACTAGCAGACGACACAAATCCTTTGACGTCATAATACAAGGGAACTTAGTGAGTAGAGTGTATTCAGTTGTTGGATTTATAAATAAAGGATTTATCCCCCTTGAATCGTTTTAGGTGTATACGAATTTTATCCTGTGACCTGTCCGTTTTGACAGAGCAGTTTTAATTATATTTTCAGCAACAAATCTTATTGAAGCACTACAAATGTCAAAGTATCTACTGGCTTCATTTATTGATTGAAATATGTTCTCCTCACTGGTTTCTAAATCAAGCGATTTGACCCCCCTAGGGCGTTTTGAGTTCCTACCAGTTCCACCTAATTTTGCATTCTGACTTTGTGAGACGGCTTGAAGATTCACAAGACAATTATCAGTCTTCACGCCATTTATGTGATCAATCACAAAGCCGTCCTCGATTGGTCCATGAAATACTTCAAAAATAATTCTATGACAGAGATACTTCTTCCTCCCAGCTGAAAACATCAAATATCCCATATTATTTACCCATTCAACCTGTTTTTTTAGTCTGCGGTGCCTGACAACACCATCACTGGAGGCTTCGTAATTAACAAGCACTGGATGGGGTCTGAAATCTTGGCTCATTTGTATAATAATACTATTTGTCTAATTTATTATAAATCTCTGGATATAATCTTGAGGGGTTTTGATGACTTTGTCATTGAATGAGTCATTGATTCGTTTGTCATAATAGCGTTTTAGTTCCCTGTATCGTTTTCCGCCGCAACTGAGGCATAATTGTGATTTTCCCCTGACGCCCACCCCACATCGGAGGCATGGGAGAGGACCTTTTGAACCGTTTCTCACGCTTTGCATATGATACCCACAGAATTCGCTTCTGCATGACTTGTTACACGGGGTTTTTGATCCAATCATAAGCCACTTGCAGTGATTCATTATACTATATTTTTCTATTTAAATACTTGTTTTAATTATAACATGGAGGAGTTCAAGAGATTATCGAAAATTAAGCCTTGGAAAAATGCTAAATTCAATCTCGATAATGAGTTCAAGAGATTATCGAAAATTAAGCCTTGGAAAAATGCTAAATTCAATCTTGATAATGAGTTCAAGAGATTATCGAAAATTAAGCCCTGGAAAAATGCTAAATTCAATCTTGATAATGAGTTCAAGAGATTATCGAAAATCAAGCCTTGGAAAAATGCTAAATTTAATCTCGATAATGAGTTCAAGAGATTATCGAAAATCAAGCCTTGGAAAAATGCTAAATTCAATCTTGATAATGAGTTCAAGAGATTATCGAAAATCAAGCCTTGGAAAAATGCTAAATTCAATCTCGATAATGAGTTCAAGAGATTATCGAAAATTAAGCCTTGGAAAAATGCTAAATTCAATCTCGATAGAGTCTCTGATACACCAAAACGTCTAATCGGTGATAGAACTATACTAAGTAAAATCAGGGAGTGTTTTAATGAATTCTACCGAGACGGTGCAGCATACTGTTGGTCGACATTTCGAATTATTGACGAAGATGTCAATGTACCCAACATCGATGCTACTATGAACGATGAAAGAGCAGCTGAGATAATTTCACATCTTGGCTCGCCAACGGGTTGGAAATCCAAGGGTGTAAAATCCAAAGGGGAAATTCAAAGATGGAAATCCAAAGGTAAATTGCAAAGCAATTCCCAAACAAGGAAAATCAAAGATGGAAATCCAAAGGTAAATTGCAAAGCAATTCCCAAACAAAGCAATCCCCAACAGAAGTATTTTTTCAGAATAAAATTCATTATCGAAGTCGGCGGCGAATGGATTATTAGGGATAAATTTGAACCAATCCTCAAGAATAAAAAAACTGTCATTGTGAGTAGAGATTCCAAACCAGGAATTCTAACTGGAATCGACAAACCATACTACGAGAGATCTTATCCCGTAACAGCAATTGTTTATGGGTTATATCCGTTAAATAATAAACCCGATATCGCAAAACTAGCTCCTATGAAATATTCTAGTTCACTGAATTGTGTAGCAACACGGGTAATGGAACACTTCACAAATGCATCCCGAGGAAATAAACTAACTGATCTACGACGTAGGAAAATAACCGAATGGGAACTGACAGTGAAACAACACGGTGCAAAGATTTCTGATATAGCTAAATTAGAAACATCATTAAGATTCCCAATAACCGTTGTGACGATAACCGGAGAAGTTTTATACGAACCGAAATATAACAAAAATGGAGCGCCAATGCAAATTATTGATCATAACAAACACGCGTGGACACCTGCGGTAACAATATTTCCACGAGAACGAACCGTGAGATATATACCCCAAGAATTCGTCGGGGATGTTTTTTATGAAGAGAAATTATTCGATGCTATTCACACGCTGTGTAAAGATGATCCTGTGTCAGTGTGGTTACTTAGAAGTGATGAAGATCCCGAAATAGGATTCGATCAATTTGTGAGACCAAATGGTGAATTATATCGCGTTGAAGAATTAGATAACAGAATGAGAAAAATCGCTAATGATTTTTCACCGGAGAGTTTCCATGAAAAACTACTCACGGATAGTTTTACTATTCCATCGGTGGTAGCTCACTTCACAAGAGAAAAAAACTCATGGCGTCCAACACGAAGTGATTTTCTCGAGGACGTTAAATTGAGTTGCGTCGAATTTAGTCATGGAGGACTGTGGAATACAAAATACTCACGTGATGGTATGATTTCAATTGATATATCCGCGTGTTATACTGGAAGTTTTCTCGGGTATGGGGAATGTGCTGAGTACTTTAAACGATTTGGACACCCCACGCATGAAATGACTCGTGTTGCGATTAATGGTCCATTGCCTGATTTGATTTAACTGGATTCGCTCGTGTGATATCATTTGAACTCGCTACAGGGTTACATCCGTGTAGTTATGTTTGGCTTGGTAGACATATATCTGAAAAGGCCTGGATGCCAATAGTGTTACTACGATATATGATTGATTGTGGTATGCTAATATCGTTGATTGTTTCCGAAGCTATTATATGCTATCGAGCTCAGAAAGAAGTTTGGCTACCACAACCCGATCTAGATCGTATAATTAGCGAACAGCGAAAACAATTTCCAGATGGAAATTCTTCGAATTTCAGTGAAGAACAATTCATGAATTGGTCTAAGAAGTTATTTGAAATTAAAAGCGGACAAGCAAAAGATTTTGGACGAAGAATAATCGGTAAATTTACCCAGGGTGGAAGATACGACAATGCAAAATATTCCTCGCGGTTGATCATAGACATCGCTGAATACGATTTTATCGTAACGGATTTAACGAAACAGGGAAAACTTGTAAATCGTAAAGATGCTTTCCTATCCGATGGTGAGAAATTAGGTACGGTTGTTACCTACTGTGATGGATATATTAAACAATATACGCATTTGAGAAGTTCTATGCTAGCTTATGCTTCTATCAATTTATTTTCGATGATAAATAGATTTCCTAATACCGCGGTTAGAGTAGCCACTGATTCGATGTATATCCACAATAAATACAAATCAGCTGTAGCGGCATTCACAGATCCCGAGGAAGCGTGGGGGCGTTGGCGATTTAAAAAGGAAACGCTACATGAGTATTGTGAATCCGCAGACGTTACCATGGATGATAAATATCTTTCATGTAACCGTATTGAAATTCAATCAGAATTTTCTAATGCACCACCGGTATCTGATCCAGTGTGTAGATACAAGACAGTTTATTTAAACGGTTGTGGTGGGTCAAGAAAGACAACTCGTGCAATTGAATTATTTCGTCGGTCAAACATGATTGTCCTAACACCTACTCACAGACTCGCCAGAGAGATGATACAGCGAGAGGTAAATGCCTGTACCTACCACAGTTTTTTTCGATGGAAGGGTGACAAATGGACTCCTGAGCGTATGGGTGATAAATTCATTCCTGAAATCATAATTTGGGATGAAATATGCACAGTGTCATTAGATGTATTACAAACATTTCTCGAGTGGTTGTTAAACAAAAACACAAAAGTCGTTATGTGCGGCCAACCACCACCATTTGTCGGTGCATCTCCACATGAATGGCTAAAGGGTTTTGTAGACTACTATGAAGAAATCACCACTGATTATAGATCACTTGATGAACGATTACGAGAATTCAAAGCGCTAATTAGACTACAACCGGACAGAATCCAATGCGAAATAGCGCGTGAAATAATTTCAGAAACTCCATTAAAAGATTTTTGGGAAACGTTGAGACCAAACGATTTGATAATTGCAAGTAGAAAAATAGTCAGAGACACACTTCAGATGAAGTTATTTAAATTGCATAAAGAAAACTTTGCAACACTTCCTGTGCCTCTTTGTTATAGGCCTTCGGATACACGAAAACAGAACATTGAAGTTGATATTCCAGGACAACGTGAAAAACAAATTCTCGTA
Organism: Unio delphinus; assembly: GCA_029339505.1. Taxonomy (NCBI): domain Eukaryota; kingdom Metazoa; phylum Mollusca; class Bivalvia; order Unionida; family Unionidae; genus Unio; species Unio delphinus. The sequence goes on from JAQISU010001235.1 coordinate 42,864,817, forward strand.
TTAAATGATATTGTGCTGGTTGATATCAGCGTCGTCGAAAATGCATTGCGTGCTGATAAATCCCCATGGACGTTAGGTTACGCAGCGACGATACATTCTTCACAGGGATTGACTATATCGGATACAATCGTTTGGATGGTAGATAATCGCATCGAATGGTCAAATTTAGTCTATCTCGCAGTATCCAGAGTACGAAGAATAAATCAGCTTCGAAGAATTGTTTTCGATGATGAAATCATTGGTGACGATAATAACACTACAATCAGCGCCGACAACGTCAAGGATATAATCAGAAAAAAACTCTCTGGTTATAAACAACAGGATAAAAAAAATAATAGAGAATTTGACATTGATGCTGAATTAATAGTTACGCTGAAACAACAACAGAATAATGACTGCGCGAGTTGCAATTGTATAATGCGTTGGCAGTATTCGGATAAAGATCCTCGCCAATTTACCGTAGACAGAAAAAATAACAGTCTCGGGCATGTCAGAAACAATGTGATGTTGACTTGTCTTGAGTTCAACAGACGCCGGGGTGCTAGTTAAGACCACGCGGTGGTAATTGAGTATCATCGGGGATTACCTGTAGTTGTTGTCGAGTAAATCCTCGCTGAGGAGCAGTTGAATCCAGTTTATAGATTGCTGGTCTACCCGTAGATCGTGTTATAGTAGATATCTTGTGTGCAGTAACACTCCAAATAGGATCGGTAGCTCTTTTTTTACCACCCTCAAGCTCTCCTGGTTCGTATAAATACCTAATAGTGTCATTACTACCAAGAATTGGTTCTTTGAAATCTTTTTGTGAAATTCCTTGGATTTCCATTTTTGGTATAGACGCTTTCTTAATCGCGTTGACAGGTTTCATGTTAATTGTTCGAGTAATCTCGTTATTGAGCGCGGTAATCACAGCTGGTAATCTCTTGACCCATTCACGGGATCTTTTATCCTGAATAAACTCCTTCGCGTATTGATATCCAAATAACCGTTCAGCAAGAGTCCGATTAAATCGTTCAACAATTGCCTGATCGCGATGTAGCGCAGTATGCCCTCGTCGTATGGTGACATTATGATGTTTCATCGCTGATAAAACAGCGCCTTGAAATTCCTTGCCAGGATCAACTTGTAACAGATTTGGCCAGCGTAGTGGGCCTCGTCGATAAATCTTTTCAAATGCAGAAGCAACTTCAGGTGATGATTTTGTTTTTAACGGTTCTGCTTGTTTGTATCGACTCGCAACGTCAACTACGGTTAGCGCGTATTTGTAACCGTTGTCATGTGGTAAAAACAATAAATCAGCTTGATGAACTTCATTGGGTCCGGTAACATCAAAATGCGAGAAATTGATTTGTTTAGGACGCGGTAGATAAATTTGCCATAGTGCCTGTTTGGATAACCAATTAGCCGCAGTGGCCTTTTTCACTTTTGCGGCGCTGGCGAATTTATTGATTGCTGCCTTGCCTCTCCAGTATCCTCTTGGGGAATAATAAATTGATTCCATATTATTAATTACCGGCACCTAACATCAATTTACCTTTCATAGCCGATTTTATCAAAAATGAAGCTAATTTTTCTTTGAAGGATTTATCAGGAATAGCATTTAATGCATGAATTAATTTCACATCCGCGAGATGCCTGTTTTGCAGATTGCTGCTTTTATATGCAACATCATGAGCATGACACGCCTTATCAATAGCGTTTATCGGATACTCGCCGGGTCGGGGCTGATTTTGATCATCAAGTCTGATATCTAATCGTGTTCCGGGGCCACAGTAGCTATATCCTGGAAGGTGCTTTTCTCCAAGGTACTTTGCCCATGGGGTTCCAGGGAGCTTTGCCAATTTGGCTGCGATATCACCTCCTCGTTTTTTTTTAAATCATCATTTCCTGCAGATCTCATAGACACAAATCTAAATTTCTTTGTACCACATTGCACGCATTTACCAGAAAGCGCTGATCGGTTATTTCTAGTTGTAATCGTCGTCAAGTCATCTGTGCCAGTACGCGTTTTACACTTCACACAATATAGATCCATAATTTATGTATAGAAACATGGATATAATTGATTTTTCAGCGACTAAAACAAGAGAACCAGTTAAGCATCATGCAGCGCTACCCAACTCTATCCGCGCAATTATAATCGGGCCATCTGGATCCGGCAAGACTCAATTGTTGCTCAATTTGATAGTAAGATGGATGAAGTGGGATAAGTTGTATTTAGTTGCTCCCAGCGTAGATGATCAACGATGCTATGAAGTGTTAAAGGATTTTAACGAGAATGCATCAGAAATTAAGGGTGAGAACGCCATCGATTTTATAACTGATATTGACGAGGCACCATCCGTGGATGACCTTGATGGGAGCATTAACAATTTAGTTGTATACGACGATGTGATGTTAGACAATCAACAAAACCCAGCTAGAATATTTTCCCGTGGGCGTCACAAAAACACCGACGTGATATATGTCACTCAACGATACACTCAGATTCCAAAAGTGATTAGAGACAACTGTAATATTCTTGCTGTGTTTAACGGCGTTGATACACATACGCTACGAAATATTTGGCAGACATGGTGTTCCGATATGGACTTCAATCAATTTAAAAATTTCTTTAGTAGCGCTCAGTCGACCCCGCACGGATTTATAACAATAAATTTACATGATCCTCGGACACGATATCGTATCGGACTCGATCAAATATTTGGTTGAACTCGTAAAACAATTATTAATCCAGAACTGAAAGTTCCAGCAGCAGAGAGGGTGAATGACAACGACGTTGGCGTATATAAGGAAATCTTATTTTATCGAATAGACGCCATTTTTTTTACTATTTGGTGGAAGCCTCAGATTTCCGAATCGACGCTCGGAAAATTGTAGGGTTCACCCTCTCTGCTGCTGTCTGCGTCCTGCACCATTACATTCGTCTTCTTCAGACTGTTATGCGTAATACATGCATAAAACATCAATATTGGTAAAAAAAGTAACCATGATGCCAATTTACTAAAGCAAAGACAAATTATACAGGTTTAAAGCAATTATAATCATCACATTCATATTTCGTGTTTTTTATTTCGTTTATATTCATATTTCGTTTTTACACATTCATCTGATTATCACAGTCCTCAACATTTAGAAATGCACTCAAAGTTTGTGGTTTGCTAAATCCATCGTGCTCTTTATTGTATGATAAATACATGCAAAACAAAACAGTCAGAAATTTTACCAGTATTATTGTTGTTTTAAATGATGTATAGACAACGAAATATATAACAATTAGTGACGCTTAAAATATGACTAGTCCATTTATAACAAGTAGATCAGGATCGCTATATTAATAAGCTATTCTAACTACTGGGAAGAGAATCTAGTTCCGCATCAATTCATTGCTACCATTGCAATAATAATAATAATAATAATAATAATAATAATAATAATAATAATAATAACGACGACAACGATGATGATGATAATAATAATAATAATAATAATAATAATAATAATAATAATGATAATAATAATAATAATATTAATAATAACGACGACAACGATGATAATAATAATAATAATAATAATAATAATAATAATAATAATAATAATAATAATAATAAGTATTGACCTCATCCAACTAGTATAAGTAGAGATGTGTATATAATTTTCAGGGACTGACCTCATTCAACTTATTTTCCATCATTGTCATAGAAGCAAATAATCCAGATCCACGTTTTGTTTAATGACATAAATTACATTTAACTTCTCTAATTATTTTTATCTTTTCTGTTAAGCAAACGAATTAAAAAGTCACGAATACATATATACATACATACATACATACATACATACATACATACATCAGGCCGGCACCTAGGGGGAGGGACAACCATGGCACTTGTCAGAGGCCCGAGCTAGATAGGGGCCCGCCTTTTTTCGAGTTTTAAAATATACACACATATCTGAAACACGAAAGGGGCCCGAACTCTGTCAGCTGCCTGGGGCCCAGAATTTCCTACGTGCGGGCCTGCATACATACATACATGCATGTAGGCCGATAAATCAGCCCTTCACCCGTTACGATTTTGCCAACATCAAAATCGTAACGGGTGAAGGGCTGATTTATCGGCCTAACATGCATGCATCCATTAATTCATGCATACATACATACATACATATATATCCTGTTCCGGTTGAGTAAGTGGTCGAACTCCAGCCCAGTCATACAAAAAACTTAAAAGAGTAAGAGTAAGAGGGCCCGGGCTGACCAACACTACTTTTTTATATTTTGTTTAAAAACAATTGTTTAAACAATAACTAGGAGAGGCCCCACAGGCACTTGATTCTGAGTAAATTCATGTGTTATATGGTGAGTGTATACATGAATTTACTCAGAATCAAGTGCCTGTGAGAGGCCCGGGTATTTCTTAAATCAGTGCACGTGATATCTTTATACGGCCCTTAAACTAGTACAAGCCTCGCTTGGTGGTCAGCATCATGAGGTTAGTTTTAAGACTGATCAGCCTGGTGTCAGGATAACGTGAGTTGGTGGGATAATATTGTACTTGTAAATGGTACTAACAGTTGCCTCACAAGGCGCTCAGCATTTTTAGTTTAGTGCAGGGACTGGACGACCTGGTGTTAGACGACCTGGTGTTAGGATAATAAGACAGGTGAGTCATATGCTACGTGTCTGCGGCGTGATGAACCAGTGCTAAACTTCATTATGAACAGTCACGCTGCAGACATTGTAGCGATTTGACTGAAAAACCATTCAAGTTACGTTAAAAATCCAACTCGAACATGCATACATTCATATTTGTCTGAGTCTCGTGAAATACATTTATTTTACATTAAAAAAGCAATCATGTTTGCGCATGCGTTGCTGATAAGATTTATGTGTTAACGCACATTTAGGTCAGTTTAATTAATGTATGCGATGAACTTAGTACTAGAGACAAGTCAAGGTCAAGGCCAGGTTGATTCACATTTCACGTGGGAAAAGTGTGGCCAACAACACGGGAAAGGTTTATACAGAATGCTTCACGTGGATATAGATGGCCTTGTGGCAAATTTGTTGGCATCTCTATTTTCACTTTAGAAATGCAAGCGCATACCAAACCAGGAATGCGTTATGACATTGATATTTCAATACAGACGGTATTTGATCATTTTGAACAGTTTACAGAGTACTGCAAGGCATTTTATTCTTGATAAATTGCTTCTAGTAATGGAACACACAACCGGAACATATTATCGAAAATAGACTTATGTGGACTTTCTTTTAGTCTGTTAAATTAAATGTTCGTGGAGTGTGAATGAATAGACCAAATTGTCCCAGAACCATTGGTAGCGTCGAATATTTGAAGAAAACCCGTTTTAACAATAAGGTCAAGTACTTCACACAAACGTCCTATCTCTCGACAAGTACTTCACACAAATGTCTTATCTCTCGACTAGTACTTCACACAAACGTCCTATCTCTCGACTAGTACTTCACACAAAAGTCCTATCTCTCGACTAATGTTAAGTATGTTAGATAATCCTGACCACGTCAGTATGATTCAAATGTCACGATTTGAAGAAGAAAATAATCAATAGCTTTTATGGATATTATGTGGAATGGATAATACAGTGTCCAAGACGTTTACTCTGTAATATGATTTACCCGTAAAAGGTTATGTATGATAAAAATATGTATGATGAAAGTTATGCAAACAGGCGAGGCATATCATGAAACGATGGACAACAATATTTCATGTTACGTAGTCCATTTTGGGGAACGCTTTAGAAATTTTGCATAGCAAAAATATACAATTTGTATCGACCGAATACCAAAAACATTCATATAGGTAGATAGAGAATTTGTTTCTGTCAATTTTGCGAAAACCATTACCCAAAAGGCTGCATGGAAATAATGATTTACTACACTTATCACAACTCACTTAAATGTTTAATACATTTGCAAGTATTAGATAGTTATGTGAAGGTGAAATGTTACTTTCTCAATAATTTCGAGTATGCAACAAAATTATTGCCGACATTATTACAAAATAAAGGGAAAAACTCTTAATAAAAATTAATTATAGTGAGGTACGTTTTACGTAAGCTAGGACAAAAACGGCGTGATAACTCTTTCCAAAGGAATTAAAACAAGAAATACAACTGTAACTAATAATACAGTGCTAAACCTCTTACAGAAAATCTAAATGTAAAGGGGGACAAGTAATAAGACATGAAACTGGAATAAAAGAAAAAAGAAAGACAACTAGCAACCAATAATAATAAGAAAAAAACAGAAGATGCAGCTCAAACAAACAATTAAAAAATGGAAGACAACTGTAGCAAGAAAAGAAGAAAAAAAAAACAACAAACAACAACGAAACAAACAAAAACAACAGAGGATGCAAATCAAACAAACAAATAAAGCAAAACAAACAAGAACAACAACAATAACAACAACAACATCAACAATTGTCCAATTTAAGGGAGATAAATGAGGATGACGATATGATAATCTTACAATATTGTCAAAAAAGATCAGAGATATTCCTTTACTATAATTGTAGAATCAATGGATATAATTCTACCAACATTATAAAGAAAACAGAAGCAGACCTTACTAAACTTAGGCTAGATAAATCGCACGCACAAAATTAAATAAATAGCAATAAGTATTACTAGAAATATACTAATACTCTTACTTAAATATAATATAGAGGGGACATAACTCATTCTAAAGAACGAAATTAATACATAGCGAGGAAACAGTTATTATTACAATATTAAAGATATATGAAATTGTTACACGAAGATCATGATTATAGCAAACTTAAAAAAATAAAAACAACATAATATTTCAAAACTAAAATATGCGAGAAAAAAAAGATTAAACAAGTAACGAAATGTACACATAGTATCAAATTGATAAAGGTTTATAAAATAAGAATACATTGTAAACATAACAAGCTTTAAATATAACAAACTTTAAACATAACAAACTTTAAACATAACAAACTTTAAATATAACAAACTTTAAACATAACAAACTTTAAACATAACAAACTTTAAATATAACAAACTTTAAATATAACAAACTTTAAACATAACAAACTTTAAATATAACAAACTTTAAACATAATAAACTTTAAATATAACAAACTTTAAACATAACAAACTTTAAATATAACAAACTTTAAACATAACAAACTTTAAAGATAACAAACTTTAAATATAACAAACTTTAAATATAATAAACTTTAAATATAACAAACTTTAAGTATAACAAACTTTAAATATAACAAACTTTAAATATAACAAACTTAAATATAACAAACTTTGAATATAACAAACTTTAAATATAACAAACTTTAAATATAACAAACTTAAAACATAACAAACTTTAAATATAACAAACTTTAAACATAACAAACTTTAAACATAACAAGCTTTAAACATAACAAACTTTAAACATAACAAACTTTAAACATAACAAACTTTAAACATAACAAACTTTAAATATAACAAACTTTAAATATAACAAACTTTAAATATAACAAAATTAAATATAACAAACTTTAAATATAACAAACTTTAAATATAACAAACTTTAAATATAACAAGCTTTAAATATAACAAACTTTAAATATAACAAACTTAAATATAACAAACTTTAAATATAACAAACTTTAAATATAACAAACTTAAATATAACAAACTTTAAATATAACAAACTTTAAATATAACAAACTTAAATATAACAAACTTTAAATATAACAAACTTTAAATATAACAAACTTTGAATATAACAAACTTTGAATATAACAAACTTTAAATATAACAAACTTTAAATATAACAAACTTTTAATATAACTTAAATATGACAAACTTTAAATATAACAAACTTGCATAAGGGTACAAACTTGAAAAGATTTTTATTTTCAAACACATAGATTACATTTTAAATTTGTGAACATTAAATTAATTATCAAAAGTCAAAATTGGTTAAAACAAAACTTTAAAACATCATTTTCAAATAATAAAGAACACATTTTGCAACAAACAAATAAAAATACAAATATGTTTTTAAAACAAAAGCAAGAAAGAAATAGCCATTTTTTTAAATTTAAAAGTGAAAATAGAAAAGAAAATTATAAGATGAAATCAATCTTTAAAAAGGTTTTCATCAACAGTAAGATCACATAAATTAAACAAAATATCCCAAGTTAAAAAATAAAATTTATAAAAGATAATGTTAATATTTCAAATCTAGAAAAATATTCAAAAATTGTAGAAATAGTCCATTGTGAAAATCTGTGGAAAATTTTACAATAATCTAAAAGAAATGAGCAAGGGAAATAAAAACTTATAAATTATTTTTAAAAATGCTTTGAAACAGTTAAATAATAATTTTAAAATTATGAAAAGGTATGAAGACTAACAGCTTGCAACTACTTTTGGACAAACAATCAAACATTCTTATTAATTTATTCTAGCTGAAGTTTCTGAAAGTACTTCCACCTGGAATACAATGTGTTATGGCCCGTATCGATACTCCTGCGAGTATTTTCATAACCTGTGATTGAGTTTGATACCTGGTTGCACATATGTGCGTAAAATGATTCATCATACATTTATAAATGGTTCACCTGTAAAGGATGCGATAGTGGCAGAAGCTGAGGTCCCTTACCACGAGGTAAATTCAAATATCACTGTATATGTTACATCAATTCTATCAAAACATACCGGGAGCGACTAATCACCCCAAGACACCCCAATACTAACCCAAGACACCCCAAGACTACCCCAAGAGACCCCAAGACTATCCTTAAATACTCTTGCCATACCAGTATACGTTCATACAATTAAAACAATAAAATAAAAACGTAATCAGTATAACTATGCATTGTATAAAAATCGAATAATATCAAAAGAGTTTTTACTTTGTCGCTCAGGACCAACGGAAAGACCCCAAGACACCCCAAGACTACCCCAAAACATACCAAGATTCTCCCTAAATACTCTCACCTAACAAGTATACATTTATACAATTAAAAAATAAAATAAAAATGTAATAATTATAACTATGCATTGTATAAAATCGAAAAAACATCAGTCAGTTTTTACTTTGTCGCACATGCCCAACGGAAAGACCCCAAGACACCCCAAGACTACCCCAAGACTCTCCCTAAATACTCTCACCTAACCAGTATACATGTATACAATTAAAAAAATAAAATAGAAATATAATCAGTATAACTATGCGTTGTATAAAAATCGAATAACATCAGTCAGTTTTTACTTTGTCGCACATGGCCAACTGAAATACCCCAAGACACCCCAAGACTACCCGAACACAACCCAAGACTCTTCCTAAATACTCTCACCTAACCAGTATACATTTATACAATTAAAACAATAAAATAAAAATGTAATCAGTATAACTATGCATTATATAAAAATCGAATAACATCAAAATAGTTTTTACTTTGTCGCTCATGGCCAACGAAAAGACCCCAAGATCTATGCAAAAGGTACATTTCAGACTGATAATACGGATGTCATGTGAATCCTATCAAAACATACCTATACAAACGGTAATTCAGACTGATAATATAGATGTAGGGAAGGTTATTATGTAGTTTAACTTAGCTTTACATTTATGCAATCTTCACGTACCCGATGTCAATGACACACATGGAGCCATCATATCTTAATTTGCTGTATGAATTATCTTTTCCTCAATTTGATTACTTTGTGTACCTTTGAACCTTTGTTTGTTTGTGTGTGTGTGTGTGTGTGTGTGTGTGTGTGTGTGTGTGTGTTCAAGCTTTTCGTTTCTCTTCGGCTCAAAACGTATTTTCTATTTCTAATTTTAAAAAAATCAAACGAGGAGTCTTTGATGACCATTAACACACACACACACACACACACACACACACACACACAGACACACACAGACACACACACATATATATATATATACATATATATATATATATATATATATATATATATATATATATATATATATATATATATATATATATATATATATATATATATATACACACACACACACATATCGATTGTTCGTTTTGCTATGTGCATGGGGACTTCAAAGGTGTCAGAATCCAGAGACATGATAGTAGGATATCTCAATGTGACAAATAGCAAGAACAGAGGGGGCCCCGAGTGGCCGAGTGGTCTAAGCGCTGTCTGTTACGGACCACTGCCATCTCACCTCTGTCTGCGTGTGTTCGAGTCTAAGATTCGGCAAATGTAGTTATGTGAGAAAGCTTGCCACTAGCTTCTCGTGGGTCGTTTGTTCTTTCCGGGGTTTTGTCCGGGTTCTTCCTCCACCATTAATACTGGCCGCCATGTATAGCCTATATTGTGCTGAAAAATGGCGTTAAAAACCATAAAAAGCAAAAAAAAAAAAAAAGCAAGAACAGACAAGGACTTGTATAAGCAAGCAAAAAATGGATGGCTGATGTCACAATGCCAAAAACAACTGAATTCACTACATGTTGTATATTAGTAGCATTAAAAACTTGTATATATAAAGGGTTAGATATACGCTGAGGCATACACAGGGATGGGTATACGGGGGGGGGGGGTAACCGCGGCCCCGGTATACCCTGAGAGGGGCATTCTAGAAGTTATTTCAAATCTCCGTTTCGGTTTTGATTCTTTTTGGGGGAGGGTATCGAAGTTACACCAATCGATATGCATGTATATAGGATTAAATATTGCCTTAATTTCTCCCATTTAGGATGTAAAGAAGAGAGCATATATTTTTCACAGGCATACTTTACTTATTATAGAATATCAAATGTAATTGATTTGAGAGAGAGAGAGAGAGAGAGAGAGAGAGAGAGAGAGAGAGAGAGAGAGAGAGAGAGAGAAAGTCAATTATTTTCACGGTCTATCTTATGAATGGGATCACCGAGGGGTCACGATTCATGAAGTATAGCCAGTTCGTGGATATAAGTTGCCAGGTATTTTAAACAGAAAACTTGCGGAGTACTGAACTGAAATGGATGTTTTATAGTTGCCACCGCCCTCTAGGGGCATATGGGCAACTTTTATAGCCACCATATCGGTGGCCATTTAAGGTCCCTTGGGGAGGGTCGCTACTCCCCTCCTCAGGATTTACAGTGCTTAAATGCACTATATTTTAAATAGGGCGTTCTCCCGAATTACTAAAAAGTAACTATCGGGAGAAATGAAAGCCCATGGGGTGGGTAGGAATAGTACCTACACACACCCACCCCTAACAACCAATCGGAAGCAAACGTTGGTAGCGAGGGAAAATGCTTTCTCATTTCGCTAGTAATTTGGTGAGTCGGACAAGGCAAAGGCGGCAAGGGCCCAGGTCCAGGAGGGCGACGACACAGCAACACACACCAGAGCACGCAAACAGCAAGACAGCACAACAAAGGACGCAGTCCACACCTGAAACGATAAGGTCATACTAAAGGTCAAATTCAGTCCAGTTGTACTAATGGACAGCTTAACATCCAATAATGTGTTAGCCACCTGTGCAATTACTCAAATGTTTAAGTTGAAGAATTGTTATTTAAAGTCCTATCATTCGAATAAAACTAGTACATAAGTACACTTGCGGAGTGGAACGATATTCACGTTTTATACCCCAGACCAGGACCGTATATATCCATACATCTGCTACCCCAAAAATACTGTGCCATATCAGCCATCTTTCATTTGATCCCAAACATCCAATAAATTAATTATTTGAACTGAGGAAAATATAAGTTTCTCCTCTTCTATCGACTATTTATAGGTTACGAAGTTTTTGTTAACCACGTGAAGAGTAAGATTGTATACTGTGTGAAGATTCTTTTGTTCTTTGGAACTTTAAATATAACGTTTTATTTCGTTTTAATGCGGAAAGGATCACCATAGGTTCACGAGTATGTTGCCTTCATCAGTAGTCTAGAATCATTTGGCTTCGTGTCAGTCATCAAGAAAAACCAGGGTACTCATCTTTAGAATTATCTTTAAGTTTTAATTAAAGTTATCTTTAAATTTGTATCATTTTGTGGTTCATACATGATATTTTGCAATTTAAATGTTATTAAAAATTTTATGCAAATCAAGTGACGTAATATCCTTATCCTATGATCTTCAACCATTTAAATAAGAACCGTGGGAATGAAAACATTAATACATAGTAGTATGTGCAAATGATCTTGTCATTATTTTGACAGACTGGTTCTTTTCCTTAAAGTATTTGTATTATGATGCTTATGTACAACTAATCTAGTCCCAGTTTATATACACGGGTTCTTTTCCAGAAAGTATTCGAAGTTTGAGATGCGTATTTTATATAACTACTTAATATGACATGTTGAACATTTACAATAATATCAATGATATGCAATAATTAGACATAACGTATCCTGACTTATAAAAGTGTTTGATATCTTAATAACTAGACGCTGATTGATATGAATGTATCCTTGATCTAAAACTATAGAAATAAGAGAAAACTCATGGAGTAAAAGCCTTCCTTGGATAGTATTAGTCAAAATATTCAAATTTGCTACATACTTGAATTGTGACTTATATTCCTGCCAAAGCAGGTTTTGATGCGTACTACTGTCGGGATGGATAAGGTGTATTTATACTTTATTTCTGTCCCTTTTGATTATGTGAAACTCGGGATCTCGTGAAGACACGCTTGTGATCGTAAAAACATTCAGGATACAAATCGATTACTGTATATGTTACCTAAATGAGTGAAATTAGCTGGTACAGAATTATGACTGAAGTTCGTAGAAGACAATGTAAATTGTTTAGATATGGAAATGGCTTTATCGTGTAATCACGCACGACAAGTGTTTCTGAAAACGGACCATAGAGGACACGCTCTAGCGAGAAGAAGACTATAATTGCAAATACTTCTCCAGCCATAAAATGGTTTCTGCAGCCAAAATTTCTGGAACATTTATATTGTTTGCAATCTCCTTTTTATTTGGACTTCTGCCCTATTTTATAGTTAAATGTGTTGGCACACGAATGAAGGGTTCGTAAAACTATAAAACATTTGTGAGCATTTTAAATTGTTTTTCCGGAGGGGTCTTTTTTGCCACAACCATTATGAACTAGCAGCAGAGGGGGCGAATCAGACAACTTTTTTTTGTTTTTATTTTTGATTATACCCCCTCCAAAATAACACTAGACCCTTCTCGCGAAAAAATAAGTCTCTGACCCTTGTCTGAAAACATTCGCGTCGCAACGTCGTTGTCACTCACCCCCTCTGCTGCTAGAACTTTCAGTTGGGTTAACCGAATATTTTATCCAGTCCTTAGGACGAAAATCACTACGATTTCACAAATAGACTAATTTGTAAAACCTCCTCTTGTAAATCAATCAGATTATTAGACTGGTCAGTGAGTTTGAAATTAATTCTGGTTAATGAATTATTATGACATCGCATATAGACTGGATTCACCGGGGACTCAATTATTAAAAACCCTGGAGGAGCTGTTGGTGCAAATGAATACAAAATATATCCTTGCTGAGCTTGATTTGATCGTTCTAGATTAATTTGATAGCTTCCTTCGATCACATCACATACTAAATTGAGCGCAATCACCGTTGAAATATTCACATTGAACGGAGCAATATGCCTGCCACCACCATCTGGGTCATTATTATGTTTGAGGATAGTTGTTTGTGGTTGTGATGGTGTTTTTTTCCACGTATCATGGATTTTTTTGAAACCTTCATCGATGGCATCATCGAGAGATTTTTGTAGTTCTGAGATATTATATCCTGGAAGTTTGAATGTTGGAATATCTCCTATGCGGATCCTATATTCTATTGCAAATAAATCTCTTGTTTTAGGACTACTGTCACCTAATACTTCTTGAATAATTTGTGAATGAAATGTTTCCATGTCATTGATGATTTTGTTACATGTTTCTACGACACTGATAAATTCATCTCGGGTGAGAGTGCCGGATCTAAGAGATATAAACAACAACGAAATATCGTTATTGAAAGCTGTGAAATTTTCAGTGATTTTATCCCGGTTAGCAAGATGATGAATAAGTCGTACTCTTTCATCATATTCTACTCTAATGAAAAAATATGACTTATCATAATCTTTATAACTCCTTACTGGATTATCAGATTTTGTCCTGTCTGTGATATAATCGGTTTTTTGTGGTTCTGGTAATTTAACGGTTTTTCCTCCGGGTGGTAATTCAGGCCATCCTAGTACTGTTCTTATTGAGCTTTGATAGATATCTACGACATAACCCTCTGTGCTTATTTCAATGGCAGATGATAGTGTCGGCACATGAACTGTTATAGCTATTTTTGATTCTTTTCCAGTAATCGATTTTATTCTACGCGCGAATTCATCATTGATTTGTTCAATTTGATATGATCCGGTTGGTATGGAAACAACGTTCCAGTCTGGGGTACCGTCGGGTTTATTCTTATTTGCAAATACCAGTGAATTATTGGGTTGTTGACCACCAAATGGTTTTGACCTAATATTTGGCCAACTATGGTATACTCGTAATTTTGCTAGCGCGATTTCCTTCACTGGGACCGGAGAGGGGAAATTCACACTGAATTCTGGATTCGTTGAGGTTATTGAGATCATGCTTGTTTGTACTGGGTTTGTGTTCTCCACTATTTGTTGAAGTAATTCCATCTGTGTTGTCATTGTTATTATACTCATGTTTTTGTACTTCTAATTTTGACATCGCAGAATCATATATATCTACCATCGCTGAAAACTCACTCTCTGATATAATTGTATCATCGAGCGATGACGATATCAATGAGGATAATTGCGAGTATGCAGTAGACACAACATGAAATTGAATTATGTAGTCTTGTAGTTTCCGTTGGCTGCATGAGGATATTTTTTTTGTGATTATTGAAATTATTCCAGCGATTGTTGTTGCCGCAGAAATGCAAATTGGAACAGCTATCGGAGCCATCATTGTCACTGAAGACAGTATAATACCAGCTCCGGTGATTACACCACTCACAGCGTACACAGTAACATCAATTGCGGTAATTCTCCTGCGATATTTTTTAATTTTCAATTCATACTCCTCAGACAAGGTTTTGAGTCTAGTTTGATACTCTCTGACCTGATCATAGCGATATTGAGATGATGAAATCATTTTTATTTTAAACACGCTAGCGTTTTCAATTACGATTTACTTAAATTCGCTACGAATTCCACATACCACGTTGTTGAGACCCTAACCAAATGTTTATCAGTAGATATGATTGTGAACTTTTCAGTTGTATTCTTGTCGATGATCGTTGAAATCGTATTATTGACCCCAGATGAACTGGACGATGAAATATTAAATTGAGACGATGGTGTTACTAGTGTTAATCGATAAATACCCTTGACGGTTGCAGTGATGTCTAATTTGTTGTTTTCAGGTGTCCACTCAAATGATCCGTGTTGGATTGTGTATACTAAGTTGTTGGTTTTCTCATGAGGAATTTTTGTTTTTTCAATGGCTGTTATCATCCTCGAAAGATCACCTTTGATGCCTTCGATGGAAGTTTTCGTCTCATCAATGGATTTTTTAATATCAGGGAGTTTTAGTTCAATTTTATCTAACGGGGTTCCAATAAATTTATCAATGGCGTCGGTTGTTGTTTTTGTTGCTTCGTTGATAACCTTTTGATCATCAACAAACGTTTTAATTTCAGCGATAGATGGTGTAACTACAATTGGGGATCCAAAGAACTTATGAACGACATTTCTACGGAAACTATTGTAGTTTCTTAAATGATCTTCAAATTCTTTATCGTGGTTTGTAAATCGATCTGTAATCGTCGAAAAAAGTACACCCGGTTTGAGTTTACCTTGATCGGAAAATAGCGCAACGGTGTTCTCGATTGCGTTTTGTTGTTTAACCAAAATATCATCCAGAGAAATATTACTGGATTTCAATTTACCCTGTTTGTCTTGAAATACAACTATTTCATTCGGGTCAACACTTGTTAAGTTCAACGTCTCAGCGATTTCATCTTTAATTTTTTTTTGTATATCCTTGATAGAATCAGGAGTTGCAGTGTCATCGGGTTTGGGTTTCAGAGGTCTTCCCCAAATATCAATCATGATATTTTATATATCTCTCTCTAAAAAGCGATTACTAGTGTAGTCATTTACGACAATGTGTGGTGGTTTTCCCCTTGGGTTACCCAAGGAGTTAGAAATAGCGTCAAGGACATTTAATACTTCACTGCCGCATATTGGTGGGTCATTGATTTGTTGTGTTGGTAGCGTAGAATACCAAGTCTTCATTGGAAGGGTTTTTATATAACGCATAAACTCTTTTGGTGGGGCTAATCCATATGAATCAAAATAGACAATCCCACGTGGATCAATAGCGTATGCAACCCAGTGAGTTCCAGGTCCGGTGCTGTTATCGAGATTAATAATACCTGTTTCAGTTTTGTTTGGTTGATGTGGTAATTGATCTTTCATAAAAACACCTCTGAAATTTTTAATCACTAGTTTTTTAGCAGCATCCATTAAATCAAAATTGGACATTGGAATCATTGATGATTTCTGTATTAATAAACCGTTCCTGGTAGTCTCAGGCCTGATCCGTGAACGGATCTCCCGCTGTACCATGAATACGGGGTCCCTGGTAGTCTTAGACCTTTTCCGCTGTACCACGAATACGGGGTTCCTGGTAGTCTTAGACCCAATCCTTGAACGGATCGTCTCTTTTTTTTATATCCTTGTCCAGCTGCCTTTTTCAACGCCATTCCTGCTGCAGTACCAACGGCTCCTAACGCTGCTGCTTTAGCCACCGCTGGGGCTGCTGCTGCAATCAATGCTGGTATTGCAGCTAACAATGGAAATATACCACCTGTTTTCATCATATTTTTAATAGCAGCCGCAGAGAGAGTAATCTGAACTCCCTTTTTATCCTTGAAAGCATCATTGAAATGTTTCACCTGACGAGTTGTCAGCGATAATTTATTTTCACCACCCGTCATTTGATTAGGTTTCAACGTGATTGTGGTTCCACATTTTTTAGCCGATTCTGATTGCAATTTTTTGATTTGACCAGGAGTTAACGTAACACTAATAACACTATATGACATTATATATAATTGATTGATTCTAATTCAATGAAAAATCGTTCAAAGATTTTCTACTGGTGCATCTACCACTCTCATTCTTCCACCAACACCTTCAAGTAACATTGATTTATCACTAAGAATGACAGCAACTGCTCTATAATTCGGGATAAGGATAGGAGCAACCCCAGCAACTGGTGGACCAGTCGGACGGGTTACACGGGCTCTAAAGTGTATATCAACGACAGATTGTCTCATCAAATCAAGATGTTCCAATGAAAAGTAATAAATCGGATAGAGGCTTTTAAAATCCAATTGTGATATTTGCAAACCGGTATCCACATTTTGATCACGTGCCATAAATGACAACAGGTTATGATAGACACGTGCAATATGATTCTGACCGTAATCAAGTTGTATATCCTCGGATGGTTCCTGCTGTCCGTTTATTCTCAGCGAGACTTCACTAACACCTAACTGATCAAATATCATATGACTTCGTTCTTGACTACCAACTCGCGCAGCATTCTGTAACGCAATAAATATATGACGTGGAGCTGAAACCCCTTGTTTTGATGCCAGGTGCCATGTGAATGTACCATCAACACTGTCTTGTTTAATATCCGTGGTCACTGATAACCAACTTAACAACGACTTTCCTCCTTGGTCCATAAATGATAGTAGTCGCTGTTCGTCTGTGATTGATGGAGTTAACACTGGCATCCATAATGATAGTTTTGTTAGAATGACTTTACCGGGAGCAACCCCAGCATTACGCCAGATTGCATCATCATCAGTACCCTTTCTCACGAGTGCTATTGTGTGTTTGGCTCCATAAATAACTTTTCTAACATTTCTACAGAATCCAAATATATGATGCAGTGGAATCGCACATGAAAATCGTCGACGCTGCCCATGCAACGTTGCTACACGTGTTGCAAATCCTAAATTGAGATTACCATTAACGCCTCCGAGAATATCAAACGCAGCTCCGGGTCTAATTCGACGTTCTGGATTAGCTGCTTCTTGTTGATTGGCTTCTGCAGTACCCTGTGCTGTTAACACTTTAATGAATTGAAGGTGATCAGCGGTATCAGAGGTATCCTTTGCAAACATCATAGATGGACCTGCTGATCTTGTATAATCATCAGAATATCTCGCTAACCCTATGATTGTTGTGGCCATATCAACTTCACGGTCAATGGATTCAATTTCTTTTCCATCAATGAGATATCTAGCGCTTTCAAATAACGCCATGATGCCGTTATTAACAAAACCAACTCGGACATTTGAGTTATTGTCATATGGGGTATCAGCTGCAACATTTGTTACAAGTTCTCCTTCTACTTCAATAAATGCCTCACACGGTAGAAAATATTTACTGGTATCATGAACTTGAAGTTCAATTCGCGATCGGAGATCTGGTTGTACTGCGTGATAAGAATAAAATTGATAATCGCGTACAGAATCATCTTTACGCACTGGGGCGTCTATATCAAATGCTGGATCAGATGATTTTTTGAACATTTTATTCTATTTATCAGAGTCTAAATCGGATTTTCCATTTCATCGTGAAAAACGCTAGCGTTTTCGTCGTGGTTTTCTAAAGCCACTTCCTGCTATCATATTTGCAATATTGCTTTGGTCTCCTTGATTTACCATCGACGCTAGTTTTTCATCTACTGCGTTATTTATAATTTTACTAACACTTGCAGGCATTTCTTCTGTAGACGGTAACGGTTTCTTTTTTCGACTCACTAATGATGTTATTTTATCCTTCGCAGTTGAAAACGCTTTCCCGGCAAGATCTCCAACAGTACTAATACCCTTATCACGAATAACATCAATGGCTTTCATTCCAAGTTGTTTAGCTAACGGCATCACTTTTGGGGCCGTTCTTGAAAAGAATCCTAAAATGGTCTTGCCGAGGCCATCTCCGTAGTATGCTCTATAAACTGGAAACCGTGAATTAACTACATAGACGAGGGTTGGTTTATCATGATTGTAATGGATGATCATTATTATAAAAACAATAGTGTTTTCAATTGTTATTTAATCGCTATGATACCCATTTGCTAACTCGTCAATGAAATCTCGATAAGTTTTGATATCCATGATACCACCGGCAAATAATCGTCTACAAATATCAGCTGCTTCATTAATTATTTCTGGAGAGTTATTTCCAGCTCGGAACCCTCCTACAAGAACATCTAATCGTGATATATCATTGATAACACTATCAGGACAAGTGTTTCCAATCCTTGGATTTTGCAATCCACTTCCGCTATAACCAGCTGCTTCATCTAGTTTTTCTAAATCCGTAGTTTGTAAATAATCATCATCATCATCATCAGGTGGTAGTTGTTGTTTTTTTTGTCTCCGTGTTGGTGTTTGACGTCGTTCTTCTAAATCATCATCATCATCAGGTGGTAGTTGTTGTTTTTTTTGTCTTCTTGTTTGTCTACGTGTTGGTGTTTGACGTTTTAGTTCTTGCCGTTCTTCTATTTCTCGTTGTCGTTCTTCTATTTGTTCTCTTTTATAATTACTAATTCCCTTTTTAAATTCCTTGTACCCTATCTCATCCTTATTCAAACGACCAATCCCTTTATTTAGTTTATACAAATAATCGAACCAATCATTACTTGATATTCTATCATTTTTATACTCGTCCTTTAAAAAATCTTTTTTTGAATTATAGCTTTGAGCAGCAAAATTACCAAAGGCTTGATAATCCTTTGATTTCAATAAACTAGGTTTTTTTATTAATATTTTAGCATGATCAGTAAATTTATTCAACAGAGAAACAGTCGTTTTTTTCGGATCAGTTTGTTCAGTTTGTTCAGTTTTCGCTGCTAGTTTTTCAAGCTCACCAATAACAGATTTCCCCGTCTCGGGACCATCTCCCAGTAAAGCACGCTCTACTCCTTTCGTTGCTGTGGTTACTGGTTTAAACAACTCTTCAGACCCCAGAGCAAAATCAGTTTGTAAACTCTGTCGTTCTTGCAGTTTATTCCTGACAGAGTCGCGAATTGGTATAAATTTCTTAATTGCATCTAGTCGTTCACGAGCCAATCGGGTCGTTAATGCTTCATTGACCATTATTTGAAATCAGAAACCATTTTTCAATTGTAAAACAATTTTTCCCATCGATGATTCCATCCTTAACGGTCCAATTTTTTATTGCTGTGAAATATTTTTATTTTCGCAGTGTGAAATATTTTCACTGATTCAATAAAAAAATGACAAAAAAAAATGAAAATCTCAAGGAGATTTTACTGTCTGACAAAACCTTTTGAGGGGCTGGTCAATCAAAATAGTTCATTTTCTTGAATTAACGCTCGTAAGTTTCTAATTTTAGAATTAACTTCCTTTTTCAATTCATATTCGTTACCCAATTCTTTTCGTATTCCTTCCACGATAGTATATAACGGAACAAACACATCTACTTCACTGGAAAATGCAAGAGAGTCTCGAATAGAATTTTGAATTTTTTTGATGAGTGCATATTTCTTTGGCAACATATACTTGTTAGTGCTAACTCCGTATTCTATATCCTGAAAATCCGACTTGATTTGATCAGGATTTAACCCATCTGACAATCTAATATTCTGATTTTTCAATTTTGCAATTTCAACTATGATGCTATTCATAATTTCAGAATTCATATATGATAATACATATTTCTAATTCATTTTTCAAAAATAAAAGAGCCGTTAATATTTTTAAAAATTCAGTCTGTATATATAACTATCTTTTTTAAAAATTCAGTCTGTATATATAACTATCTTTTTTAAAATTCAGTCTGTATATATAAATATATTTTTTAAAATTAATTCTGTATATATAAATATATTTTTTAAAATTAATTCTGTATATATAACTATCTTTTTTAAAAATTCAGTCTGTATATATAAATATATTTTTTAAAATTAATTCTGTATATATAAATATAAATGCAGACAAAAATAAATATCAACCATGATGAGCGATTATCAGTCATTTGGCCCCCTTGATATAGGCCGTTGTGGTTCTATTTGCATTCATTGAGTCCCTTATTAGGCCTTTGTGTCTTTCATAGGGTCCTTTGTTAGAGCATTTTTCTGTTTCTGTTTTATATCAGAATGTTTTTGCTCTTTTAGATATGACCCTATGACCGTTTATATTAGCCTATAATTCATTCTGGGGTTACCCAATGTGCATCCACGTTTTGGCCGGTAATTCATTTTTGAACACCATACGGGGTAACCCAAATGTGATGGAGAGCTAATTACATCCATGGATGGTATTTATTTTAGGTCATTTATATTTACATTCACCGGAAACATATTCCCCTAAGAGTGAATCTAACTCGTCAAATAACGGGTTATAATCACAAGAGGGTATGTTTACGTGAAATGACCTAGAGGTTACATATATACGACAACACATCTTTGGAACTCCTTGGTTGCCTTCACATCCAAGTAAGCCCAAGGGAAACCCGAAACATACATCTCCGGAAGGGAGGCCTAACGTGGCAAACGCCATCTTAGACCGCCCAGAAGATATGCTTGGGGTGACGTCACAACATATACTTAATTAAGGACAGCACAAATACCGTATATATCTCCATTCAGATTGTAGGTATACATATACTTAATTAACTTAATTAAGGACAGCACAAATACCGTATATATCTCCATTCAGATTGTAGGTATACATATACTTAATTAACTTAATTAAGGATGGATTATAATTCAATGATGATGTAATATGGATGATGATGTAATATGGATTATAATTCAATGATGATGTAATGATGATGGGACGGCACAGACATCACAAACATGAAACGACGGGGCTGATTTTCAAAGGCCAATTCGACCAATCAAAGCAACCCATGAAATTAAACCCGGTTGCATGATTGAGTAAAAGTCAACCACGCACACGTGTCAATGGCGTGGGTTATTTTTTGACTGGTCGGATTGGCCTTTGAAAGCCCCAGCTTTAAACCTTTCATTTAGTATATAAGGTGACTAATACAGCAGCGTCAATCCACAGAGTGTGTTATTTTATTTTCTTGAATTACTTGTTAATGGTGCTTCACAGTATTTAAATGAGACAGAATATTTGCATAAAGCACTAAAAAAAAAGAATATAATCGTTTGAAAACATTTTATATTTGATTTCTTTTCTAATTAATTATATCCCAAGCCGCTGAATCACAATTTAGGGGCAAATAACCCACGCCATACTGTAATGTAATTTTTATAGATGTAGCATTTGTACATCTTTTATAGGTGCCATGTCGGCATCCTCTTTTTTTTAAAATCTTTATTCAATATTTACATATTAAATTATACAAATGATAGTCTACATACAGACATTTAAAAACACTTATATTTACACATAATAGTAGAAACATATAAGAGTAGGTGGGAGGGGTTGTTATTCTCTCCCTTATCATCTCGACACCATCTAAGTGAGAGAGTATATAAAGGGAATTAATACATCAATCCGCAAGTATGCTATTTTATTTTCTTGAATTACTTATTAATGGTGTTTCACAGTATTTAAATGAGACAGCATATTTGACTTAAACACTAGAACAAAGAATATAATTGTTTGAAAACATGTCTTTTCTTACAAAACAATCCCCAGCGCTGAATCACAATACCCATTAAACAAGTTAACACAATCTAAGGGAGAAAGTATACACGTGTGTTATCCTGTAATGCCTGTATCTCCGGATCACATCCTATGTTATGAAATACGCATTAATCGCACGTGACACAGAATATTTGACTTAAGCACTAAAAAAAAAAGAAAATATATCTTTTCCTAAAAAGAAATACCAAGCCGCTAAATCACAATGATAACTCCCTTGGTTATTATCATTTAAGAGTAGTCTCCCTTGGTGTTATAGACGGTACGCGTGTACTGTATTTTGACATACGAAAATAGAATTTTCTGATAATACTATTACGGAATGCTTCATAATTAACAAGCACGGAGGGGTGAGGTCTGAATTCTTGGTTCATTTGTATAATAACACTATTTTTCTAATTCATTGTTTGGTTTAATTATAAGTCTCTGTATATAATCTTGAGCAGTCTTTATTATTTTGTCATCGTTGGGGTCAATGGCAGTATTTTTTATTTTTTTATCATAATAGCGTTTTAGCTCCCTGTATCGTTTTCCGCCGCACATAATGCATAATTGCGACCCCCCCCCCCCCCTGACCCCAACCCCACATTGAATACAGGGTAACGGACCTCGGCTTCCCCGACGAAAGCTTTGCATATGATACCAACAGAATTCATTTCTGCATGATTTGTTACACGGTGTCACTGATCCAATCATAAGCCATTTGCAATGATTCATTATACTTAAATCTTTCATTTAAATACTTGTTTTAATTATAGTATGGAGGAGTTCGAGAGATTATCGAAAATTAAGCCCTGGAAAAGTGTTCAATTCAATCTTGATAGAGTTTCTGATACACCAAAGAATAAAATTCTTGATAGAACCTTGATTAGTAAAATCAGAGACTGTTTTAATGAATTCAAGCGTGATGGGGCAGCTCATTGTTGGTCAACATTTCGAATTGATGGTGTTGTTGACGCTACCATGAATGATGAAAAAGCAGCAGTGATAATCTCACGTCTTGGGGAAGAAAGAAATTTTTTTCGAATAAAATTCCTTATCCGTGATAATGGAAAATGGATCATTAGGGACAAATACGAGCCTATTCTTAAGGACAAAAAAACTGTCACTGTGACTCAGGATTCAAAACCAGGAATTTTGACTGGACTTGATAAACCCTACTATGAAAGATCTTATCCTGTCACAGTAGTTGTTTACGGGATATATCCGCTCAATGAAAAACCTGATATTTCAAAACTAGCACCCATGAAATATTCGACAGGGCTCAATTGTGTAGCAACACGAATAATAGAACACTTCACAAATGCGTCCCGGGGAAATAAACTAACTGATCTAAGACGAAAAAAAATAACCGAATGGGAACTGACAGTGAAACAGCATGGGGCAACAATTCAAGATATAGCCAAATTAGAAACATCATTGAGATTTCCAATATCGGTAAGGACAATCACCGGAGAAGTATTATACGAATCGAAATATAAATCACAGGGAGCTCCCATTGAAATTATTGATCATAACGCACACGCGTGGTCATCTGCAGTAACAATATTCCCACGGGATAGAACCGTAAAATATCTGTTTGGAACCGAAGAGTTTTTTTCAGAGCAGAAATTATTTGATGCTATTTACCATTTGAGTAAAAACGATTCTGTGTCAGTGTGGCTATTTCATAGTACTTCAGACGAAGAATGTAGATTTGATCAGTTTGTAAGGCCCAACGGAGAATTGTACCGTACTGAAGAGCTGCATAATCAAATGAAACAACTAGCTAGTGAATTTTCTCCCCAGAGTTCTGGGGGGGAAGACAACGATCAATTATTAGCAAACTGTTTTACACTTCCATCAGTTGTAGCACATTTTGCTAGGAAGAAAAACGCGTGGAAACCAACCCGAAGTGAGTTCTTATCAGATGTCAAATTGTCCTGTCTTGAATACAGCCACGGCGGATTATGGAACACAAAATACACCTCTGATTCCGTTATTTCAGTTGATATGATTGCATGTTATCCAGGAAGTTTTCTTGGGTATGGAGAGTGTGAGAAATATTTCAAACGATTTGGACACCCTACACACGAAATGACCCGTGTTGCTATTAATGGACCACTGCCACATTTCGATTTAACCGGATTCGCTTGTGTAGTATCATTTGAAATGGCTGAAGGACTTCATCCGTGTAGTTATCTTTGGATTGGTAAACACATGTCTGAAAAACACTGGATGCCAATAGTGTTATTACGGTATATGCTTGATTGTAAGATGTTAAAATCATTAATTGTCAGTGAAGCAATTATATCCTATCGAGCACAGAAATCAGTCTGGTTACCACAACCTGATCTAGAAAAAATAATTAGCGAAGAGCGAAAACTGTTTCCTGATTTTAATGAACAACAAATCATGGATTGGTCCAGACAGTTATTTGAAATCAGAAACAATGAAGCAAAAGACCTTGGACGAAGAATAATCGGTAAATTTACCCAAGGTGGCAAAGATGATAATACGAGATATTCTTCACGATTGATTATAGACAATGCTGAATACGATTTTGTAATCAAAGATTTAACGAATAGGGGCTTATATGTCAATCGTAAGGACGCATTTATGTCAGATGGAACCAAATTGGGTACAATTGTTACTTACACTGATGGTATCCATCAGCAGTACACATATTTGAGAGCTTCTATGCTTGGTTATGCTTCTATCAATCTGTTTTCAATGATCAATAGATTTCCTACCACCGCAGTTAGAGTTGCTACTGACTCATTTTACATAAATAGCAAAATGGCTGATTTTAAGGCTACTGGCAACGAGAATTGGGGGTCATGGAGAATTAAGAAGGAAATGCTTCATGATTATATTCCATCAGCAGATGTTACCATTGAAAATAATTACTTAGAAAGCAATCAGTGTTCAGAATTTTCTAGTGCACCACCGATTTCTGATCCAATCTGTAGATATAAAACAGTTTATTTAAACGGTTGTGGCGGGTCAGGAAAAACAACCCGGGCAATTGAGTTATTTCGTGTTTCCAATCCAAACATGATTGTGCTAACACCGACTCACAGACTCGCCAGAGAGATGAAACAACGAGGGGTAAATGCCTGCACTTATCATAGTTTCTTTAGATGGAAGGGAGATAAATGGACTCCTAGGCGCATGGGAGAGAAATTTATTCCTGAAATTATCATGTGGGATGAAATAGACACAGTGTCCGAAGATGTCTTAAAAATATTTCTTGAGTGGTTGTTATTGAAGAATACAAAAGTCGTCATGTGCGGGGATCACGGCCAACCTCCACCATTTGTCGGTGCATCCCCCCATGAATGGCTAAAGGGTTTTGTAGACTATTATGAAGAAATTGATACTGATCATAGATCACTTGATAATGAATTAAAAGAATTTAAGAAACTAATTAGATTACAACCGGATAGAATCCAGTGTGAAATAGCCCGTGAAATAATTTCGGAAACTCCCATGAATGAGTTTTGGGAAGCGTGGAGACCAAATGATTTAATCATTGCAAGTAGAAAAATAGTCAGGGATACACTTCAGATGAAGTTATTTGAATTGCATAAACAAAAATTTGCAACACTTCCAGTACCGTTATGTTATAGGCCATCGGATACACGAAAACAGAACATCGAAGTTGATATTCCAGGACCAAAATCCGAAGGATTTCAAAGACAGATTCTCGTATTAAATGATATTGTGCTGGTTGATATCAATGTCGTTGAAGATGCATTGCGTGCTAATAAATCCCCATGGACGCTAGGTTATGCAGCAACAATACACTCTTCACAGGGATTGACTATATCGGATACAACTGTTTGGATAGTAGATAATCGCATAGAATGGTCGAATTTAGTCTATCTCGCAGTGTCTAGAGTACGAAAAATAAATCAACTTCGAAGAATTGTCCTGACAGAGTCAGGCGATGATGAAATCATTGGCGATCATAATGACACCACAATAGATGATATTATTGATAAAAAACTCTCCGGTTACAAACAACAAGACAAAAAAAAACAACGAGAATTTGATATTGATGCTGAATTAATAATTACTCTGAAGCAACAACAGAATAATCACTGCGCGAGTTGCAATTGTATAATGCGTTGGCAGTATTCGGATAAGGATCCTCGCCAATTCACCGTAGACAGAAAAAATAACAATCTCGGTCATGTCAGAAATAATGTGATGTTGACTTGTCTTGAGTGCAATAGACGCAAGGGTGCTAGTTAAGCCCATGTGGTGGTAATTGAGTATCCTCAGGTATCACTTGTAATTGTTGTCTAGTAAAACCCCGTTGAGGGGCAGTTGAATCCAGTTTATAGATTGGAAGTCTACCCGTAGATCGTGTTATACTAGATATCTTATGTGCAGTAACACTCCAAATAGGATCAGTAGCCCTTTTTGTGCCACCCTCAAGCTCTCCTGGTTCGTATAAGTACCTCACAATGACATTACTACCAAGAATTGGTTGGGAAACGCTAAAATCTTTTTGAATTTCCATTTCAGGTATTGACTTCTTTTTAATCTCATTGATAGGTTTCATGTTGATGGTTCTAGTAATCTCGTTATTCAGTGCAGTAATCACAGCTGGTAACCTTTTAACCCATTCACGGGATCTTTTTTCTTGGATGAATTCTTTTGCGTATTGATATCCAAATAACCGCTCAGCAAGGGTTTTATTAAATCGTTCTACAATGGCCTGATCACGATGCAGTGCAGTATGCCCTCGTCTGATAGCGACATTGTGATATTTCATTGTAGATAACACTGCACCCTGAAATTCTTTGCCCGGGTCAACTTGTAACAGATTTGGCCAGTGCAGAGGACTCCTTCGATAAATCCTTTCAAATGCAGAAGCCACTTCAGTGGCTGATTTTGTTTTTAACGGTTCTGCTTCTTTGTATCGACTTGCAATATCAACTATGGTTAATGCGTATTTGTAACCACGATCATGTGGCAGAAATAATAGATCAGCCTGATGAACTTCATTGGGTCCGGTCACATCAAAATGCGAGAAATTGATTTGTTTAGGCGGTGGTAGATAAATTTGCCATAGTGCCTGTTTGGATAACCAATGAGCCGCAGTGGTTTTTTTCACTTTCGCAGCGCTAGCGAGTTTATGGATTGCTGATTTACCCCTCCAGTATCCTCTTGGGGAATAATAAATAGATTCCATGTTGTTATTAATTACCAGCCCCTAACATCAATTTACTTTTCATAGCCGATTTTATCAAAAAGGAAGCCAATTTTTCTTTGAAAGATTTATCAGAAATAGCATTTAACGCATGAATTAATTTCACATCTGCTAGATGCCTGTGCTGCAGATTACTGCTTTTATAAGATACATCATGAAGGTGACAGGCCTTATCAATAGCGTTTATTGGTTCCTCACCGGGTCGGGGCTGATTTTGATCATTGAGTCTGATATCAAGTCTTGTTCCCGGTCCACAGTAGCTATATCCTGGAAGGTGTTTTTCTCCGGGGTATTTTGCCCATGGGGTTCCAGGGAGTTTTGCTAATTTGGCTGCGATATCACCTCCTCTTTTTTTTTTAAAGGTTCCTTGAGTTCCTTGGGTTTAGAAACAAATCTAAATTTCTTTGTACTACATTGTACGCATTTACCAGAAAGCGCTGATCGGTTATTTTTAGTTGTAATCGTCGTCAAGTCATCTGTGCCAGTACGCGCCTTACACTTCACGCAATATAGATCCATAATTTATGTATAGAGATATGAATATAATTGATTTTTCAGCGACTAAAACAAGAGAACCAGTGAAGCATCATGCAGCGCTACCAAACTCTATCCGCGCAATTATAATCGGACCATCTGGATCCGGTAAAACGCAATTGTTGCTCAATTTAATAATGAGATGGATGAAGTGGGATAAGTTGTATTTAATTGCCCCTAGCGTAGATGATCAACGATGCTATGAAGTGCTAAAAGATTTTAATGAAAACGCTTCAGAGATTGCCGCCGAGGATGTTATTGAATTTATAACCGATATTGACGAGGCGCCATCCGTGAATGACCTCGATGGAAGTATCAACAATTTAGTTGTATACGACGATGTCATGTTAGATAATCAAAAAAATCCTGCTAGAATATTTTCCCGAGGCAGGCATAAAAACACTGATGTGATCTATGTCACTCAACGCTACACTCAGATTCCAAAAGTGATTAGAGATAACTGTAATATGCTTGCTGTATTCAACGGCGTTGATACACATACGCTACGAAATATTTGGCAGACATGGTGTTCTGATATGGACTTCAATCAATTTAGAAATTTCTTTAGTCATGCTCAGTCTACCCCACACGGATTTGTAACAATAAATTTACATGACCCTCGAACACGATATCGTATCGGACTGGATCAAATATTCGGTTAACCCCAACTGAAAGTTCTAGCAGCAGAGGGGGTGAGTGACAACGACGTTGCGACGCGAATGTTTTCAGACAAGGGTCAGAGACTTATTTTTTCGCGAGAAGGGTCTAGTGTTATTTTGGAGGGGGTATAATCAAAAATAAAAACAAAAAAAAGTTGTCTGATTCGCCCCCTCTGCTGCTGAACTTGCTTCCAGAATCGTTAGAAATGATGGAACAAGTTCTCCATGAAGTGGAGAAAAGAGGGTTTAACATGCAGTTTAAGACGTACCCAATTACGGAATCGCTACTTGGAGTAGGCTTCTGTCTTATCCTCCTGATTGAAAATATTGGGGCCGCGTGCTGTGTTCAAACATCCAGTAAACGCCAAGTGAAAGAGGCACCGTGTCAAGCAGAATTTGATGGATTTACAATGGCAAAAGAAATAGGTATGGAGATCAAATCTTCGCCAGGGAAGAAAAGCAGTGAAGGGGAAGTTAAATATGTCTCAGGTTACGAAATAGAGACAGAATTTAACAACACAAAGGAATCATTCCAATTTCACGGACCTTTAAACGGAACACACGTGAGCCCCCATTTTGGCGAAGCTGTTGCACCATCTTGTAAAATTTCCAATCAAGCAGACCATGTCAAAGATTACGGAACAATAACAAATGACTCTAGCAGCGATCTCATAAACATTCCAGACAATGAACAATTGTTGACAATTGATGATAATATCATATGTAATTACTCAGCTCCGTCTCGTCTTACAAAATTCCGGATGGTAATTCTACTTATCGCTCTCTCCGTATACATGGTGTTTGATGGCCTGGCCTTGGGACTTCAGAAAGAGGACTCCAAAGTCTGGCAGCTTCTAGGAGCTATTGCCATTCACAGAATCATTGTGTCTTTCAGCGTCGGATCAAAATTAGTGGGAACGATTCCATCCATGACGATCATGTTGGCAATATTAACACTCTTTTCCGTTGTTTCCCCATTAGGACTAATTGTAGGAATTGTACTTACCTCTGCAAACCAAATAGACAACATTTTTAGAGACCTTGTCTCTGCCATATTACAAGGCATTGCCACAGGAACGTTTATGTATGTAACATTCTTTGAGGGTCTTCTTAAGGAATTTCCAGGTACTCGAGATCTAAGAAAAACTGTGGCGTTAATTGTTGGTTTTGTGATTATTGCGGCGGTGAAATTCTCAGATAAGTATAAATAAATGAAGTGCTAAAACATTGATATAATGATAAGGATATAAACCTTAGATTGGTTTCTTAATTGCCCAATTAGGACGTATTTTAATGTGTGAGTATTCTATGGCCGCGAGGTCAATGACCATTTGCGATATGCAAAGTTGTAAATATTCACAAAGTTTTGGGTTTAATTGCCTAAATTGTATAGGTATAATATATTAAAAATATATTGATTTACGACATACAATTAATTATCAACTTTTTGGTTTTGTTATCTTTTGAGAATAATTCTTCGATGTTATTGTTTTTGTTGTTGTTGCTTCTGTTTGATTGGTTTATGTTCTGTATTATTTGTTTTGTTGATGCTGACACGAAATAACTTTTAAGGAAAGAACAAGCAAAATTATGCCAACATTCTTTTTTCACAATCAAAACATTTAATATTTTTTTCTGATTCCAATCTGACATTTGAATTTACCAGCTACGGAACCATTAATAATTGGTGATACTGTAAAAGATCAGTAATTGCATCCAGTAAACATGTATATTGTTGATTACGGGAAAATAAATACAATATAAATAAATGGAATGTTTGCATCATTTTCCCCGTTTTCTTAATAGGAACAGTAATTTCTCCAGTTAATATACCTTCCCTGCTTGTGGAACAGCTGTTGCTTGATGGTTAGTATTCCTTACTCGTGACCAGAGGAATGAAGAATCGAATCATTCATTAGGATCAGCTTATATTGGCAATCGAGGTGTGTACCCTGAAAGAAAAGAACACTTGATACTTTTTGTTTGCCCAGGTATTACATAAATATCGTGTGTTTTTGTACCATAAACCACCAAACCAAATGCGTATCTGCTCCCCCCCCACATCCTGCTTCTCTCTCCCCCCCCCCCCGCGATAGTATTCTTTCTTCTTTCAATTAGTTTTAGAGGTGCTATTACATAATAAATAAAGTTACTTTGTAATGCAATGACATTTGTTTTCACATAACCATCTTGGGAAATGTAATGACCGGTCATTTATTCATATCGCGTATTTTCTAGGATACGAAGCCTAGAGTTTAGATAACAAACTATTGTCTATTATTGGAAATAACCAGAAACGAAGAGGCGTTTATTTATTACAATTTTCTAGTTCGAACTATAATGATTAGAGAGTTAGCTATGATTAATATTTTAAATCAGATAATAAATGTACAGTGAAAGATTATGTATTACCAAAGATTTTGTTGATGTTTAACTTTTGCTCTAGTGTTCTATGTTATTGGATGACACAATACTTGACATATATTTCTGTAACTGCGGAGTCTTAGCTGATTCAATTACGCAAATTCTTATGTCAAGGTTTATTGAGTTACAGGTCGTTCGTTATAATCATGTTGTATTTACACGCATTGGCTTTCCCTTAATATGACAATTTCGAACGACATTTGATATATGGTTTTATATGTTAATCCTAATGTAAGGTTCATTGTTTGTAATTTCGAACGACATTTGAGATATGGTTTTATATGTTAATCCTAAGATAAGTCCATATGTGTGAAATCGTGATCTTTATTTACCAAAGAAAATGTTTTGAATACTTACAATTTAATTTTGATTAATTTATAATGAATCCTTAAAATCTCATTTATTAATCATGGTCTTTCATTATGTTAATAAATATCTCCATCTAAAACATTGAATTATCCGAAAATCGATGTATCGGTAAATAATCGATGTATCGGTAAATATATCTGATAAGGATATCAGCCATTTAAGCGACTATTCAGTTGCCTTCATCAGGACTGTTCAAGATGCCAATTCCTGGTTACTAAAGTCACATTGCAACAAGCTTACAACATTATGAAAAGCTGACTTTTTAATATAACTCTTAATTGTTATGAATTGACCGAGTTTCCGCAGTATATGTTGATATTGCTTGTGACGTTATTCTGCAGTGTAATTGGATATCGACCGTCACGTGATATCGATATGAAATGTTTTATATATCTTGTACATTTCGGGACTAAGTTTGGTTTCTAAGCAGTTTCCAATGAACTTTAGTTTGAAGCGTTGCATGTAGTCCTTCTGCCATAATAATCACAACAGGATGCTCTGCCCCCCCCCCCCCCGATTTTCAAACTCAAGATAACAATCGCGGATTAGAAACTCACACAGTCCTTCATGCACACTTGCTGCATAGGGCATGCTTTGGGAAGTTGTTGCACTTTTCCATCGATATGTTTCACCAGCTGTTACAAAATCAAAATGTGTATTCGTAACGTAACGTATCTCACACAGAAAAGTCACAAATTGGTTTTTAAAAGATCAAGATTTGTTGGTAGATAGAAAAAGAGGTGTTTAATTAACTCTAGCATGATATTTACGTAAAGTTAAAAAAAATCAAAAGCCTGATTTTGAAAACATTATATGAGTGACAAACGTTTCGCAGTTAACTGATTTGACGTGCTCTGCCTTATCTATAATACCAGTCAGGCCTGTGCCTCTGACAGGACGACCAAGGCAACTGCTTTGGGCCCCGCGCTTTGAGACAACGCAATTTGTTTTTGCTTGGGACCCCGCGCTCATAGTTTGCTGCCTTGGGTCCCGTATGCTGCCTGGAGCCCTGAGCCTGATACCAGTAACAGTCTCAGCAAACGAGGTTCCCGATTTGTATCAATTTAGCGGGAAAATGGATTTACAGGGGGGCCCAAAAGGAGAGCGGCATCTGGAAAGGAACATTTAAACAAGTTTTATACGATATTGAACTTCAACTTTTCTTTCTTTGCTTTTAAACTTAATTTTTCACTTTATATATATATATATATATATATATATATATATATATATATACGACATAGCCGGGTGAGTTTATCTGATAATGTTGGTTCATGAACCGTTATAGCGATTTTTGATTTTTTCCCGTAATGGATTTTGTTCTACGTTGGAATTCATTATTGATCTGTTCGATTTGGTAAGTCCCAGATGGTAACAAAATAATATTCCATTCCGGGTATCTATCAGTAGTTAATGGGGATACTCTAGCGACAATGGGAAAATCCTATGTAAAACAGCTTGGGAACATCTAGCGACAAGGGGAATTTAACATGGTGGGACTATCTAGCGACAAGGGAAATTGAACATGGTGGGACTATCTAGCGACAAGGGGAATTTAACATGGTGGGACTATCTAGCGACAAGGGAAATTGAACATGGTGGGACTATCTAGCGTCAAGGGAAATTGAACATGGTGGGACTATCTAGTGTCAAGGGGAATTGAACAGAGTGGGACTATATAGCGTCAAGGGAAATATAACATGGGAAATAAAACAAGGAAAAAAAGGGGTGGCAATGAAAGCTACTATCTTTTCGAGACTTATGAGTGGCCCTGAAAAGGACCGTTAGGTGTAATGTTAACGTTGTCTTGTTAACACAGAGGACATCTTACAGATCTTCTTCTCTTCCTTAAACTTCTCCTTACTGTGGGTCCATAGAAGAGAACTCTCTTCAAGCAACCTTGTCTTTCCACATAGACTCTTCTCTTCCAATAGGCTGTCTCCGTCCTATCAATGACACTCCATGATGATCTGACATACATGGGTATGTCAGTCCTAAACAGCATACTTGACACAAGGGTTGACGATTCAACATTAGTCCACATCTTCTGATGAGAACAGGTGAATTGAATGCCGTGTACTGCGGTTATTTATAGGGGAAGAGCGGATTGAAACGGATTGAGTGTATCCACCAATCCAAACGTGCGTTACAAAAGTCAGACACAGCCATCCAATCGGAAGAGAGCAGTCTGTGACGTCACCTTTTCTATATAGAGGTACTAGCGCCTGTGCGCAGTCCATCGATTCAAGAGAGTTGTCAATCATGGCGGACAGTAAGAAGACAATGAATTGGAGTGAGACAGGAGTAGAGACAGCAAGTCATGGACCAACAGTGACTACTAAAGTCATGACAAATCTACATCCAGAAGAAGTGGATTTTAACTGGGATATTGTGGATTTTTTAACATCGCAAGAATTTATTCCGGAACCTTCGTTGCCTTCTGTATCTTCTTATGGACACGTCGATGATTTTAAGCAGAGACAAAAAGAAGCATTGGAGCGATTTTTACAACAACAGAAAGTAGAAGAACAAGCTTTTCTTATGCAACAGCAGGAAGAAGAAGAAGCAAGAAGAAAACACCAGGAAGAAACAGTAGCAGCAACGGAGAAGAATGAAGACCAAGGACAGAAAGAAAATAGTGAAAATCAAACGGTTACGACGGTACTTTTAGATATTTTAGCTGAGTTAAAGAGTCTGAAACAAATGTATCAGACTTCTTTATCACGACCGAAGAGAAAAAGACCTTCTCGAGCGAAACAACCCGATCTCTCTGTGACTACGTCTACCTTACCACCGTTAGTGATTTCTACCAAATCATTGACAGGAACCACCAGTCCCGAAGTAGGCCTTGGCCGTGGCAAAGGCTTAAGACAGCTCAAGAGGATTTCATCCCGTTTCTGAGTTTGTTTTGTTTTAAATACACAAAACACCAACGGTCCTTTTCAGGACCACTCCAATTATTTCGAAAAGAAATACTATGTCAATTGCCTATTTCAATGAAAACTCAAAAGTCCTTTATGTTTTTAAAAACCCATGATATACGTGTGAGTGAATGAATGTGTGAGTGTAGGTAATTATACTATCAAATCAAAACCAAGAGACACTTACGTTTTTTCTCTTTAGTTTATTCTAGTACAAACGACACAATTCAATATCACAACATAACATAACACAAGACCACTTTAAAAAAGTTCATAGGTTTTCTTCTGTTTCACTCTTTCTGTTTTTTCATTTTCTTTACTGTCACAGCTTTTTTTTCTTCCTCTTCACTTTCGTTTCGTCTTCTTTTCTTGTTTTTGTGAACGTGACGGAGTTCTTCCTTGGAGGAGGGTACCTCTTTCTCCTCCTGTTCAGAATTTCTTTCCTCCTCCTCCTCCTCCTCTTCCTCCACCTCCTCCTCCTCCTCCTGCTCCTGTTGTTTCTTAGGGCAGTTTGGAGACCAATGTCCTTTCTCTTTACAATAATAACAGGTATCTTGACTTTTGTCTCTATTGTAGCCTTTTTTATTTTTGTTACGATCTGAACATTCTGTAGCCCAATGTCCTTTCTTCTTACAGATATAGCAAGTATCTTGACTTTTATCTCGATAGGAGGGAGAGTAGGCTGTCGGCTGGTCTGACGAAAACTTTCGTATGACCCCACGTAAAGCTCTAATGAGAAGTTCCACTTGTGTAGGTTCTTCCATCGTTCTGGTCAATGTGAGAGTGAAAGGAATACTGAACCGTTAGACACTAACCCTTTATATATATGCACGGATCGAACATGAATATATAGGGGTTATGGTCTTTAAAAGGTAGTCATTTGACTTTTTGCAGACAAGATGAAAAGGTCACATCATGCTGTGGAGAAAGGAAAAGACAGTAAGAGACAGAAACGTAATGTATCGCCTAGTACAGTAGCTGAAGTCTTGGCTCAAATTCATGCCAGTGATTTTGAAGATGACATGAGTGAGCCCGAATTTACACCTAAGCAATCGACGTCCAAGCAAAGTACACTACCCTTAGTTAACCCTGAAAATTACTATCACATTCGAGAGACAGAAAAGCGTTCCTCTCGAAAATTTAGAACAACGGCTTACACGTATGCCGTAAAGTTTAAAGATTTCAAGTCCAATGTACCTTTGGAGAATACAGAAGGGTTCATTACTGAGGTGTGGGATTCTGTGTTAACTGCACTGAAACAGCAATGTCAAGCCAAAGAAGACGATCGCTTGAGACTTTCTATTCATCACGATAATTTAAAGTCTCCCGTTTGGATCGAATTTACTAGTCCATCAGAACTGACACCTTCTAAAGTCATTGACAAAATTCAACATGTGCAACAATCCAATGACAAGTTTCACATTGACGATGGAAAAGCCACACTGTTCATAACCCACGTGTCTCTTCCCCAGGGGACAGGACGCAAAAAAGTATTATTGGTCGACAGCCTTCGCAGCACCAAACTAAGTCTCGTCCGAATTAACAATCCTCAAGACCAGATGTGTTTAGCCCGTGCTGTCGTCGTGGGACGAACGTATGCCAACAAGAACGACACGGTAGAATGGAAAAGAGCCTGGAAAACTATTCAACGATCGGACCGAGCCAAACAACGAAGTGAAGCAGAACTCCTGTTACAGCAAGCGGGGATATCCAAAGACACTCCTTGTGGCATTCCAGAAATGCAACAATTACAAGACGTCTTGGCTCCACGTTACACCTTGAAAGTACACCCTCAAGAAGTGCGTGGACCTCTTTTGTTTCGAGGCCACGATTTCAAAGACGGAAAATACATTCACGTCTATCATCACGATGGTCATTTTGATACCATTACCAGTATCACTGGATTCCTGGGATACGGTTACTACTGTGAAAAATGTGACTATGGTTATAACAATCGAGAACAACACAAACATTGTGGATCAAAATGTGAGGGATGTTTAGCCTCACAACCTTGTCTGGACCAAGGAAAAGAAAGAGTGCATTGCCCTGTGTGTCAGCGCACTTTTGTCAGTCCTACCTGTTACCAACAACATTTGAAGATGCAAGGTTCACAGCAGAAAAACACTTGTCAACTTCTGAGATTGTGCCCTACTTGTGGACAAGACATACGTACCAATAGTGCCAAGTTTCACGTTTGTCGAGGGAAGAAACGATGTCACATTTGTCACCAAATCGTGGACTTGGAACACGAATGCTTCATTCAAAAATACCAACCCCATTCAGAAGATACCCAGAAGAAAGGGAATTTTATCTTTTTTGATTTCGAATGCATGCAAGAAACCGGTATTCACATTCCCAATTTCTGCGTAGCTCACCGTGCGTGCGAACAGTGCATCCAAGAACCTATCTTTAGTTATTGCCCTCACTGCAACAAGATTCCTGGAGGACGTGAAAAAATCTTTCGAGGGTCAAACACGTTAGCCAAGTTTGCCCGATGGATCTTAAACCCCATTGACGAAACGTGGAGTACAGAAGATATCGAACGTTACGGTAATTGTCATTGCCATGCTACGGTCATGGCTCACAATTTTTCGGGATACGATGGGCAATTTCTGCTCAGATACTATGCGGAACAATGTACCGAACGACCTCAAGTGACTTTGAACGGAGCTAAAATCATTTCTATGCAAGTAGGACAAGTACAGTTTAAAGATTCGATGTGTTACTTGGCCATGCCATTGAGTCGCATGCCTAAAACGTTTGGTATGCCAGAAATGGCTAAAGGTTATTTTCCACACTTTTTCAATACCGAAGCCAATCAATATGCCGTTCTACCCCATTTGCCGGAGGCTCACTATTACGACCCTGACAACATGCGTACCGAACAACGAGA
Source organism: Unio delphinus (assembly GCA_029339505.1). Classification (NCBI taxonomy): domain Eukaryota; kingdom Metazoa; phylum Mollusca; class Bivalvia; order Unionida; family Unionidae; genus Unio; species Unio delphinus. Next base: position 42,902,563 of record JAQISU010001235.1, read on the forward strand.
AGCTTTCTTCGCTTGGTACCAGACTCATGCCTCGGACCTTTTTGACTTTCAAGAAGAAATGTTAAAGTACTGTCGATCTGACGTGGACATTTTACGACGTTGCTGTGGAAAATTTCGAGAATTGTTCATGGAGTACGGAGGGATCGATCCTTTGAAAGAAGCTTGTACCATTGCCAAAGCGTGTTCTTTAGTGTACCGAAAACGCTTTATGCCTGAAAATACTCTAGCGGTCATCAGTCCTCAAACGACGAACTTTGTTAAACGTCAATACTCAGTCAAAGCCCTGCGCTGGCTCCATTACTTGTGCGACAAGGAAGACAAATGGATCCAATACGCTCGCAACGGAGGAGGCGAAAAGATTATTGGAACGTATTCAGTGGATGGTTGGGACTTAGAAAACCCTCAGATCGTGTACGAGTTTAACGGATGCTTATTTCACGGATGTCCTATGTGCTACCCTCAGCGTGACATCAAAAATCAGTTTTTACAACGAACTATGGAAGATTTGTACCAGACCACGTGTCAGCGACGTTTGAAGTTAGAACAGCAAGGATACCAGGTAGTGGAAATGTGGGAACACGAGTACGATCAGCGTTTGAAAACTGATCCCGAGTTTAAACGCATCGTAGAAAGTTACAAGTGGGTGGACCCCCTAAACCCACGGGATAGTTTGTACGGAGGACGAACGAATGCTACCTGTTTACTGTACCAAGCGGACGAGGAGAAGGGAGAAGAAGAAATCAAATACTTGGACGTGTGTTCGTTGTATCCGTACGTGTGCAAATATTGTCACTTTCCCGTAGGGCATCCAGAATTGATGACAGAACACATTGATTTGGACCACATTCGTCAGTACGAAGGATTGATCAAGTGTAAAGTCTTACCACCCACAGACTTGTACCATCCCGTTTTACCTCACCATTGCCAAGGAAAACTGATGTTTCCTTTGTGTCGCACATGTGCTGAAACGTGCAACCAAGACCAACCTTGTCATCACACTCAGGAAGAACGTACCTTGACAGGAACGTGGGTGAGTGTGGAATTGTTTAAAGCTCTGGACATGGGATACCAACTGTTAGAAGTGTACGAAATTTACCACTTTCCCAAAACACAACAATACTGCAAGGGCGACGAGAGACAGAAAGGTATTTTTGCAGACTACGTGAATTCCTTTTTAAAACTAAAACAAGAAGCTAGTGGCTATCCTTCCTGGTGTCACACTCCCGAAGACCAAAAGATATTCAAAGAAAAATATCGGGAGCAGGAAGGTATCACTTTAGACCACATCGAGAAAAATGAAGGAAGGCGATCGTTTGCCAAAGTGATGCTCAATTGTTTGTGGGGTAAAATGGCACAACGTCCATCTTTACCCAAGACGGAGTATTTGTCCGAGCCGTCTCGCTACTTCCAGATGATTCACGACCCAACCAAAGTCATCAAACACGTGGACGTCATTCGTGAGGACTTGATCTTAGTCAATTACGAAGAAGAACTAGACTTTGTAGAAGCCGACAAATTTGGAAATGTCATCATTGCGGCTTACGTGACAGCCCACGCTCGCTTAAAATTGTACGAAGTGTTAGAACTGTTAGGAGATCGCGTGTTGTATTTTGACACAGACAGTTGCATCTACATTCACCGACCGAACGATTGTAACCCTGTTATCGAAGGAGACCGTTTAGGAGCCTGGACCGATGAACATCCCGACGACAAGATTCTAAGTTTTGCAAGTGGCGGTCCTAAAAATTACGGCTACGAATACCGAGACCCCCAAGGAAAAATGCACACCAAATGTAAAGTGAAAGGATTGACTCTTAATTATCGCACCAGTCAAGTGGTGAACTTTGACGTGCTTCAAGAAGCCTTACAGTCGGGACAGGATGAAACGTTTCAAGTGACTACCCACGAACCGCACAAGATTGTCCGTTTACCCACACACCAAATCGTTAGCCGACCTTTGGAAAAAGTCTACCAAATCGTGTACCAAAAGAGAGTACGACTTCCCAATCACTTCACTCTACCGTACGGTCACATCGAAATCGGGCAGCATATAAAAAGGGACATCGTCCACGATCAATAGTTTATTTATCACTACAACGACCCAGCGAAAAGAAGATGAATCCATTTAAACAGACATCATTCAAGTTTGGGGATTGTAAAACAAATGTACCTTTCCAGAGTGTGAAAAGTACTGGATGGATAAGACCTATGCATTGCAACGGAAGTTGTCCGGAAGGAAACTGTAAGTGTCCTTGCGGTATGCACTGTAATTGCGTTACAGAGTGCGATGGTGAACCTTACGATTGTAGTGATGCCAGGCTCTGTGACGTTAGCGATTCAGCAGGATATCGTAGGAACTTTGCTATGACTACTACCCCTATATCTACCCTGGAAAGTGATGCTGTGCGTGTCAAACCTGAGGGATGCGAAAGCGGTGCGACACGTTATCGTGGACTCCTAGGAATTTCACCGTACCTGCATCGAACAGAAGTAAGGAGAGTCGAATATTCGTTCCCGACGAGTTTGCCTGAATACTGCCACTTTAAAAGTCGATTTCAAACCTTCAAAGATAAATGGCCAAAATATCTGCCTGGACCAACTCCTGAAGAATTAGCCAGAGCCGGATTTTTCTACTTGGGCGAAGGGGATAAAGTCAAGTGTTTCAGTTGTGGTGTATCCATTTACGAGTGGGAACAGAAAGATTCCGCTTACCTGGAACATGCTCGATGGTCTCCGAATTGTCAATACCTACCTTTAGTGGGACCTAATGATTGGAAGTGACACTACTACTCCATGTCGTGTAACACACCTAGACCAGTATATAATATAAAACATAATATTCAAGGATTACCCTACGAATTGCAAGAGAAGATCTACAAGGACGTTTGGCAAGGCCTTGCTAAAGAAAAATCTCAAGGGGTGACTGTAGAACTTTTGTGTCGTGAAATTCACAAGAGGAAAGTGACAAAAATTAACCAACGTGTTAGATTTCTCTGGATCAAGGGTATTTTTTTGCTCTGTTACCAATTTACTACGTTTACCTCTGAAGATACTTTGATCCTTCTTAACCGTTACCCTGAATGGCAGTGGGACGAAATTACACGTTATATTAATCACTTTCGCTTTTTGTGCAAATTTAATTCTGTGTTTAATTCTGAGTTGAATCTACACTTGTAATCTTTGACCTAAAGAAGTATAAAAGAGAACAACCATGCCACAACCTTTATCATTGGTGATCCAACAGATTCCGTGGAAGGATATCAATGAGAAGATTCACACGGTGAAAGATTACGAACACTTATTGCAAGAACTATACCCTATGAATTGGGGTCGACGTGTCGTGTGTGTTTTAGTGACTTGCTTTCTGGGATTTCGTTTACCTGCCGATTCCTTGTGGACACTTTACGAACACTACCTATCAAAAAAATAAGACAGTATGGTGGTTCCTTTAAATGTCCACGAGAGACTTATTCTGTTCAAAGCCTTACGCTTTCATCTGGATACATCTCGACCTTTCCAAGAAAAAAAGATTCGTCAACTTTTACGTACGGAAGCAGTGTACGAAGATGTGTGTGTAGCTTGTGATTTACACCCTCATTGGACAGATGTACGTGACTGGAAAAGTTGGGATTTTGAGGCTTGGACAAACGAAGTATCCCATTATGCCCAAGCGTTGTGTTCCTAAAATGCATCGTCGAGTGAAAAAAGTCACTTTTAAACCTGTGTTAGTAACAGTACCAGAAGAAGAAGAAGAAGAAAAATCTGGCACCCAAGACAATCCTTCTGTTCAAGACAAAACTGTCATGGACATTTCCCCACAAAGACCCTTTAGAGAAGACACGTATGTGACTATACCCCCTGTAGAGGAGACTATAAGAACATTACATACTACCTCTAGGACACCTTCGTTACCCAAACCACGTTGTACAGTGACTTGTTTATATGCCACTTTGATCGTTTGCCTAGGTATTTTATTCCTGTATTTATCTATTTGGCTTTTATGTTTTCGTGTTGTTCGAATTTAAACATGCATTGAAATAAACTTGTCTTGAAAAAAGTATAAAAACCTCTTGTCTTGTCTGTTTTTGTGTCAATACTGACATACCACTACACGACTATGGCTCACTCTACTCTTTCTACTACTCCTTCCTCCTCCACATTCAAAGTCATTGACGAACACTTAGATCAGGCTAGTTGGAAAGCCTTGTATCTTCGTCATCCTTTTAACATGTTAATTGCTGGACCGAGCGGTTCAGGCAAAACCGAATTTGTCAAACGTTTGATCGAACATAAACATCATTTGATCGATCGTCCACCTCAACGCATCGTGTGGTGTTACAAAGAGTGGCAATCGGCATACAGCCTCTTGCAAGAAAGTCAAGGTGATTCCATTGTGTTTGTAGCAGGCATTCCTAAAGAAGACGAGGGGATCGTGTCTGACCCTAGTCAAACTCATTGGGTTATTTTTGACGACATGTTAGGAGAAGACGAAGAAGAAATTAAACTATGGTTTACACGTAAAGGGCATCATCGTAATGCCAGTGTCATTTACATTACGCAAAATTTATTTCAACAAAGTAAAGCCCATCGTACCATTAGTCTCAATGCTCATTACGTGGTCTTGTTTAAAAGTCCTCGAGATAAATCACAAGTGCAAGTTTTAGCCAAACAGTTAGGAACACCTTGGCTAACTCATGCGTACGATGATGCCACTCAAACGCCACACGCCTATTTACTCGTGGATTTAAAACCCACTACCCCTGATTATTTGCGATTTCGTACCGATTTGTTTCACGACTGGTGTCAAGACGGAGGACCTGTCGTGTACACGTCCTCCTCGTCGACATAACACTATGAAGCACTAAAAAAATCTATAAAAACCTTGGGTTACTTTGACCTGGTCTCATACATCGTCAACATGACGTCCCTTCAGTCTCATCTTCCCATCAAATTGATTCGTGCCTTGTACGGCATCAGTCGCGAAAAAAATCCACAAAGACGTGCTCACGTCTTAGAAGCCAGTCTCAAAGAAGTCTTACGATGGTTTACGGTGACAGCACGTCAAATACTGCAAGGCATCATTCACCTTCCACATCAAACCAAACGCTTTTTTGACAGAAACAAAGTAGCCTTGACGCAACTGGCCAATCCTCGCATTGACACTCACACCAAAAAGCAAATCATATTGAAACCTGGAGGCAGTGGTTCTCTAGGAGGTGTCATCATTCGTTCCCTTTTAAAATGGGATCCCAATACTCCCAAAGTTCACCCCAAGAAGAAAACAAAAAAAGCCAAACAAGCCCCTAAGAAAAAGAACAAGGGTACCAAGACCAAAGCACAGAAAAAGAAAAGTCCACAGAAAAAAGCGGTCACCCGCAAAAGAGGCACTTCGGCCAGGACACAACCTTACCTTCGTCAACCACGACCTGTAAGAAAAGATCTACAAGGACGTTTGGCAGGGACTACGTTGCCAGTAGCCTCAGGGGCTGCCACTTCTCCGTTGCGGGTGATGCCAGCCAAACCCAATTTGACACCCGTTTTTCCTAATTTGATGAAACATTGGAAATCTGCGTCTCCCAAAACGTCTCCTCCACCGGAGACACCCTCGTCCACCTTAGCGTCAGTAGCAGCTGCTCATAAAGTACCTGCCCCCAAAGTCAAAGTCCAAGAAAGATCTGGCATGTTAAAGAGTTTACTAGATTTGTCCAAACAAGAACTGTCCCGATTGAGTCCATTGCGAACTCCTTCACGACGTGTGTTACCTGCCATGAAGTTGATACGACGCAAAGATAATCAGTGGCGACGCATTCCAGTATAAAAATATGACTTGAAAACCACGATGTCAATCAGTATTTTTTCTGTACCACTGATGAACACTCAAGGATGCCTCCTCAAAAACGTGCACACCATCACCCTCGACGTTCTACCGTCCAAAAAGGAAAAGGAACAAGACAATCTCGTCATCTCACCAAAAGCTTTAAAACCAAACATCAACGTCCTTCCCTCCAAAGACGTAGACCTTTAAAGAAAAAGAAAAGACACCAAAAAGGAGGATCCTTTGACAATTTTGGGAAACACATTGTTACCTTTTTGACAAAGCGCTAGTTCCCAAAAAAAAGTAAATAAAAGAGAGTGTATACCAAGTCATTGACACTAGTGGTATTGTGAAACGAACAAGCAAAGATGTCACCTCGCAGAAAACATTTTTCTACACTCCACAAAGGAAAGAAAAGGAAAGGACGTTTAGCCAAACATCGACACGTTCTTCGTCAAAGGTCACAAAAGAAAATACCCAAACGTCAAAAGAAAAAGAGAAGTCACCAAAGAGGAGGCATATTTACTGGTTTTATTAAAGGTATGCAGAAACTAGACAAAGCAGCTAATAACCGAACTGGTATCTTTAGCCCTGCTTTTGAGGATTTAGCGAAGCATGCCGTTACCTTTTGGAGAAGCCAATAGGAAAAAGAAGATAAAAGAGGGTGTGTACCAAGTCTTTGACATCAGTGTATTTCTGAAACGAACAAGCAAAGATGTCACCTCGCAAAAAACATTCTTATTCACCCCACAAAGGAAAGAAAAGGAAAGGACTACCTCCTCGTTTAGCCAAACACGGAGACGTGTTGTCCGTCCTGTCCAAAGCCTCTCCGTCCATGCGAAAACAAATCATTAAAACAGCCTCCAAAGATGTCATCGATACCGTGTGTGAATGTTGTTTGAATGTTTTGAAAGGCACGATACCTTTGTCTCCACACAAGAAAAAATGCTTATCCAAACATCGACACGTTCTTCGTCAAATGGTTCAAAAGAAAATATCCGTCCGTCAAAAGAAAAAGATGTTGGTGCAACGCGGAGGATTTTTACCCTTTCTTGCTCCTTTGTTGACAGGCATAATACCAGGTTTGCTACAAGGGGTGACCCAAGGGATATCCCAAGGGTTTAACCAAGGGATGGGTAGAAGATAAAAGGACACTATGGAGCACCACAATCTCAGACATAACCTTTGAAAGCCCATGGAAGGACGAAAACTAACTTTGGTTCCTTACAAACGATGGATGGAATACCATCATTGGCAAGAACAACGATCCCCCCATTTACCGCCCAATCCCAATTTGGCTGAGATGTCGCAATTACAACACGAATTGCAATCCTTGATCCATCGCCACGATTTATCCGAAACCGAAAAATCACAAAAGTACGGTCAACTCTTGAAACGGCTACAACTCTTTCATCAGAAAGCTGTGGAACAAACAGCTCAACCCACTTTGTCCGATTTTAAGGCTCTAATGAATAACCCGGCACCCTCACCCTCACCCTCTACAGTAGTTAAAACAGACGTTACCCCACCATTACCCAAGGAAGAAGAACCCCATGATCTCTTTCAAACACCTACTGCTACTCCCATTCCGAGTAAGATTGCTGCTTCCTTGTTGACCCCTTCCCCCACTCCCCCACGAGAAGAACTCAAAACTTGGGTTAAAAAGATGATGGCTACTCCTTCTTCGACAGATGTGAAAAAGAAAGAAAGGAAACCAGAAGTGAGAAAAGAAAAGAAGACCAAAGAAGCTATCCCATTACCTCCGCCACCACCATTACCCTCGACGTCATCTCCTGTGGCACATCGGACACGTAAAACCGTTTCCAAACAACCCACATTTCGTCCCACCCAAAGCAATATCCTCGAAGAGTGGGTTCCTTATTAACAAAAACCATGGAGAAGGTCTTAGCCAGCATTTACTACGATCCAGCTCACCCTGCAGGTTACGGAGGCATTCAGAAATTGTATCGTGCTGCCAAAACTCGCCTGAAAAAGCTCCGTTTACCAGCAGTACAACGATGGTTACAGGAACAAGCGACGTACACTTTACACAAACCCATTCGACGAAAATTTCACAGAAGTCGCACTCAAGTGGAAGGCATCGATCATCAATGGCAAGCCGATTTAGCTGATGTCTCTCATTTAGCCACCTACAATCGTGGCTACAAATATTTGTTTTGTGTCATCGACGTCTTTTCTAAATTTGCCTGGGTCGTACCATTGACATCCAAATCGAGCGGAGAGTTAGTACGAGCTTTGCAACTGGTGTTGAAACAAAGTGGTCGTCACCCTCTTCGATGGCAAACCGACAAAGGCACCGAATTTCTGAACCAAGCTTTCCAACGAGAATTAAAAAAACGTGACATTCATTTTTTCACCACCGAAAATCCTGAAACCAAAGCCAGTATCGTGGAACGTTTTCAACGTACCTTGAAAGAACGCATGTGGAAATATTTTACGCATCAACACACTCTCAAGTACATCGACGTCTTACCACACTTAGTCCAAGCCTACAATCAATCTTACCATAGAAGCATTGGACGTGCCCCACAAGAGGTGACACCTGACAACGAAGTGACTGTTTTTGAGCGTCTGTTTGGTACGTCCCGGACGAGGGCTGTCCCCAAGAAAGGTAGAGAAGTGTTAACCCCGGGAGATTGGGTACGCATTGGCAAAACCAAACGCACTTTCGACAAAGGTTACTTACCCAACTGGACCACCGAATTGTTTCGTGTGACTGGACGAGTGCGCGATCGTCATCCTACCGTCTATAAATTGGAAGACATGAACGGAGAAGTATTAAAAGGAACGTTTTACTTGCCTGAGTTACAACGTGTCACCAAAAAAGAAGACGACGTGTACGACATTGAAAGCATTCTCGAACGAAGAACCCGTAAAGTAGGAAAACGTCGTGTCAAAGAAGTCAAAGTACGTTGGAAAGGATATCCTCCTAGTTTTGATTCTTGGATTGACGCTTCGCAAGTCATCGACTATAAAAAGAAGTGACCATCATGCCCTTCAATACAGCTTCAGCAACCACAGTGACTACTCCTTCACCCACGTCATCTCTGCAAGATTTACAAAAGCAACCCTTGTGGGTGTGGTGTGGAGAACGTGTCCCTAAAACGCAAATCGTTTTTTTCTGTCAAATCTTTGTGGTATATTGTGTCATTGGTGCAGCCATTGCTAATTTGAGTTTGCAACAAGGAGACAAACAATTGTGGACCATTTTACTCAGCAGTTGCATCGGGTATCTTCTTCCCAATCCTTCCCTGAAATACTCTTACAACGGGAACAACAGTAACAATATTGGGAGTCTGGCGGCCAACGTTAGTCCTTCTCCTGACAGTCACCCTTCCAATCACAATCCTCTTTTAGATACTCCTTTAACCTCGAGTGACTCCTCGGACAGAAGAACATTGGAAATATGAACAACACTATTAACCAATTTTACTTAACGTTACCCAGTGACAGTTCCATGGAGGTGTTTCCTAACAACACATTGTGTTGTTACACGTCTAAATTACCTCAAGCCATGCATTTGGATCAAGATGATCACTGGGAAGCAGCTTTAGTGGAAATAATACACCCGACACAAATCAAAAACATTGTCGAAAATCAAAACTTTTTCACAGTTGAAGTGTACGACAAGCAATTGCAACAAGCCTTAGATGAACGAGGCATCACTGGCATTGACAACAAGAAATCAGATGGACCCGCAACTAAACAACTGTCCACTCATGTGTTGACCATTCCTGCAGGCTACTATTTTAGCGGTCAACATTTAGTGACTACGATTGCAAGCAGGTTCAATGTTGTGTTTGGTAAACCCCTGGAGAAAATCAGAGAAAGTGTTACCTTTGAGTACATTAAAGCGGCTCGCCGCTTCATGATCAAATTTTCAGAGAAGAAAATAATAGCCATTACCTTTTGTCCAGAATTGTTTGATATCTTAGGTGGAGACCTCAAGATGCTCCCGAACAAAAAAGAAATACCAGGCATAGCCAGTAACTTGGATTTTACCAAATATTTTCGATCCCCTGTAGAAATGAACCAAGGACTCAATTTGATGTTTGTGTACTCCGATGTGGTGGAGTACAACGTGGTAGGACACACCTCTGTACCGTTACTGCGTGTCATTCCTTTCAAAGTGGATACCACTACCGCTGAAGAAGAAGGTGGAAATACCTATCACGTTCACCGCGAATTTGTACATCCTCATTATTTACCCGTCAGTAAGTCGTATTTCGACAGTGTCAACATTACTATAAAAGGAGAACTAGGTCAAAATATTCCATTTACCAAAGGGAAAGTCACAGTGAAACTCCATTTTCAAAAACGATTCTCCAACAACTGAAAAAGTGATGTATCCTGTGTACCAAGGAGTCACTCGACAACGAGGACATGGTTTAGGAGATATGTTTAAATCAGCCTTTCGTTCCGTAGTCCCTGTTTTGAAACCAATGGTGACACGAGGATTGCACACCTTAAAAGATGCCGCATTGACTCACGGCAAAGATTTTCTTTACAATGTTCTCATTGACAAACAAAACCCAAAAGAAGCTTTTTTGAGAGCAGGCAAAAATACCTTGCTTCAAACGGGTAAAGAGCTTTTGGGTCGACGAGAAAGTCCTATAAATGCTCTGAACGGTACCACGTCTGACATTCCTACTTCCCTGACGACACAGCAAGGACAAGGTAGAAAGCGTCGACGAAGACACCCTTTCAAAAGTCTCCGTACCTCAAAAGTTCGAAAGACAAAGAAAAAAAGAACCGCTCGAGACTTAGACATTTTTGATTATTAAAAGTGAAGAAAAAAAACCTAAAGAAAAAATGATGCACCAAGAATCTTGTGCCTGTTCCAAGTCGGAACTGGATCTCTTTGCCATGCCACCCACGATGATGACCATGCAAGAAGCTCAATGGGTCGAATTTCATCCCGTCTCCTCTTTGACGGATTCAGCTCCCATCGAATTTGAAATCAAAGGACAACCCGAAGATTACATCGATCTCAACAACAGTTACTTGTATTTGAAAGTGAAAGTAACCAAAACAGACAACACCAATCCAGAAGTCAATGCTAGAGTAGCTCCTGTCAACAATTTCATGCATTCCTTGTTCAGCGATGTGGATTTGTACATGAATAACAAACTGATCAGCAGTAGCATGGATACTTACCCTTACCGAGCGTACCTCGAAAATCTCTTGACGTACGGAAAAGAAGCCAAGAACACTCATCTAGATGCTTGCGTGGTATGGAAACCTGACACTGCAGATAAGTTTAACGACACAGAATTGACCGCAGCCGCTGTGGGTGACAATCCTGCCAATCCTCACAATGAAGGTTTTAACGAGCGTCGAAAGAAAATTTTGCAAGGACGTAGTTTAGAACTGTTCGATCGTTTGCATTTGGACATGTGGTTTCAAGAGAAGTATTTGCTGAACGGAGTAGATATTCGCTTGAGACTGAATCGAAGTAGTACTGCTTTCCATTTGATGGCTCATGCCAACGAATACAAAACCATTATCCAAGAAGCCAGGTTATACGTGCGTCGTGTGGAAGTGTTACCTAAAGTGGGAAATGATATCAGTCACACTTTGAGCAGAACAACAGCCAAGTATCCGATACGACGCGTGGAAGTCAAAACTTTCACCATTGCCGCTGGACTCCGATCTAAGATCGAAGATCATCTGTTCCAAGGACAGTTACCCAAACGTTTATTCATTGGTATCGTCAGCAATGCAGCCCTCAATGGTGCCCACGATGAAAATCCTTTCCAGTTTAAGCACTGCAGAGTATCCAAAATTGAAGTCAGTCGCGATGGCAAAACTTTGTGTACCAGACCCTTTGAACCCGACTTTGGCGAACAGAAAAATTACTTGAGGTCGTACTTGTCACTGTACGAAGCCACAGGACAGTTAGGAACCAACACCAGTCACGGTATTTCCTACGACGACTATGCAAGAGGTTACACGTTGTGGGCTTTTGATTTCACTCCAGACCAAGGCAGCGACGAGGGACATTTTCACCCTATAAAATCTGGGCAACTGCGTGTGGAACTTCAGTTTGCAGCACCTCTTCCCGAAACGGTGAATATCATTCTGTATGCTGAATTCGATAATACCATAGAAATTAACAGTTTGAGAGAAGTCATTCTAGACTATTAGACATTATGGAAGGCCCTTGTCCTTCTTTGAATAGTGGAGAATCCATGGAATGGGAGGTTACAGAAAAAGCAAACCCTCAAGACCAAAAAGAAGAGGTAGTGATCATGCAATCCAGATGGCCAGAACAGGAACAACAATTAGTGGCTTGTTTTGCACAACACTTGGAAGATACAATGAGGGACCTAATTAAAAAAGATTGTTATGGATGTCAAATCGATCATCCCAGTCAAATTCAACACGATAAATGTATGATGATGAGTCAAGAAGAAAAATTGGACAATTATCTGAACGAAGCTTGGAGTCTCATCTCCGAAGAAGCTGTGTTACTTCAGTGGTATAAAGGCTTACGTGATCATTCCTCTCCTCCATTGTTTGCTCGAGAAATCGATCGCATCGAAGCTCTCTTGGCCAAAAGTAAAGAGACGAAGCAAGCCATCAGTTACTTGTCAGACCGTTTCAAACAAAAGTCTGGATTGAATTGATGACTTATTATCACCAGTGAAGAAAGGAGAGAAAAAAAACAAGGCGACACAAAACAAAAAAATGGATACTTGGGAACTTTATTATCTTTTGAACCGTAGTTCGTACACTGTTTCTTGGAATCCTGTGGTGTGTGCTAAAGATGAACTACCTCATCGCAAACCTCAAGAGAATCAAGCTTATGTCATCAACACAGATGACAGTCATCTTCCAGGAACTCACTGGGTAGCAGTCTACTTTCCTCAAAAGGGTTGTGCGGAGTATTTTGATTCGTATGGATTGCCTCCTTTCGAAGATGATATCATTGACTTTATGAGAAGAAATGCCCAGACGACACGATTCAATAATGTGAAATTACAAAGCACAGATTCTATGGTGTGTGGACAATATTGTATCTATTATCTGCATCATCGCAGTCTTGGATATTCTTTAGAACATTTAGTGACTTATTTTGATCGTCATTCGTCTCGAAACGATGACAAAGTAGATCGATGGTTTTGTGACCATTATGGTTATCTGTTGTCTTTAGCTAGGAAACGTAGTGTACATCAATCGCCCAATGATTTCCAACGGTGGAAATCTCAATTTAATTCACAACGTTGTCAACCATGTCAAAGATAATGTATTGGTGTTATGGAAGAAAAAAAATGTTTTTTCTTTGAAATAATGTTTGTTCTTTGAAATAATGTTTGTTCTTTGAAATAATGTTTGTTATTTGAATAAAAATGTTGTGTTTTGAAAACCAATGCGTCTGTCGTTTGTTTTACATTTGTATTCATATAAATGCTCTTTGACTTTTCTTTCTATCCCTCACATCAAACTATCTAAACGTTTCAAAACCCTAAACCGCAGAGGGGTGTTTTCCATCACGTCCGCGCTTGAACCATATAAAGCAGGGGTAGTCTCCAGTCTGGCCATCCATTGTTTGACTCATCCTCCTACGAAGATGTGCTCAAGACTAGCTAAGCTGAACGAAGCTTATGTCACTCTGCATCGTATCAGACACAATCTGATGCCAAAGCCTGAAGAGATTGAGAATGTAAGAATGCTACAAGTAACGGAAGACCTCATAGAAGAACTCTTCAGAGAGGAAATTCAAAAAGAGAAAGAAGAATGGACTGAGAAGTATCGACTTCGAAAGCAGCAGAGAGAGCAGAGAGAACAGCATCAGCAGCATCAGCAACAGCAGCAGGAACCAGACAGAAGTTTTGTCGACTGTCGTGTGGACACGAAAGAGTTCTCTTTCTCTTTCCGAAGAAGCAGACCCTATCGTGTAGCCAAACGAGGACGCAATCTTAGACGATAAAAGATTGTCATCCTTCCTCGTACACACAAACACAAAAAAACAGCCCTTTTCAGGGCTACCCAAATATTCTCGAAAAGAATTAATTATTCAATTTGCTTATGGTATGTGAGGAAGTTAGAAAAAAATTAGAAGTGAGTCTATAATCACTGTCTCATTTTACTTTTGTTATGAAGTGCGTCTATAAGCACAACGTATTTTTTCAAAATAACTTGTTCAATGTATAATTAATAGGAGACAAGTATAAAAGAGAGTGTTTTATTTTAAAAAGTCAGCTTGTTTTGTTTTTTTGCTAATGATAGGAATAATGTAAGTTTTTTGGATCTAGGGGTGTTTTCCATCACGTCCGCGTGTTTTGGTAATGATAGGGATACTGTAAGATTTTTGGATCTAGGGGGTGTTTTCCATCACGTCCGCGCTTGAACTATATATAAAGAAGCACTCATCAGTCTGGCTACCCATCGTTGGTGAATCAAAGAAGATGAGCAGAGTTCAAAAGTTAAGAGAGCTTCAAATGCATCTGGAGAATGCTAGGCGTCTCCTGGACGAACTGGCTATGGAGGTCATAGCAGAGCAGGCCAAAATTGAAAAAGAAGAGGAGGAAAGAAAAAAGAAAGAAGAGGAGGAGAAGAAAACTCCCATCTTACCTCACCGAATGATGAGACAGACTAGTGAAGTCAAACCCATGGTGAGGACACCTTCACCACCAGAACCAGTTCGTCCACTACAGGTTCAGCCCCCACTGCCTCAGACGCAACAACCACAGACTCATCCACGGTTGCGGAATAGAGGCAGAAATGAAGAGACTTTCACTATCCCTCAAACAGAAGATTGGGATAGTGAAGCCACTCATTCTCCCTCTGCACTCCCAATCACAAGGGTGAATTGGGAGAATGATTGGAGTAGGAGATGTGTGTGTGGGGCTAGACCTGGGAGATGCCAGCATTAGCCAGGTGCAATTTGAAGTTTTAAAAATAGCCCTTCTCAGGGCTACCCAAATAACAAGAAAAGAAATACTATGTCAATTGCCAATGGGTGTGAGAGAGGAGTAGTGTGATTATAAACACTGACTCTGTTTAGATGGTATATGGTGTGATTTTGGATAGTATATGATAGGGTGTGTTTTGGCTGCTTCCCCGTGTGTGTGGTTAGTATAGGGTGTGATTTTGGATAGTATATAGTAGGATTTGTTTTTGGCTGCTTCCCCGTGTGTGTGTGTGTGTGTGTGTGTGTGTGTGTGTGTGTGTGTGTGTGTGTGTGTGTGTGTGTGTGTGTGTGTGTGTGTGTGTGTGTGTGTGTGTGTGTGTGTGTGTGTGTGTGTGTGTGTGTGTGTGTGTGGTTAGTATAGGGTGTGTTTTGGATAGTATATAGTATGGTTTGTTTTTGGCTGCTTCCCCGTGTGTGTGGTTAGTATAGGGTGTGATTTTGGATAGTATATGATAGGGTGTGTTTTGGCTGCTTCCCCGTGTGTGTGGTTAGTATAGGGTGTGATTTTGGATAGTATATAATAGGATTTGTGAATAGTATCTAATATGACAAGTGAATGTAGGGGTGTTTACTTTCACGTCCGTGCTTAAGATATATATACTCAAAGTGACTGACATTAGAACCATTCCACGGAATAACCATAGAAGATGGCAAAAGCATCAAGTTTATTCAACAATTTAAGACACAGCTATTTCTGGATATTAGACGGGGAATATGAAGTGGAAAAACTACATCATAAATGGAAGATTGCGAAGAGTTTGGACTTTGCAAAAAGACTGAAAATAGCCAGGGAGCTCTTAGGAGGAATGCTAGAAGAAGAAGCCAAAAAGTTACGAGGCTGCATTAATCCACCCTATGTTAGAGTGGGGACATTGAAGCAAGTAATAGATATTGTCGAAAACGTCAAGTGTTTTTTGGATAATATCTTGAAAGAGTACCCCCATGTCCAAAAGGGTTTGGACCCGCTCAAGAAAGCTGAAGAACTGATGAGAAAGGAACTATTAGAAGAAGTGAAGAAGATAAAAGATAACTGGAGTAAGGAGAGAAAGGAAAGAAAGGACAATGAAAACCAAAAAAAGAAAGAGGACTTTGAAAAATTAAATAACAATTGGATAAAGATACAAGAGAAGTTTAGAGCTATGGGGCATCCTGACTGGATTCCCGACGAAAAGAAGAAGAAGGGAATTATTGGTAAAATCAAAAGGTGGTGGAACAATGGCAGAAAATAAAAGAAGAAGAAGTATCCAAAGGCCCTTTTCAGGGCCACTCATAAGTCTCGAAAAGATAGTAGCTTTCATTGCCACCCCTTTTTTTCCTTGTTTTATTTCCCATGTTATATTTCCCTTGACGCTATATAGTCCCACTCTGTTCAATTCCCCTTGACACTAGATAGTCCCACCATGTTCAATTTCCCTTGACGCTAGATAGTCCCACCATGTTCAATTTCCCTTGTCGCTAGATAGTCCCACCATGTTAAATTCCCCTTGTCGCTAGATAGTCCCACCATGTTCAATTTCCCTTGTCGCTAGATAGTCCCACCATGTTAAATTCCCCTTGTCGCTAGATGTTCCCAAGCTGTTTTACATAGGATTTTCCCATTGTCGCTAGAGTATCCCCATTAACTACTTCTATCTTTATCATTTTTACATGCAAACACCAAGGAATTATTCGGATGGTGACCAACAAATGATTTTGATCTAATATTCGGCCAACTGTAGTATACTCGTAATTCTGCTATCGCGATCACATTAACCGGTAACGCACTGGGAAAATTCACACTGAATTCAGGGTTGGTTGAAGTAGTTGAGATCATGGTTGTCTTTTGCGATTTTTTTTGGTGTGTTTGTGGCTATCCGCTGAAATAATTCCGTTGTTGACACTGACGTTGTCATTATTGTTATTAATGGGTTTTTTTTCTTCTAATTTTGATGTTACTGTGTGGTAGATGTTCATCATCGCAGATAATTCGTTATCTGATATTGTTTTGTCATCGAGACTAGATGATATCAGCGACGACATTTGGGAATACGCGGTAGATGCAATATGAAACTTAATTATTTACTCGTGTAGTTTACTTTGACTGCATGTGGATATTTTTGTTTGTGATGATGCTAAGAATCCCTTTAATTGTTGTCGCTAATGACACACAAATTGTGACAACTACAGGTGCTAGTGCTGTTATCGCTGATAACAATATACCCGTTCCAGCAATTACACTTGAAACAGAATACACAATAATGCCAATACTGGTAATTGGCCTGCGGTATTTTGTTTATCTTCGTTCCATATTCATCAATAAGATTTTTTTTAGTTTAGTTTGAAACTCACGGACTTGATCATATCGATATTGTTGGACATTCATTATACTATTTACTTAAATCAATTTCAAATTCTACAAACCATGTGATCGATGCTCGAGCTAAATTACCACTGCCCTACGAACTGAGGGTGGTTATTGTAAATGTTTCACTGGATCCCTTATCTATTATTGCACTTGAAATATTCACACCAGTAGAAGTAATAGTTGATAAGTTAAACTGCAACGGTAAAATCAGAGTCAATCTATAGATACCCTTAACATCTGCAAACACTCCAATGGAGTTATTCTGAGGTATCCAGGTGAAAGATTTATGATGTATCGAGTACACTGTATTGATATTTTGTTTATGTGTTATTTTAATTGTATCAAGCCGTGCAACGATAGCAGGAAAATCACTAACGATATTGTCCTGTGTTTGTTTAATCGTATCAATATTTGTTTTAATATCAGAAAGTTTTATTGGGACAGTCATCGGAGTACCAAAGAAATTATCCATGGTTTCATCCGATTTTTTAAAATTCCTACGAAGATTTCTAAACGCGCCTACATGAACATCATACTCGGATCGCAGCATTGTCAGTTTATCATCCGTGGTTTTATATTCTTGTTGCAGTGTTGTTAGTTTACCATCTGTGGTCTTATATTCTTGTTGCAGTGTTGTTAGTTTACCATCTGTGATATTATATTCATCTCGTAGCCTTGTTAGTTTACCATCTGTGGTTTTATATTCTTGTTGCAGTGCGTCTACGTATTTTTTTTGTTACAGCATCAGTGTTCAATGTTGGATTGCCAAGTGCGGTTATTTTATTCGAGTTCATGTCGAGAACTCCTGTCATTGTGTCACCGGACAATTTTTATTCGGTTCTTGATACTATCTATCACAGTTCGGAAAAGAACTTCTGGTTTAATCTTACCGGTGGAATCAAACACAGCTAGGGAATTTTCGGTTACTCCATTAATTTTAAAGGTCACCTGCCACCTATTTTGTAAAAAACTGCAATATCATTATAGTCATTATAGAAATGCATCTGTTATATATATACACCATACAAATGTTTAATTAGACTAAAAAATCTATTTTTTAAATGAAAAATTTTACTCGGCAATCTCCGTAAACAATCGGTAATTTTCGTGTGCCAAAGACGGATATGACGTACATTTATCACTTCAGTTCAACCTAGCCATTCATGCGTTGAATTTCCACGCGTATATGTCTATCATCTGTGTGATACATTTTAAAGATCGTGATTTTCTACAACAAATATGGTGCACTGTGTTGCTTACGGATGTAACCAAAAGAGCGATGATGGGACAAAAGGGTTCTTTCTTTTTCCGAAAGACCATGTTTACCGGAAAAAATGGATTGAAGCTGTTGAGTCCAATAGAGAGAGGGATGGGAAAGTTGTACCGTTTGTACCAACTGCAACATCCCGCTTGTGCATACGGCATTTTGAGGACAGTTGCTTTTTACACCCTCCTTCCGTGATGGTATCAATTGGTGTTCAAATGAAATTGAATTTGTTAAAGACGGCAGTGCCTACAATTTTCCCAGAGACTGTCGAATATAAGAAGAAAATCCTTCCGTCACCAGAGAAGTTTGGACCACCTAAATCCCGTCGAAAGCTCTATGGTGCATATGAGAAGAGGGATAGAAAGAGGGTAAGTACAATACATCAAATAAAGATTACAGTACAGCATTGTTATTGCAGATGTAAAATATTAATGTTTACAAAAATCATAATTTCTGAATGTGGAAATTGTTGATCTCGAAGAAACTATTTAGCATTATTATACCGATTATGAACTCGAAATATAAGGTATTAGTGTATGACGTTTATCATTACAGTAGGTGTACAAATCTGTTGAATCAGTGTCTGGTTGAGTGTTTCTGCAGAAATCAAGGCTGTTATGGTTGTACATACGGCTTATGGACAATTCGGACCAAAGACAATTCGGTCCAAGACAATTCGGCCCAAGACAATTCGGCCCAACTTTTACGGAAAATTGGACAATTCGGCCCAACTTTAAAGACAATTCGGCCCAACTCGAAAGACGATTCGGCCCAATTTTAAAATACAACTGACAAGTATTTATATTTTGACAATTCTTATATAATATGTTTTAAAATAAAAGTTGGAACATTTTGTGAACAAGATAAATGTTTTCCGAAGTTATAATTGTTAGGAAAAACCGGAGAAAGAAAGGAGTATAGAAGAGCTGTACGCTTGGTCTCCAAAACTTAATTATCAAGCAAAACATGAGATATTCTCGTATTTGAACGTATTTTTTACAAATAAATTTATACAGATAAAATGTTTGAAAACTGCATAAATATTTTTGACATTTTAAACTTGAGACGTAAGAGATAGACAAAAAATACAAAATTTGAGCGAGTAAGTAACAAACTATGACTGTTGCCAGAACCTAAGGAAATAATAATAATAACGGACTTTATAACGAGAACCCTTATAGAATGTGGACCACTAACGAATGTTAGGGAATAGTTTTAAACTTGAAATATATTAAAATTATTTTAAAAAAAATGGTTTAATTAAATTATTAATTATTGTATGGTTACTTAATTATATAAATTATGTAAGGGGAAAGTACACATGAGGACGCCATTTCGCGCTAATATTTTGAATCGAAAAATGTTATATTTAGAATGGTATTAATTTGACAACTTAAAATGTTTCTGGTGTTTTGAATACTCATTATCAAATTAAATGAAATTTAAAATACAAGAAATTTTGGTAAAGATGCATCTTTCATTGAGCACATTTATCTGTCTTTTTCGTAACATACAACAGCAAAACGCAATAATGTTCTGAATTAAATTTGTCAAATTATCGCAAAATAACTAATTATGCAGTTTCAACCATTTTATCTGTATAAATTTATTTGTAACAAATACGTTCAAATACGAGAATATCTCATGTTTTGCTTGAGATTTAAGTTATTGAGACCAAGCGTACAGCTCTACTATACTCCTTTCTTTCTCCGGTTTTTCCTAACCATTATAACTTCGGAAAACATTTATCTTGTTCACAAAATGTTTCAAATTTTATTATTATATAAGAATTGTCCCTTCAATAGTTTCATCTCAAAGTTTCCCTTCCATAATCTGTAGCGTTCGTTTTCAACAACAAGAAGCGTGTACTTTCTCATTTGGGGATAAATGTACGTCATTTCCGGTTGGCGTCCTCTATAGGTGGGAAATCTTACCTAAGGGGAGTTAACAGCGTGCGATGCTTATTTTTCGAGTAATTAAATTATTATATCATCTTTACACTTTATAATTTTTAAAATCTTTTTGTGCGAGTATGATTACTTTTACAAATGTAATGCAAATCTGATACAAATAAAAAAAATGTCAGAGTATGGCAGGTGACCTTTAACTAGAATATCATTCAAGGAAACATTACTCGTTTTCAATTTTCCCTGTTTGTCTTGAAATACGACAATTTCGTTTGGATCCACACTTGCGAGGTTTAATATCTCAGATATTTCATCTTCGATTATTTTTTTTACATCTATTGTTGCAGATATTTCCCGGTTGCATTTTTTAGGCTTGAGAGAGCTGCCCTGTAAATATCAATCATTATATTTTAAGAACTCTCTAAAAAGCGATTACTCGTATATTCATGTACGGTTTTATAGGGTGGTTTAGTTGATGATGATATAGTTTTAAGTACATTTATTACTTCTTGGCCGCATATTGGTGGGTCTGTCATTTTCTGTGTTGGTAGCGTGGAGTACCAGAGCCTCACTTTGTGAGGGAATTTTAATTGGTGTATATATCACATAAATTCTTTAGGTGGCGCTAACCCGTAAGAATCAAAATAAACAATTCCGTGTGGATAAATCGCAAATGCAACCCAGTGAGTTCCAGGTCTGGTTCTGTTATCGAGATTAATGATACCGGTTTCAGCGCTGTTTGATTGTTGTGGTAATTGATCTCGCATAAAAACACCTCTGAAGTTTCTTATCGCGTCCTTTTTAGCAGCATCGAGTAAATCAAAATTTACAACGGTGCTGTTGTTAGCCATTACAATAATGAATTACCACCTACACTCATAAATGATAGTAATTTGTGATTTGCGACGAGTGATGGAGTCATTACTGGCATCCATAATTAGAGTTTTATTATATTTACTTTACCAGCAGGAACACCAGCATCTCGCCAGATTGCATCATTATCATCGCCAATTCGCACGCGAACAACTGTGTGTTTAGCTCCAAAGATAATTTTTCTAATATTTCTACAAAATCCAAACATATGAGACAGTTAAATCGCGCATGAAAAAAAATCTACGCGCTCCCTGCAATATACTTACACGAGTTGCAAACCCTAAGTTGTAACTAAGATTATCACCTTTTATGACATCAGAAGCAGCACCTTGTCTATCTTCATGTTAGCGTCGACTGGTTGTGCATCAGCAGTAGCTGATGGTGTCCGCAATTTGACATGTTATTATGAGCAGCGTGATCAGTAGTATCCTTAGCGAACATGATAGGTGGTCCATCCGATCTTGTATAATCATCTGAATATCTTGCTAATCCCACTATTGCTGTGGCGATATCAACATCCTTCTGAATAGAGTAAATCTCTTTATCATCAATCATATATATATATATATATATATATATATATATATATATATATATATATATATATATATATATATATATATATATATATATCGCTGCTAAATAATGCAATAATACCATTATTGACGAAACCAACTCGGAGATTTGCGTCATATGGCATATTAGCTGCAACATTCGCATGGTATCAATTCTACAGGACCGACAGAAACCCAATCTCATGGAACTAATACCTAATTATCCTCATATATGTCTTTCTGACCACCTGATAAAACACACCAGATAACTAATACGTAATTATCCTCATATATGTCTTTCTGACCACCTGATAAAACACACCAGATAACTAATACCTAATTATCCTCATATATGTCTTTCTGACCACCTGATAAAACACACCAGATAACTAATACCTAATTATCCTCATATATGTCTTTCTGACCACCTGATAAAACACACCAGATTGGGTGAGTGAGACCTGTATGGTCATACTGATTAATATGTACCAGATCGTGGAAGCAGAAACTGATATGGGTCATGCTGGCATACAATTCAATGCTTGAACCCAACACAATATACAACCAAATTATTGCCCGTGCTACGAGTTTAGGCTCTAATAAACGGTAACAAAGAAAGAAAAAACACAATAAGCTATGTAAAATTTAACAAATAATTTAATCCCCTGAAAAGGATTGTAAAAACGGAAAAAGAACTTACAGTTTTAAGAATCATGTTCAAACATAACCCAAGAATAATCAACGAATTAAATTACAAACTTCCTAGTTATGAAATGTTCTAATAGATTCTAGTTCGAGTCTTGTTTGAAAATCCAAGATGGAAGACGATGACTTATATCGAAGTCTGTTTTGTGTTTATCTACAATTCCTTGTAGAAACACGATATTTAACACTCCTATTTTGGAAATCCGAAAAAGAGTTTGATAAACTGTCTTTGTCCAAGAATTACGTTTGACCATATCAAATATTTCCTGATATACGACTTAATCCTTCAAAATCCAACTGAACTGAAATAAAGTTGACTTGAATTAAAAAACTGCCTACAAAACAAGAAAATGACCTAACGACATTTCTAAATCCTAGAACTAACTCATTTTCACTAAAACAAAGTCTACATCGTATTCTGATACGCAGTAGTTTCAACAAAATCACCAAACTGTGAATTCACAAGGGGCGGGGGTGGGTGGGGGTGGGTGTGAGTCACGCGATCGTTTATATTACGTACTCCTACCATGACCCTGACAAAAACCAATCATTCCTACTCCAAGAATAAAAAGTTGTTTGCTTCACATCTTCACTAGTCCCATCTTGACCTTGACAACAACCAATCATTTTAAAATAGAAATAAAACTTGTTTACGTGGTTTCCACTGACCTTGAATCAAGGTCAGGATCTAAGTCAACATTACTTGCTTACCAAAGAATAATTTGGACAACCGATTTTCCGAAAAAAATATCATCTCTTAGTAATTCATGTACATTTCAATAGCATGTAATGAAAAATAAAAAGAATTTTAAACTGACCAATACTATTAAATTAAAACAAATATAGATGAAGTCAGATATACATAACACCCGAAAAGATACGTTTAGGACTTCGGTTCTTAGAGCCTCACAGATGTGAATTATTTCTATGCAAGGTAAGAAAGTGTGAACATGAGTTTTAATATTAATATATTTTTACCTATTAAGTTTTAAGAAGTATTCAATTTCCAATTCATTCATGGAATATTTCTATTCTCAGCTGTTTGATGTACTTGTGATGTTGTAGTTGGTGTTGTTGCTGTAAGGTTTAACGCCATTTTTTCAGCACACGATAGGCTATACATGGCGGCCAGTATTATTGGTGGAGGAAGAACCCGGGAAAACCTCCGGAAACAACCACCGACCCACGAGACGCTACTGGCAAGCTTTCTCAGGTGGCAGGGTCCAGTTTCGTAAATTGGCCCCTGGCAAATTTCTTAACTTAAGGGTATGGTGTGAGTTTTTGAGCTACTATTGTGTAATAATTAAAGATATGGATCAATTTGTGAACTAGGTGTTTCAGGCTTGTGTTGTTCTTGAAATTGATGCCAGACATGTACACTTTCCATAGTTACTCTGCAGTATGTTGATTGTGAAATACCAATAGTCGGCTAGGAACAAGAGCTAGCCTTCCATAGCAGTAGATACGTATGTTCAAGGCAATTAGAATATCTCAAAAACGGCATGGATGACAACTATTATGAATTGCATCAAGCTATTTAGTAGACAATGTTTTTCAAAATTTTCATCGATGAAAAGGCCTTGCGTTTGCACTGTGAGCACCACATGCTGTCAAAAATGGCCTTCGGATGTGAAAAATGCATGTATAAAATAGGGTTGGGGTACATAAACGTTTTATTCTAAGAACTTCATTAGACTTGTCAGGTCAATTGTGTGATATGATTATGTTGCGCTACATAATACCTATCCAGAAATATGTACCTTTTTGACCTCACTCGCATATTATATTTTTAATGAATTTTTATATTAGGCAGGTGCATGCGACATTAAATTTGTACATAAAAACTGGACCCTGCCCCCTCACATAACTACGTGAGCCGAATCTTCGACTCGAACCCACGCAGACAGATGGCAGTGATCCGTAACGGAAAGCTCTTTTGATCACTCGGCCTGTGATAAAAATTGTTTAAGTTTGGCATTGCACAGTTCAGATTCTTTCTGTGTGCAATTATTTCACATATCTGAATTCAGGTCTTTCCATATTGCTGTCCTCCGTATTTCAGAACTGTGTATATTTTTCTATGCATTATGTTAATATTAATCTAAATAAAATATTTTACCCAAAGGAAGTTCATTATCGATTTAAAGTGACACATTACAATTGTAGACACGATATTGTAAGAGTAAAGCGCATCTACAAGCGCTGAACTATCACTATATTTTTCTATATTTACAAAGTCAAATCAATAAGGGCATTTCCGATTAACTGACTTAGCAATCACGTAAGCGAGAATTTGTAAACCATACAGGCAGTTCATCTCATATAAAGTGTCCGATACACATTTTTGAAATCCAAATGGGACACATAACTTAATATTATTAACCCGTACAGTTAAATTAACAAGGAAAAACGAAAAAGACTATCTATATAACATACACCATGTCTCAATTCAGTCAACACGACTATTGTACATGAGTAATTTACACGGTTATCATACGAATACATGTGTAGAAAGATATACGTGATAGCTGCACCCATTAGGGTCAATTTGAAGTCGACGGCGAACCTTGTACCACGACAAGCATCATCTGTCAAGGCCATCTGGATTCACATTTCACGTGGGAATGTTTCATATGAACATAGGTGAGCGAGTACTGAGTTGGATATCGCTTCTATTTTAATTTTACAAACTATGGTGGAAAGTAAAAGAAAAGACACCCCCAGCAAAACAACAGAACGGAAATGAGATTGGCAAGTGTTCATAGTTAATTCAAATTGATTAATTGAAAAGTTTTTACTTGAGTACCGCATGAGATTTTAAACATCGGTATATTGTTTCCTCTAAAAACAACAAGAATCCCAGAACATTTCGAAAAATAAATTAAATAATTTTTCTGGCAGTTTCTTACGTTCAAGATGTTGGGAGTCAAATTGGATACATAACTCGTCTGTAATGCCGCACACCTGATTCACCTTCTGCAATGTTATCCTTATACGAGTGTGAGCCATTTTGTATGTTATAACCACTCCATGACGAGGAGAGGTCAGACCCTCTGGTTGGAGATGAATTAATTCAGGATGATAAGGGAGCATACGATCCTTTACATGTTGCCTACAAACTAAATTAAGTCGCCAGTCAGTAGTTATAGGAATTCCACAACGTCTTAAATGATTTCTCATATTGATTTATTGTTTCACAACGTATAGGGACCGCTCCAGTGTCCTAGTGGTTAGAGCGTCCGCCTTGAATTTGGGAGGTCGCAAGTTCGAAGCCTAGCTGAGTCATACCAACAACTTAAATATGGTACTAAGAGTTGCCTCGCTAGGCGCTAAACATTAAAAGGTTATTGCTAGGACTTGTCGGCATGGTTTCAGGATAATATGACTTGTCGGCATAATGTCAGGATAAAATGACTGGGAGGGACATCATGCTACCCATCTGTGGCATAATGACCCAGCTCTAGAGTTCTCTTTAAACTGATT
Source organism: Unio delphinus (assembly GCA_029339505.1). Taxonomy (NCBI): domain Eukaryota; kingdom Metazoa; phylum Mollusca; class Bivalvia; order Unionida; family Unionidae; genus Unio; species Unio delphinus. The sequence goes on from JAQISU010001235.1 coordinate 42,928,449, forward strand.
TTTTTTTTAATAAAGAGGAAATGGGAGTAAAGTGTGTTGCCCTGCATGACGCATTACATTAGACGAACTTGGCTTCTCTGTAGGACGAGAAAAAGAAAGAAAAGAATTGATTAAAATGAGTATGTCGAAATACATTATGTACAGTCGTAGCATTGACAAATAGTTAATAATCATGTCTTGTTATATGAAGGATTTAGTTATCTAATGAACAGTACTCTTTATAATATTCATATCTTATTATATGAAGGATTTAGTTATCTAGTGAACAGTACTCTTTATAATATTCATATCTTATTATATGAAGGATTTAGTTATCTAATGAACAGTACTCTTTATAATATTCATATCTTATTATATGAAGGATTTAGTTATCTAATGAACAGTACTCTTTATAATATTCATATCTTATTATATGAAGGATTTAGTTATCTAATGAACAGTACTCTTTATAATATTCATATCTTATTATATGAAGGATTTAGTTATCTAATGAACAGTACTCTTTATAATATTCATATCTTATTATATGAAGGATTTAGTTATCTAATGAACAGTACTCTTTATAATATTCATGTCTTAATATATGAAGGATTTAGTTATCTAATGAACAGTACTCTTTATAATATTCATGTCTTATTATATGAAGGATTTAGTTATCTAATGAACAGTACTCTTTTATTTAGGAAGTAAACAATGAAGTAAATGTCCGCATACAAAAGTTTTAATCATTTGAGAGAGAGAGAGAGAGAGAGAGAGAGAGAGAGAGAGAGAGAGTGTGTGTGTGTGTGTGTGTGTGTGTGTGTTAATTATATTCATGCCATATCTAGTGCGAAAATCTAGTCCAGTTGTATTACCCCTAAAGCCTAGCTAGTGCCTGGAAAAAATTAAAAGGTGTTCATGCAATTTCACATAGCGAGAGCGGCTCTGTTGTTCACCCCAGAACATGTGGAGCGGATAAAAATCGAAGTGTGATAAGGTTACCTTTGGGAGATTGGACAGTATTCACATTTTGTAGTCTAGAAAACTGTACACTTCCATCTGCCACCACAAATTTGCGCCGTATTAACTCATTTCGTTAACTTTGAGGAAAGAGCATGAAATATATTGTATGAAAGAAAATAAACTTACTAGCTTGTATCAGAATATTTTAGATCTACCAAACGAAAGAGAAAATTTGAAGAATTTTGAAAGAGGTTAATTGGCATGTATGCATGCATGCATGCATAGATACATACATACATACATACATACATACATACATACATACATACATACATACATACATACATACATACATACATACACACACATACATACATACATACATACATACATACATACATACATACATACATACATATCGCGAAAGAAAACAATCTTTTTTAAAAAAAGAACGATATCTAAATATTCATGAATTAATTAATATCTTAATAATTAATTGATACCGTTGTCTCTAATGTCTAAAACTACAAAATGAATAAAGACAGTATAAAATCCTCGCTCCAGTAGCGTTTTTTAAATTATTTATTTCTTTATTAGGGGTGGATATATGTATCTATAAACACACACCGGCCTGAACAGTGTTTGATGAGCACTTCTGTCGGTATAACTATGGTAGATATACCCAGTATTTCTGTCCTATTTGACGCAGCGATACAGATTATGTGAAACCCTGGATCTTATCAAGTCACGCTTCTGACTGTGTTCAAATTGTGATTCTAAACTCTGGTCATGTCATACAACGTCTATATTGCTGATAATATTTTGTGTTAACCAAATGGGAAAAATTAACTGGTATTGTATTCTGACTGAAATTCGCTTGAAACAAGGACAACTTCTATGGAATGGTAATATATTTTGCATATGCTGTTTCAACTAATTTTGGGAAGTATCGTTCACTGCAGTGTCTAACAAACGTTGAAACTCATCATTACATGCATATTTGTTTCTGAAAATAGTGATGGCACGTTTTAAAGTACACTCGTAATGTTGTATTCTCAACTACTGTACAGGATTTTAATCGATTCCTGTTTTGAGGATCATATGAGGAAAAGCTAGGATTTTAATCGATTCCTGTTTTGAGGATCATATGGGAAAAAGCTATCGCAAAACTACGGCCATACTTTATAGTACCTCTCCTGTCAAAAAATGGTTTCTGTAGCCAAAATTTTGGGAACATTTATATTGTTTACAATCTCCTTTTTATTTGGACTTCTGCCATATTTTATCTTTAAATTTGTAGGGAAACGATTAAAAAAGTCGGAAAACTATAACATATTTTTGAGCATTTTAAATTGCTTTTCCGGAGGGGTGTTCTTTGCCACTACCATCATGAACCTGCTGCCAGAGGCGTTAGACATAATGGAAGAAGTTCTCAATGAGGCGGAGAAAAAAGGGTTTAACACGCAGTTTAAGGAGTACCCTATTACGGAGTCCCTACTAGGATTTGGCTTCTTTCTTATCCTCCTGATCGAAAATATTGGAGCCGCGTGCTGTGTCCAGATATTCCAAAGAGGCAAAATGAACGAGACGCCTTGTCCGAAAGAGTCTAATGTTGTGAAAATGAGAACAGAAATAGAGAAGAAAAGTCAAACATCAAACGGGGAGATATACAATGTAAATGGGAAGGAAATCAGCAAAGGGGAAATTAGAGCGGTCTCAGAGAACGAAACGGAGACTGAATTTATCAAGACACACGAAATTCCAAAGGAATCATGCCAGCCAGACGACATTTTAGACGAACGCTTTGCTCGCCACTCTCGTCGGGAAGCTGCTGCAACATCAGCTGGCCTGGTTTGTGATCACGGAAAGCATGTCAAAGAGTACGGAACAATAACAAAAGACTCTAAAGACGATACTAAAGACTTTTCAAACAATGAAGAAATCTTGGCAATTGATGATTCTGTCACTCCTTTCACCAAATTGAGGACATTAATTCTTCTTATCGCTCTCTCCCTCCACATGGTGTTTGATGGTCTGGCCCTGGGCTTACAGAAAGAGGACTCCAAGGTCTGGCAGCTTCTAGGAGCTCTTGCTGTTCACAAAAGTATTGTGTCTTTCAGCGTAGGATTAAAACTAGTTGAAACAAGTCCTTCCACTATTGTGGTGTTGGGTTTTTTGACAATCTTTTCCGCTGTTTCTCCATTAGGAATGATTTTAGGAATCGTAATTACCTCTGCAGACGGAATAGACAACCTTTCGAGGGACCTTGCCTCTGCCATATTACAGGGTATTGCAACGGGAACGTTTATGTATGTAACATTCTTTGAGATTCTCTTTCGGGAAGTTCACGAATCTCGAGATCTACGAAAAGCTTTGGCGTTAATTGTTGGTTTTGTGATTATAGCGGCTGTAAAATTCATTGACTATCAGTAAAGCATGATTTATCTATGTTATTAAAAAATTAAATATAAGCAGGGATGCACATTTTGGAATCATTTAATCTGCAAAATCAAATTTCGTTTCTAACTGTTACCAATTTTACAATAACCTTATGTTCCAAAACTATTTGTCATATGCAAATTTTGAAAACCTCGCAATACTGGTGTTATTACTAAAGCTGTTTCAGTAAGAGATATTTAAAATGATATTGGACCGCTATGTTGGGTGCATTGGTTAAAACGTCCGTCTCAGATGGGGAAGGTCACAGGTTCGAACCCAGGCCGAATCATACGTAATACATAAACACGGTGTAGGAACAGCTGCCAACACGAGATAAGTGTTAGGACTGATCGGCCTTGTGTCAAGATTGTGATTAGGAGGAATATGCTGCTAAATTTCTGCGTCATGATGCCCCATGACGTCACTATGAACTGCATATATTTTAGCCATAAAACTGTATTGTTTAAAAAGTTACATTCAAAATCCATCTCTCTCTCTCTCTCTCTCTCTCTCTCTCTCTCTCTCTCTCTCTCACACACACACACACACACACACACACGATGAGTTTGATTTAGAACAACACACATAAAAGCAATATCATGCCACCGGCCTTTTCTTTAGAAGTACGTTGCTAAAACAATATTCAGACAAAATTCTCTACTTTTAATCGCGAATGCAACATTTCATCTTTTTCGGATATAGAACTGCCTCGTGACATTTTACATTTCATCGCTTTAATTACTTTGAGAAAATGCAATATTTCCATTTGAAATACTTGATTTAATACTTTCCTTGAAAATAAACAGCGTTATATTATAGTGAAAGATTTACTGTGTTGGTTTTAGTTTCCTAAATCGTAGACAGAATCTACCTCAAGATAATATCATTTTTGTGTGTGCATCCTGTGGCTTGGTGTTTTGTCGTGGTGGACTTGCTACCAGAATAATGAAGGTTCGAAGTCCTTCACTGATCATCCTGTAATAGTTGCTACTGACGTCTGCATCTAAGCAAGACACGAAACTCTGAAAGTATTGGTATTATAAATCCTTCTTGTCTCTCCGATGCTAATAGTGTTTTCCGTCAATTGTTTTTGAGGGTTTATTTGCATAATGTCAACTACTTTCTTAGTGCACAGACATACAAGTTTTCAGCATTGAAAAAGCAATCAAAATTCTTTACTTCTGATTTTGTATTGCCCTATATATGCGTGGTCTTGGTTAATTTATTTATGACGAAACTATATGTCTAGTTGTATTGTTATAGGGTTGTCCTTAAAATTGGTACATTTGAACACTATAGCGTAGTCTTGTTATAAACTTTGGATCCAAATGTGCTATATTTTTTATTATTTCTATCCCACCAAATTGCTATATGTTCTGCAACTTTCATCAATATGTTACCCGGAGAAGGTTCTTATTACTGAAAGGTACCTTTTGAATTAAATCCGCATTCAACGTTTAAGACTTCTTGTATCTGTTGTTGCATCCTTTCCAACCCAAATCTTTATCTCAATACATCTCAATAAATGAAAATTATTGCATCTGTACAAAACATATTTGGACCTTTTAAATGACTATACCATTATAATTATAAGTGCCGTTCAATATACATATCGGGACACATGACCAATTGTTGTTACCGTAATCACGTTTTAACTAGTGTATAAGACTATCGATAGCAATCATTTTATATTCCTTTCAACAAAATAGAACGTACACATTTGTTATAACGACCACTGTCGTTTCCAGTCACTTTGTCGTATTAAAGAATAAGTTGTTGTAGAGTTTATCGTTCTTGCAACATCTTTATCAGAACAGCAAATATAGGTGAACAAATAAGTCAGTGTAATAAATCCATACTCAATATAGAATACATTTCATATTGTTTCAAATTTCATACTAAATGTAATATATTTAAAGTTTTTTCTATTCAAAGAAATGTGCTCTCCTCTGACATCACAAATCACAAAAAATAACTATGTTGCTGCTTTTAAGAGCAAACATTGAGTAGCAGAGAGGGCAAACAGACCTTTTTGCTGGAACATCTTTTTTAATAAAATAATAAAGATTTCTACGAAAATGAAAAATATACTGTCAATAACCACAAATCAAAGCTTATTTTGTCACTTAATCTTTTATCGTTTTTTTTTGTTTACCCGCCGGACGTTTCATTAAGGTCGCGACCTCTCTGCTGCTATAATTATATCATTATTAAATATCAATAATAACGCTAGCTATGGAGTCTTATAGAGCTAGATTAGTTATGGAGTCTTATAGCGCTAGATTAGCTATGGAGTCTTATAGAGATAGATTAGCTATGGAGTCTTATAGAGCTAGATTAGCTATGGAGTCTTATAGTGCTAGATTAGCTATGGAGTCTTATAGAGCTAGATTAGCTATGGAGTCTTATAGAGCTAGATTAGCTATGGAGTCTTATAGAGCTAGATTAGCTATGGAGTCTTATAGTGCTAGATTAGCTATGGAGTCTTATAGAGCTAGATTAGCTATGGAGTCTTATAGAGCTAGATTAGCTATGGAGTCTTATAGAGCTAGATTAGCTATGGAGTCTTATAGAGCTAGATTAGCTATGGAGTCTTATAGAGCTAGATTAGCTATGGAGTCTTATAGAGCTAGATTAGCTATGGAGTCTTATAGAGCTAGATTAGCTATGGAGTCTTATAGAGCTAGATTAGCTATGGAGTCTTATAGAGCTAGATTAGCTATGGAGTCTTATAGAGCTAGATTAGCTATGGAGTCTTATAGAGCTAGATTAGCTATGGAGTCTTATAGAGCTAGATTAGCTATGGAGTCTTATAGAGCTAGATTAGCTATGGAGTCTTATAGAGCTAGATTAGCTATGGAATCTTATAGTGCTAGATTAGCTATGGAGTCTTATAGTGCTAGATTAGCTATGGAGTCTTATAGAGCTAGATTAGCTATGGAGTCTTATAGAGCTAGATTAGCTATGGAGTCTTACAGTGCTAGATTAGCTATGGAGTCTTACAGAGCTAGATTAGCTATGGAGTCTTATAGTGCTAGATTCTCTATGGAGTCTTGTAGAGCTAGATTAGCTATGGAGTCTTACAGAGCTAGATTAGCTATGGAGTCTTATAGAGCTAGATTAGCTATGGAGTCTTATAGAGCTAGATTAGCTATGGAGTCTTATAGAGCTAGATTAGCTATGGAGTCTTATAGAGCTAGATTAGCTATGGAGTCTTATAGAGCTAGATTACCTATGGAGTCTTATAGAGCTAGATTACCTATGGAGTCTTACAGAGCTAGATTAGCTATGGAGTCTTATAGAGCTAGATTAGCTATGGAGTCTTATAGTGCTAGAATAGCTATGGAGTCTTATAGAGCTAGGTTAGCTATGGAGTCTTATAGAGCTAGATTAGCTATGGAGTCTTATAGAGCTGGATTAGCTATGGAGTCTTATAGTGCTGGATTAGCTATGGAATCTTATAGTGCTAGATTAGCTATGGAGTCTTATAGAGCTAGATTAGCTATGGAGTCTTATAGTGCTAGAATAGCTATGGAGTCTTATAGAGCTAGATTAGCTATGGAGTCTTATAGTGCTAGATTAGCTATGGAGTCTTATAGAGCTAGATTAGCTATAGAGTCTTATAGTGCTAGATTAGCTATGGAGTCTTATAGAGCTAGATTAGCTATGGAGTCTTATAGAGCTAGATTAGCTATGGAGTCTTATAGAGCTAGATTAGCTATGGAGTCTTATAGTGCTAGATTAGCTATGGAGTCTTATAGAGCTAGATTAGCTCGAGAAAGATTAGTAGCAATCAGCAAATATTTGTCACTTCGTGATTCTGTTAGACATAAACTATAAGAATCTCAGGTGGCATTTGCAGAAAGTTCAGAACAATTATTTAAACCGGTCAGAAAATTTACAGAAAGAGTTATAAAAGCTAGTGAAGGTCTTCTTCCGACTCTAGAAGAAAATGGTAAAGATACTAGAGAAACGGCAGATAAAATTGAGAAAACATGAAGATTTTACGAGATCTTCCAACTGAAATACTTGCCGCTCAACCTCCCCCTGTAGATGAAGAAATACTTTAAGGTATTGACAAAGTTCTTACTGATTGAAATTAAAATGATCTTGTACCTACACCTAAAGTAGTAAAAGAAAATCTTGAATTGATTAAATAATTTAAACTTGGTGTTGTTGAAGAACGTAAAGAAAATGTTAAAGCGAAAATTTACCTCGTGTTGCAATGATTCTTTCGTTTCGAAAATCCGAACTTGTAAAACCTAAATATGTCAACTAAATATTGATAATTTTTACAGTATATATTACAACAAAAAACAGGTCAGAGATGATGATACAGACTATAATATATATATTGAAGAAATAAGTAAGAGAATGCAGAGTTACAAAAGACACAACCTCTACAACAACTTCCTACACCGCAGCAACAAAACAAAGACAACAAAACCATCCACAGTCTCTCGAGTCACGAATTTCGCGGGCACAAAAACAATTTCCAACTCCTAAGGCTTACATAAAGATATTTATATAAGGAAAACAAGGATTATTCGATGACCGAAAAATATCAATAGGTTTTGCTTCTAATTTTAGAAGCAATTATTTTAAAAACAAAAAAAAAATGAATTTGTTGAACCTCTAGAACCTGAAAGATGGATTGCTTTAGTTTCTGTTGCCCATAAAAATTAGGAGTTTATTGACTTTAAAGAAGAAGTAATGAATCATATATGTAAGGGAAGCTAGATGAAAAAGTAAAAGAACTTAAACAATATTACAATAACCCTGATGAAATTTCCGAACTTAATTCAGGCGCTACTGGAAGTGGTTTATCTACTCCTGATACATGTACTGGGGGCTGGGGGATGGTCTTATTTGTTGTCCTAACAACGTTCTTTCTGAACGATTATGAATTCTAATTCGCGAAAAGCCAGCGGTAATAATTCTTTAGAAATTATTAAAGAAGCATCTGATATTTGTCAACGATTATTTACAGGGGTATCATCGACATTTATGCGTATTGGTCTCTCATCAATGAAACTGCTGATAACTGTCGCGATGATTAAATAAGTAAATAACAAAAGAGATGCTCGATTTGGACTGAGTGTAGTCAGAGTGATCAATTCGCGATTACATACTTATAAAGCAATATACGGTGATGGACTCGGTTACCTTTTTCAGGGTTTGTTTAGGAGGATATCCCCAAGAGCAATACCAATTGCAAACCAATTTGAAATAAAAGCTATTGTTTGTGAAAATCTCCTGGTGCCATTTACAATTTCGTAGGTAAAGCGTTTTTCAGTACTCAATGATAATACACGATTAATACGACGAAAGCCTGAACCAGTAAAATTTATCAAGCACTAAAGTGATGCCTGCAAATGTTGGTAAAGTAATAAATCAAGCTGAAAATAAGACATTAGCTGAGTTGGCTATCAGAAAAAGATAAAACTATAGCTGATAGTCTGATAACAAAACGTGGTCTTCGTGTTAGACGATAACAAATATAATAACAGGTTTAAAATTATATCTGATTCAGCAATTTACATGGATGTGCTAATTCTTAGAGATGAATCTGTACGTGATTATGAATATTATTATATGATGCACGTGTACCTAACGCACGTGCAAGAATATAATTACATATTCAGGATACGAATAGATATTTCTTTCCTGCTGAGGAATGTACTGAAATCGAGTGTATACTTTTGAAATCAGATGATACAGCATTCGGAATTGGTGATAGAGTTGGTTTTGTTAACAATGGTGGTATGACATTTTTTGATTGTGCCACATACATGATTGACGCGAAAATAGTGAATCGTGTCTCGAAAAGTTTGATGTTGCTACGACGATATTGGGTCAGGCAATATATTATGATGATTCCTCGAGAGCAACTGGACCATCAATGATGTTGGCAAAGGATACAACTGATAATCTGGAAGGCAGAAACTTAACAATGCGTCAATGAGATTATAACAAGGAGTTATACGTGTATTATTATTAAAAAATCAATTTGTTTTCCTCTCACTAAGTGTATGAGTATTACTGATTGAATTCTCTTGGGTCTCTTGAGTATCCTGTCAGTCTGACATTCAACGGAAATACTGCATGATGGTGTCTCTAGTCAATGACACAAAAGTGATACATGAAAAATATTTGGCAAATTCTAGTAAATAACTTTGCATTAGATTAATCGGTACAGCTTTAGTGGTCATCCTTTGTTTTATGCATGTTTGAACAATGACAAATGCATCAAACCTCTTTAGTTACTCAGAGAAACTATGACTGGTCATAATGTTTGACATATAACCAACACATTGCATAGCTTTACCACAATAAATAATAACATATCTTTATTGATTTACTAGTAAGCTATCATATATGAGGCCATATGAAATCATATTAAGCTATACCAGCCATTTGAACACAGGAAATGCATGGAAGGTTCTCGTTGATATCAATATGCACACCAGGATATGACGCACCATCTACTGTTGACTGTGTGATTGGTGTATTTTGGGTTTTCTCTTGTACATTGTCTTCTGGATGCTGGTTTTGAAAAATCTTTTTCAACATCTAACAAAAAGATACAGGTAAATCAAGCAGCGTTAGAAGTTTATATCATAAACATTATTAAAGGCTAAATTCTTGTTTGATTCTGTACACAATCTGAATAATAATAATAATAATAATAATAATAATAATAATAATAATAATAATATACTTTCCACATCAAACAAGCATTGCTATTACATCTGCAATCAATGGGTTGTGGGTATGAATCAGACCTAAAGCGAGATCCACTGACATAATAAGGTATACTAAGCAAGGAAGGTAATTTACTCCCATATCCTCAGAACTAATTAGTCCTTACAATTAAAAACAATCAATACACCAACTATTCACACCATTTAAGTATATGAAGAACACTTATGATATAACATTATTATTATTGTTGAAAACAGCAACAGGCAGGAAAGAGGCTACAGCATCCACATAAAGTTTTTAAAATATGTTCTAGGCTGAGGTCCTAACAATGCAGGGGTGGGTGGGTGGGCAATATATAGTATTTAGACTTTGCACCATTGCACACACACATGTTGATAAAACAGGTTTCATAATTTTGGGGGCAAGGGTGGACCAATTACGATTTGTAAACGCACTATCACTAAAACCACCCTCTCGCATTCGCAAGCTAGGTATATTTGTGGCAAGAGTGTAGGGTTGACAACAAATAATATAGCACGATAAAATCAATTAGCATTTATTTACCATTGCTCGCTCTCGCTTTTGTAAAGCTCCTGTCGGGCTACATGTTGTTAGGCCTGCCGTAACCATTTCTGTTGATCTGGTGTGCATGCTAGACCAACAAATTGTTCTCTGCCTTTTTTTATTTTGACTTAGCGGCTAAGTCAAAATAAGAAAAAGGCTGAGAACAATTTGTTGGTCTAGTGTGCATGCACTCTGGATTATCTGGCGAGAAAACACACATGGAACTGTATTTGGCAGAAGTCGTCTAATGGTCTTAATACCAAATGACTGTTTCAGTTCAGAGTTGGGATCAAAATCGTCTTCTCTGAAGTGGTCACTACAGACAACTTGACTATCTCGCCTGTCACTAGTCGGTTCAGTCCAATCTTTTCTTGTTGTTCGTATCTGCTTAATCCATTGTTTTCTTGAAACAGGATTAGTAGGAAACGAGTGCAAACTAACTCCTTCTCGTGTTGTATTACTACAACCTCCAACAATACACCTTTTTACCATTTTTCACACACGGATACACTCGTTCAAATCAACTACATTGAAAATTGGAAAGCTGTGTTCCTAAACTGCGTCACTTCCGCTTTACCTTACGGAAATTACCGAGCGCGAAATCAACTAGGAGCGTTTTGTCAACAACGATAAAAAAATCCATGTTCTGTGGTCATTATTTTCATTATTGATGAGGTATATGACATATTACCTATACAAATCGCTTCGTAAAGGTCAAATTTATAATATAAACGAAGGTTGTATGAGTGCACAAATAGACCTATAAGTGAAATTCTATGATCACGAGAATCAATGCGCGTCTGTTACACGAACTCCTTGTCTGAAATGCATGCATACAAAACAATATCTGATATTTGTTTTACCTACTTTATAACTGACATTTATCGCATCTTTATTATTGTTTTGTTCCCCATGGTCTATTTTTCCGATAAAATCCTTGTGCGAACTAATACCATCAATGGTTTAGCGGAGCAAATCATTTAAAAAAAACCCCCCACAAACTGTAAGACATCACACGATGTATAATTCTTAAATACAAAACTAATCTCCTTCCCAATCCAACACTTTAAAAACATTCTGTACATAATTTGAAGCAAAAAGAAGCATTTTTGTACAGCATTATGGAAGAAAGAATATTAAGAATTTAGGATATTTATTGTAGCGCCCTCTTAAGGTGTATGGGGGAATTAGTCACAAATACAAGAAGGTTTCTTCTTGTAATATGTTTTAATAGAATGCTGACTCCCTGCACAACATTTGAATTGGCTATATATGCCAACCTAACGGACTTCAGAGAGAGCATTCCCTAAAAACCTTTGCCTAGTACTAAATTCTGATCTGCTTGTGTTACTTGCAGACACTTTATCTAACTATAATCTACATATTAAAATGCATATAATCTAAATTATGTAATCCACAATAAAGCCATAAATGTACTCTCCATACACACTCTTTTCCCCACTGATACTGTATGCAAGAAAATTCAAAAATAATATTTAGAATAAGAAATTACTTGTAAACTTCACCTATATGAGCAACTTAATTCAAAATTAAACTATAGCTACTCAGTTGTATATTAAGCACTTTACCGGTACATCTACTAAAAGAGCTACCAATATCCTTTTAATTTGTTACTAGTTACAATGTTTAAGTATTAAGGAAAACTTGCTATAATTGATTTTAATTAGCTTTACAAACACATAATCTAACACTGATACAGCTCTATTTGTTTAAGTTTCTCAGCAATTGTAATTTGACACCTAGCCTTTGAATAACAACTAATGCCTAACACTGACCCCAAGTGCTGTTTTATCTAGCAGTGAACTAACTAGATTTAGCCCTATAATATATTTCTGCCGCTTGCTGATTAGCAAATCAGATAGCTCCCTATAAAAGCATATATGTGGAACAGTTGTTGATGGACTATACATATTTTTACATGTATACAATTGTTTGACGGTTGCATTTAAAGCGAAAAGTTTAACATTTTGATTAATTATGATTATTAGGGCTGAAACCAATTAAATAATTAGTACATTCTTTGTTTCGTTTCATGAAATTCATTAAATGAACTTTAATAGCCTGTTATTTTCTGTCGAAACATTAAGCTTGATTTATTCAAAACTAAATTGTATTACTTTCAGAAAGGAGGTTGTGTTATTATTATTATTATTATTATTATTATTATTATTATTATTATTATTATTATTATTATTTGTAGTAGTAGTAGTAGTAGTAGTAGTAGTAGTAGTAGTAGTATAGCAGTAGTGGTAATAGTAGTAATAGTAGAAATAAAGCTGCAGGTTTAAAAATCAAATCAAGCTAACATGTTACATTTGCTGATATTACAAATTTCCTGCTGGCTTTTGCATGGGCATTATGTATAATTTCAATCTTTAATTATTTTTTAATGTTGCTGTCACTTCGTGCAGAAATAAGTAGTAATCAGACTTATAATCACTCAACGAAAAATAATGAAACTTTGAATGTCTCAGAGCTATTGCCTTAATACGCCGGAGCGGTTAAAGGTTGTAAACAGGGTTCGTGTGTTCGCAAATGTGTGTATGTGTTTGAATACAGTATGAGAGACATTTACATTTATATTATTCTTTATCATATCTTAGAATAAGCTGATCGCGTTACCTCTAACGCATATAGCTGCGTTCAGGGCAGATGTAATACAAGGTTTAAATTCATGTTTCTAGCTCTTTTGTATTAGAAGAAATTGTTGGGACTGAGACGTTGTATTAACATTTTCGCTTTCCACATACATTTGCAAAGCTAAATAAATTCGCTTTCTGTTACGAGGGAAGTAGGACGTGCGGGTGGGGTGGGGGTGGGGAGGGGATAGGGAGGAGGAAAACGGATGGGTGTGAATTAGAAAAGGGAGATGAAGGGGTTAGCAGTGACTAAATGTTCTATCCGGGTACAGCTAATGCTCAACAGTAGTAATATGGGTCCGTCTGGCGACAATGGGAAATCCAGTCAAAAAGGGCTTGGGTCCGTCTGGCGACAAACATAGTCGGCCTGTCTAGCGACAAGGGGAATTTAACATGGTGGGCCTATCTAGCGACAAGGGGAATTTAACATGGTGGGCCTATCTAGTGACAAGGGGAATTGAACATGGGGAATATTAATTGTGTATGGGACTGTCTAGCGACAAGGGAAAATTGAGGCAAAGAAAGCAAATATCTTTTCCAGGCATATGAGTGGCCCTGAAAAGGGCCGTTATGTGTAATGTTAACAGTATCTTGTTAACACAGAGGGCATCTCACAGATCTTCTTCTCTTCCTTAAACTTCTTCTCACTGATGGGCCATAGAGGAGAACTCTCTTTAAACAACCTTGCCTCTCCACATATATCCAATCTTTTCCAAAAGGCTGTATCAGTCATATGAGTGATAGTCCACAATGATCTGACATACATGGGTAAGTCAGTACGAAATAGCATGGTAGAAACAAGGATAGAAGATTCTACGTTGGACCACATCTAGTGATGAGAACAGGTGAAGCAAATGCCGTGAACTGCGGTTATTTATAAGGGAAGAACGGATCGAAACAGATTAAGGTTATTCACCAATCCAATCACGCGTTAAAAAAGTCTGGCACAGTCGTCCAATCGGAAGAGAGCAGTCTGTGACGTCACCTTCCCTATATAGAGGTACTAGCGTCTGTGCGCAGTCAATCGATGCGACAGAGTTGTCAATCATGTCGCAATCTAGGAAGACAATGAATTGTGGTGAACCAGTAGTGGAGATAGCAAGTAATGGTACAGCAGTGACTACCAAAGTCATGACAAATCTACATCCAGAGGAAGTTGATTTTAACTGGGATATTGTGGATTTTCTAACTTCACAAGAACTTGTTCCGGAACCTTCGTTACCTTCTGCTTTTTCTTATGTACACGTCGATGATTTTAAACAAAGACCAAAAGAAGAATTGGAGCGATGTTTACAAGAACAGAAAGTAGAAGAACAAGCTTTTCTTATTCAACAGCGGGAAGAAGAAGCAAGAAGGAAACACCAGGAAGAAACAGTAGCAGCAACAGAGAAAAAAGAAGACCATGGACAGAAAGAGAATAGTGAAAATCAAACGGTCACTACGGTACGTTTAGATATTTTAGCTGAGTTAAGGAGTCTGAAACAAATGTATCAGACTTCTTTATCACGACCGAAGAGAAAAAGACCTTCTCGAGCTAAACAACGCAATCTAACTGTGACTACGTCTTCCATACCACCTTTAGTGATTTCTACCAAATCATTGACAGGAACCACCAGTCCCGAAGTAGGCCTTGGCCGTGGCAAAGGCTTAAGACAGTTAAAGATGGTTTCGTCCCGTTTCTGAGTTTCTTTGCTTTGTTTTAAACAAACAAAATACCAACGGTCCTTTTCAGGGCAACTCAAATCTTTCAAATCTGCCAAATTCAACGAAAACTCAAAAGTCCTTTATTTTAAAGCCATGATGTACGTGTGAGTCTATGTGTCTGTGAGTGTAGGTTCTTATTCTATAAAAATCAAAACCAAGAGACACTTACGTTTTTTTTCCGTCTGGTGTATTCTGGTACAACTGTTACAATCCAATATCACAACATAACATAACACAATACCACTTTAAAAAGTTCATAGGCTTCTTCTGTTCACTCTTTCTGTTTTTTCAATTTCTTTACTGTCACAGGTTTTTCTTTTTCTTCTTGTTCTTCCTCACTTTCGTTTCGTCTTCTTTTCTTTTTTTTGGTGAACAAGTCGAGCTTCTTCCTTTGGGGAGGGTACTTCTTCCTCCTCTTCCTGTTCAGAATTCCTCTCCACTCCCTCTTCTGCTCATGTTGTTTCTTAGGACAATTTGGAGACCAGTGTCCTTTCTCTTTACAACGATAACAGGTATCTTGACTTTTGTCTCTTCTAACACATGTTTTGTGTTTTTTCATGATCTGGACATTCTGTAGCCCAATGTCCTTTCTTTTTACAGATACAGCAAGTATCTTAACTTTTATCTCGAAAGGAGGGAGAGTAGTCCGTCAGCTTGTCTGAAGAAAACTTTCGTATGACACCACGCAAAGCTCTGATCAGAAGTTCAACTTGTGTAGGCTCTTCCATCGTTCTGGTCAATGTGAGAGTGAAATGAATACTGAAAGGTTAGACACTGACCCTTTATATTATATGCACGTATCGGACATGAATATATAGGGCCATGGTCTTAACAATGTAGTCATTTGACTTTTTGCAGACAAGATAAAAAGACTGCATCATGTTGTCGAGAAAGGAGAAGACAGACGTTAGGAATACTGCTTTAGAAATAAACTTTAACCAAATTACAATAAAACTCAAAATAGATTTAAATAAATTAGCCAATCTGTTACTGACAGCTTTAAATCATCATATGATCGAGTGGCACAATCAAAGTCAACGCCTTGTACGATTTCATAATCTGATATTCCACAGTCTCCGTTTCCCTGTTGCTGTTCAGACATTTGGCTCATTTACACTTTCTACCATCCGTCTCAAGATACCCTTTGAACACGTAGAATTTCAGCACGATGCTGGATTTCACCACTGGATTATGCGTCTCACTGCAATCCCCTCCAATTTTCTTTTCTCAGTATAGGTCTCAGTTTACGTAACAACAAGAAGTCCAAAAAAACTATTTTCTCCCTTTTTAATAGAAATTAAAAAACACCTAAATCACTCGTTATAATTGATACAATTGAGAACTTTTATTATCTCTGGTTCGGAAATCAGATATTTCAATCAGTGGTAAACAGATTTTAAGGTTAGCAGTCTACTACACATGTCCTCAAATGACCGGAGTTAGTCGATTTGCTAATTCGTTACGCCTTGGCCTTACACATTCAATAAATTGAATACACTCCAGCTCCCTAGTCAATATACTGGCTTTGAATCATATGCGAAATCTAGATTCGGTGAATTCACATGTATTCTCGTAAATCATATAACTAATGTAAGGCATTAAATTCTTAGAACCTAATTATTATGCAAATAAGATGATAAATGAAAAAAATACGTCAAACTTATCCAAGAATTAATGTAAGACTTCCTATTCATACTCAGCATAGTGTTTGACGCTAACATGACACAAATTACCAATACGTCATCCTTATAAAAAAATTAATATAAGACTTCCTATTCATAATTCAAAAACACATTTTTATATAAATGTATCAAATGAAATCATGCAAGACCTGTAAACTAAAGCAAACATTATATAAATCGCATCAACAAATTACATGGAATTATGACACTATACCTTTGTAATTTTTCGTCACCCAAACAGTTTGGCGGCTTGCCTGGACCACATTTTTTAACGAGAGAATTTCTTACAAATCCCACGGAGTCCTCATGGGTTAATTTTCTCTTGCAGAAAAAGCTTAGATTGACTTCAATTTCAACAAAGGCAATGATAAATCCTATGAAATTTTGTGCGAAAACACACCCCTTGTTTAATATGACCAATCAGAATCAAATGTCTTTTGCCGCCCTTTCCTCTCGAGCTGCTTAAGTCAGGTCAGCCTGACCTGGTCGTTTTAAGTAACAGAATTTCTGCGGTTTCTCAAGTTTGACAACTTTCTCAAGAAAATTAAACTTTACCGTGTCTCTAGCAGTCAGTCTGGCTGTTGAATAAACAAAGGTTCTAATTCGTAACAACAGTCCCACTATAAAGGAATAACATTGTACTCGGCAGAACTCCCTATGACAAGTGCTTGTCTCCATAAATCTAACTAATGGTTCTCTGGTCTCAACTAATGTATTCTAGCAGCAGAGAGGGTGAACAGACTTTTGGCTGAAAAGGACTGACAGAAAAAAAGGATCGACAGACTTTTGGCTGAAAAGGACCGACAGAAAAAAAGGATCGACAGACTTTTGGCTGAAAAGGACCGACAGAAAAAAAGGATCGACATACTTTTGGCTGAAAAGGACCGACAGAAAAAAAGGATCGACAGACCTTTGGCTGAAAAGGACCGACAGAAAAAAAGGATCGACAGACTTTTTGCCGAAAAGGATCGACATCAGAAAAAACTTTTTGTCGAAAAGGATCGACATCAGAAAAAAGGATCGACAAAGCGTCGACACCAGATCAACTTGCTAGCAATTCATAAAAAAAAGACGCCATTTAGTTGACGTTCACCTCCTCGGCTGCTAATGCGCTAACAATTTTTTTACGATGAAAGTCTTTAAGACGAAAATCCTTTCAAGACTGTACAAACAAACTAATTTGTAAAACCTCACCTCGTAAATCAATCAGATTATTAGATTGGTCAGTGAGTTTGAAATTAATTCTCGTTAACAAATTATTATGACATCGCATATAGACTAGATTAGTTGGGTCTTCAATAATTAGAAATCCTGGAGGAGCCGTTGGTGCAAATGAATATAAAATATATCCTTGCTGAGCTTGATTTGATTGTTCGAGATTTATTTGATAATTTCCTTCGATAACGTCACATACTAAATTGAGTGCAATCACCGTTGAAATATTTACATTGTTCGGAGCAATATGTCTACCGCCGCCTTCTGGATCATTATTATATTTCAGAATATTTGCTGTAGGATTCTTCAATTTTTTCCAATTATCGTGGATTCTTTTGAACCCAATATCAATAACATCGTTAAGTTCTTTCTTTAGTTTATCCGGGTTATACCCAGGGATTTTAGATGTTTGAATATCCTCTTTTGGGATATTGAATTCTACCGCAAACACTTCTTTATAAATTTCACTCATTAATACTTGTTGAATAATTTGCGTATGAAATGTTTCCATATCGTTGATGATTTTGTTACCTGTTTGTACTACACTAATAAACTCGTTTTTGGTGAGAGAGCCGGATTTGATGGATATTAACAATAATGAAAAATCATTATTCATCGCTGTTAAGTTTTCTTTGATTAGGTGGGTGTAAAATATCATATTATTTTTATTGTCGTATCCTATAAATTTGGGAGAAAAATCTTGATAACTTTTTATTGGATTATCAGGTTTCATCTTGTCTGTGACATAATCGGATTTTACAGGTTCTGGTATATCAACAGTTTCTCGTTGAGGTGGTAGTTCAGGCCATCCTAACACTGATCTTATAGAACTTTGATAAATATCTACAACATACCCAGGGGAATTAATCTCGATCGCAGATGATAACGTCGGCTCGTGAACCGTTATAGCGATTTTCGATTCTTTTCCGGTGAGAGATTTTATTCTGCGTTGAAATTCAGCATTGATCTGTTCGATTTGATATGACCCAGTTGGTAACGAGACAACCTGCCAATCTGGAGTTCCGTCTTCACGATTTTTCCTCGCGAATACCAAGGAATTATTTGGTTGTTGACCACCAAATGCTACCGATCTAATATTAGGCCAGCTATGATATACTCGTAGTTTTGCTAATGCGATCTCGCTCACGGGAACGGGGATTGGAAAATTCACACTAAATTCGGGACGTGTTGAGGTTACTGATATCGTGCTTGTTTTCACCGGTGTTGTATTTGTTACTATTTGTTGAAGTAGTTCTTGCGACGACATTATTATTAGTATTATTCTGCTCTAATTTCAGCATTGTTGATTTATACAATTGAGCCATCGTTGAAAATTCGCTATCTGATATTGTTGTGTCATCCAACGACGATGATATCAACGAGGATAATTGCGAGTAACCGGCAGATGCAATATGATATTTAATTAAATAATCATGTAGTTTACTCTGGCTACACGATGATAATTTTTTTGTGATCCCGGTTAATATACCCGCAATTGTAGCTATGGAAGAAATAACAATTGGAACTACAACCGGAGCAATCATAGTAACCGAAGATAGTATTATTCCAGCAGCGGTGATTACTCCCGACACTGAGTATACGGTGACATCAACTGCGGTTATTCTTCGTTGGTATTTTTTTATTTTTATTTGATACTCCTCACAGAGAGAACTGAGTTTAGTTTGAAATTCTCTGACTTGATCATAGCGATACTGATTCGATGATGGAGTCATTTTATTTTAAAAGCGCTAGCATTTTCAATTACAAATTACTTTGTAATTTTGAATCGTGAAAGAATTTTTAAATCAATTTAATTGTTTACTTAAATCCACTACGAATTCTACGTACCACGTTACTGAAACCCTGGCTAGATTTTTATCTGTAGTCGTTATCGTGAATTGTTCAGTTGTATCCTTGTCGATTATCGTTGATATTGTATTATTGACTCCAGATGAACTACTTGATGATATATCAAACTGATTCGGTGATACTATTGTTAATCGATAAATACCCTTGACTGCTGCGGTTATGTTTAAAATGTTGTTTTTGGAAGTCCACATAAATGATCCGTGTTGAATCGTGTGTACTACGTTGTTGACGATAGATTTATCATGAGGAATTTTTACTTTTTCAACAACGCTTATCATCCTCGTTGCATCATCCTTTATTGCGCTGTTGAATGTTTTAAGTTCATCGATGGATTTTTTAATATCAGGAAGGGTTATTTCAATTTTATCAAATGGGCTCCCAATAAACTTATCCATGAGGTTTTTACGAAACGTCATAAATAGTTTCGTGTGTTTTTCATATTCAGATTGAAGAGTTGCTAGTTCTAACATAGAATCTTTTATTACGGTGAGTTTTGGTGTGGTTACTGGTGGATTTCCAAAAAATTCTAGTATGGGTTTGTTAATTTGGTTAATTGTATTTCTTTGTGTTTCACTAAACTGGTCAAATACAATTATATGATCATCATACTTATCATTAAGCGATTTTAATGAATTCACTGTGTTATCATATGTTGCTAATTTATCCGTAACCGTTGAAACAAGTACACCTGGTTTGAGTTTACCCCCATCAGAAAATAACGCGATAGTATCCTCTGCTGCGTCTCGTCGTTTAACCAAAATATCATTAAGAGAGATATTACTACTTTTCAACTTACCCTGACGATCTTGAAATACAACTATTTCACCAGGATCAATATTTGCTAGGTTTAATATTTCGGATATTTCATCTTCGATTAGTTTTTTAATATCCTTGTTATCAACGGTTTCAACTCCACTATCAGGTTTCTTCAGCGATGATAAAGGTCGTCCCCAAATATCAATCATTATTATAGAAATCTTTTTATCATTTAAATCCTATGGATTTCTAATCCGAGAAACGCTAGCGTTTCTACCGCTAGTATACTCATTTACCACTACATGTGGTGGTTTTAAAGATTCTTTTGAAATAGCATTAAGGACATTTAATACTTCTCGACCGCATATTGGTGGGTCATTCAACGTTTGTGTTGGTAGTGTAGAATAAAAAATTGGAAATCTTTTAAATTTCTTAATATAACGCATAAATTCTTTTGGCGGCGCTAATCCATATGAGTCAAAATAAATAATCCCACGTGGATCAATTGCGTAACAAACCCAATGTGTTCCAGGTCCATCGCTGTTATCTAGATTAATAATACCGGTTTCAACATCATTTGGTTGTGTCGGTAACTGATCTCTCATAAAAACACCTCTGAAGTTTTTTATCGCTAGTTTTTTAGCGGCATCAATTAAATCAAAATTGGACATAGGAACCATCGGTTCCTTAACCATAGATTTGGAAATCGAAGATTTCGGAACTATATCGTTCCTGGAATTCGAAGACCCTTTCCGCTGTACCATGAATACGGGGTTCCTGGTAGTCTTAGACCCTTTCCTTTTTTTTTACCAGATCCACGAGTGGATCTGCGGATGGATCCGCCTGTTGCTTTCTTTAGTGCCATTCCTGCCGCGGTACCAACGGCTCCTAACGCTGCCGCCTTCGCCACCGCTGGGGCTGCTGCGGCAATCAACCCTGGAATCAACCCTAACAACGGGAATATACCACCAGTCTTTTCCATGTTTTTAATCGCGCTCGTAGAAAGAGTAACCTGAACTCCTTTTTTTTCTTTCAGCGCTTTATTAAAATGATTAGTTTGAGTTTTCGTCAGCGATAGTTTATTTACCCCGCCATTCATTTGATTAGGTTTCAGCGTTATTGTGGTTCCACATTGCTTAGCTGATTTGGATTGTAATTTTTTTAGTTGACCAGGTGTCAACGTAACATTGATATTACTATACGACATTATACAAAACAGATTAATTCTAAATCGCAAGTGATTCAATGTAAAAATCCAAAGGATTTTCAATTAAAGATTTTCCACTGGTGCATCAATAAGTCTCATTCGTCCACCAACACCTTCGAGTAGCATTGATTTATCACTGAGAATGACAGCAACTGCTCTATATTCAGGGATAGCACCACGAAGTACACGAGCTCGGAAATGTATATCAACGACGGACTGTCTCATTAAGTCAAGATGTTCCAACGAAAAGTAATAAATTGGATAAAGAGTACTAAAATCCAACTGTGATATTTGTAGACCAGTATCGACATTTTGATCACGTCCCATATACGACAGCAATCGATGATAAACTCGTGCAATATGGTTTTGACCGTAATTAAGTTGTATATCCTCGGATGGTTCTTGTTGTCCGTTTATTCTCAGCGAGACTTCATTAACACCTAATCGATCAAATATCATATGGGAGGAGAGTTGATTTCCAATTCTCGTCGTATCCTGTAACGCAATAAATATATGACGTGGAGCTGAAATACCCTGTTTTGATGCCAGGTTCCACGTAAATACGCCGTTAACAGTTGATTGTACAACATCTGTACTCATTGTTAGCCAACTTAATAATCTCTTCCCCCCTTGATCCATAAATGATAGTAAACGTGGTTCTGTTGACAACGATGGAGTCAGCACTGGCATCCAAAGTGATAGTTTTGTTAAAACGACTTTACCGGCATCAGCATTTGGGTTTGCAGCATCTGCTGGAATCCTCCAAATTGCATCATTGTCAGTACCCTTTCGCACAACCGCTATAGTATGTTTCGCTCCATAGATAACTTTTCGGATATTTCTACAGAATCCAAATATATGATGTAGTGGAATTGCGCATGAAAATGATGTGCGTCCCCCTTCCAACATTGACATACGTGTTGCAGCTCCTAGATTGAAATTAGGATCATTGTTTATAATCATACTCTCGACATCAGCATTAGCGGCACCAGCATTATTCTTTGGTTGTCTTATAAGAAATGGATTTTTCCCAGTAGTATTTTTAATATCCTTTGCAAACATCATAGAGGGACCGGCCGATCTTGTATAATCGTCGGAATATCTTGCTAGCCCTAGTATTGTTGTTGCTACATCAACATCACGTTCTATCGACTCAATTTCCTTTCCATCAATGAGATATCTTGCACTTTCAAATAACGCCATGATACCATTATTGACAAAACCGACTTGAGTACCGGCTGGATATGGCGCTGGTACCGCAGGAGTATCAGCAGCTGTTACGAGTTCACCTTCGACTTCAATAAAGGCTTCAGCGGGTAAAAAGTATTTACTAGTATCATGAACTTGAAGTTCAATTCGTGACCGAAGATCAGGTTGCACTGCGTGATAAGCAAAAAATTGATAATCACGTACAGAATCATCTTTAAGTACTGGGGCTTCCATGTCAAATGCAACATCAGGGTTCTGTTTGAACATTTTTTATTATATACCCGTTGGTCTAAATTAGAAATCGGAAACGCTAGCATTTCTGAGAGGTGAAATCACTCAAAATCGATTCAAAATACAGAATTAAAAATAAAAAAAAAATAATATTATGTTAAATTAATTATTTAGTTGGGTATATTAATAATGTTGCTGATGAAAACAAATCTAGATAACGAAGATCAAATCGAAAATACAAATCTTTCAATAACTATAACAACTGAGAATCCTATTCAAATAACCAGAAATATTAGTGTTTCTAACACTAGTGTTTCTAACACTAGTATAGGAAATTCAAGTGGAAACATTAGTGTTTCTAATACTAGCATTTCTACTGAAACCATCGAAAATTCAGAAAATACAAGTATTTCAATAACTATAACAATTGGAAATCCTGTCCAAATAAATATAACCAAAAACGCAAGCGTTTCTAACACAAGTGTTTCTAATACAAGTATAAGAAATGCTAGCAATTCTAGTGATGATTTTTGAGAAAATATTATTCACCGACGACGACGACTTTGTCGTAAGCCACTTCCCGCTATCATATTTGCTGTTATATTATCCTGGGCGTTAGTCATTCATGATTGTAGTTTTTTATCCACGGCGTTATTTATTATTTTACTAACCTGTGTAGGCATTACTGCAGTAGATGGTAGTGAAGTCATTTTAGAAATGTTAGCATTTCCAGGTTTTGAAAAATTTCTACGAAAATCACTTCGTGATTTCACTAACGCTGTTAGTTTATCCTTAGCGGCTGAAAATGCCTTACTAGCAAGATTACCAACAGCGCTAATACCCTTATCTCGGATAACATCAATTGCTTTCATTGATAATTGTTTTACTAGCGGAGCCACTTTTGGAGCCATTCTTGAAAATAATCCCATTATAGTATTACCGAGACCATCTCCATAGTATACTCGGTATTTTGGCAATCGTGAGTTTACCACGTAGACACTAGTTGGTTTATCATGGTTGTAGTGTATGATCATTCTCTATATAGAAACACTAATGTTTCCAAATGCTAAAGCATTTCCAAATGCTAGTGTTTCCAAATACTAAAGCATTTCCAAATTGATATTTATCTAATCGTGGTGACATTAGTCACTGTGGTAACCGTAAAAATCCGCAGGATTTTCGGCTAACTCTTCAATGAAATCTCTATATGTTGCAATATCCATGATACCACCTTGAAATAACCGCCTACAGATATCAGCAGCTTCATTGATTATTTCTGGTGAGTTATTTTCGGCTCGTTTTCCTCCTACAAGTATTTCTAATCGTGCTATATCGCCGAGAATATTGCCGGGACATGTTACATTAGAGTTTCCAACTAAACCACTGCCTGTTTTTTTAGTTGTACCAGTTGCACCTTGTGTTTTTATTTCTGAACCGGGTTTTGATTGTTTTGGTAATCTAAGAAATTCAGGGTCTGATTTAGCTTTTTTTACTCCTTCCTTAATTCCATTCTGAAAGTCTATATACGACTGTTCTTCCTTCCTCCTCTCAGTAAGATTCTTAATATTCTTCTTCATTTTATATATCCAACTATACCACTCATCTTTTGATACTTTACTATCCTTATACTCGTCTTTGATAATTCCCTCTTTTATATTATAACTCTTGAAAGCAAGCTCACCAAGGAGGGAGTAATCGCTGGGTTTTTTAAATTGAAATTCTTGTATTTGTGATACAATATTAGGTTTGATTTTATCTATAAAGGAAACACCACGACTCTTCGTGGAAACTGCGCCTTCTTGTTCTTCTTCTTCTTCTTCTTCTTCTTCTTGTTCTTGCTGTCGTTGTAGTTCTTCTCGTTCTTCTCGTTCTTGCTGTCGTTGTAGTTCCATCTCCCCTGCGATTTCACCTGGAAGTATTTGTACAGCTTGTTTCGTTTGTTTAGTTCGTTTTGCTATTTTCTCCAACACAGGGAGAAGAGGCTTCTCTGTTCTAGGACCTTCTTTAGGGACATCTCCGTATATCGCCCGTTCAGTTGCTGTTTTCACACCCTCAGTTGCACTAACAATAGGTTTGAAGAGTTGTTCTGTATCCTCTGTAAAATCAGTCTGAAGTAATTGCCGTTGTTGAAGTTTTTCACGTATACGATCACGAAGGGGTAATATTTTCTGGATAGCGCTAAGTCGTTCCTTTACGTTTCGTGTGGTCAATGATTGTCCTATCATTATTAAAAGAGTATCACTAATTGTCAAATTAAAAAATCCTTTGGATTTTCAAATGCAAAGCATTTCATTGCAATTTTTAAGTAAAAAAAAATCACTAACCTAAAAATGCAAAGTATTTTAATACTTCCCTGTTGTTACACACACATAATTTTACTTCCTCATACCGTACTGGTTATACAAACAAAGGAGGCTCTCTACGCGTGGGGTTCATCACCTTCAGAGTTTTCCATTAACATTTTTAATTGTCTCACTTTACAATTAATAAGTCTCTTTTGTTCATATTCTAATCCTAATTGCTTTCGAACACGTTCAACGATGCTACATAATGGTACGAATATATTAACATCTTCAGTATTGACTAAGCTCTCACGTATAAACTTTTGGATATTCTTAATTAAAAAATATTTCTTAGATAGGACGTATTTTCCGGTTTGTTCTGCAAATTGTATATCCTCGAAATCAGTCATAATTTGATCACAATCTAACCCTGAACATAATTTTACATTTTCATCCTTAAGTTTATTGATTTCAATAATAATCAATTTGAGATTTTCAATATTCATATATATATAAAAATATATTTGTTTAAATGCAAAGTATTTCAAATACAAAGTATTTCAAATACAAAGTATTTTAAAATGAATTCTGGATACACTAAGGTGTTGATCATCTTAGTATACCCAGAAGCTTAATGCGATTATAGGTGATTATGATTACACTTATGATTACACTTACAACCCCGTGATCTAGTGTGGTAGGCGGTTGTATATACACATAGGACGGTACAACAATAGATTATAGGTGATTATGATATTTACAATGACAATGAATGACGACGGCACTTACAACCCCGTGATCTAGTGTGGTAGGCGGTTGTATATACACATAGGACGGTACAATGCCATATATCTCCGCGCTCGAGTGTTGCGGCAAATTTTAGGCATAACAAAGGATGGATTATAATTCAATGGAACGATGATGGTAATGATGTGGGCGTGGTAAACCAAACCAACATGGCAACCCATGAATTCGATTTCATGGTTGCATGAGTTGGAAAAAACACCAACCCACGCTACCGAGAATGCGATAGCATGAGTTACAATGTTGGTTTGGCTGAGGGGGATCCGCCCCTCCCCCCCCAATTAATATAAAAACATCTTCCGTTTCGCCATCAAATAATGTATCTGCTATGGGGACCGAACACGTAGTTGATATAGATCTATGTTTACAAGACAAACACTATACCATTACACCACGGATTAGTCATACAAAATAGAGATTTTTTAGTATATATATCCTTATCAATTAGATCATTGTAATACAAGGAATTTTAACCACGCCCACCTACTTCAATGAATAGGAAACACTCGCGTTCCGGCTGAGCGAACATAGGTAAATGTGCTAGCGTTTCAATGTTTAAGATCCGTAACTCTGTCATTGGTGGAAATCCTATGGATTTCACACGCGTTATACCTAACGGAGTTATCTCCCATGTGAAATTGCAAAATTGAAGATTTTCAATGGAAATTCTTTCACAATTTCACGAAGCAATTTCCAATGCAAATTATACATAAACAAACTGAATTTTGTTTTTAAAACGCTTTGAAAAAGCGGTCTTATAAATTCCCTCTGCTACTTTTTGTACCGAGGAGGTGTGAATATCGAAATACTTACCAGCTTCTGACATTGATTGAAATACCATCTCCGTGTCAGTATTAAACGATCTTACTGGTCTCTTCCCAATTGATTTACAAGTACCAGTATTTCCAAATGCAGTATTCTCACTTTGTGTAACAGCTCGTAAATTATTCAAAGAATTATGTGTCCTAATACCATCAATATGATCAATAACAAGGCCATCCTTGATTAATCCATTATACACTTCATAAACGAAACGGTGATTGAGATACATTTTCCCTCCAGCTTTAAATATCAAATAACCCATACCATTATCCCGCCCAACAGATTTCTTATTTTTACTGTGTCTAACAACACCATCACTAAAAGCTTCGTAATTTTTAATAACAGGATGTCTTTGAAATTCTTGGCTCATTTATATATAATATATCTATTTGTCTAATTCGTTAATTGGCTGAATTATAACATTGGAAAATCTTTTTATATAATCAGCCGTAGTTTTTATGATTTTGCCGTCATTGACGTCGTCAGGATTTTTGATTCTTCGCTTGTCATAATAACGTTTTAACTCTCTATAACGCTTACCCCCGCAATTAATGCATAACTGCGACTTGCCTCTTACACCTACCCCACAATGCAAGCATGGTAGAGGTCCCTCCGAACCGTTTCTCACACTCTGCATATGATACCCACAGAATTCATTTCTACATGATTTGTTACACGGAGTCTTTGATCCAATCATAAGCCATTTGCAATGATTCATTATATAAAAATTTTCTTATTTAAATACTTGTTTTAATTATAATATGAAGGAGTTCAAGAGATTATCGAAAATTAAGCCTTGGAAAAATGTTAGATTTAATCTCGATAGAATCTCTGATATACCTAAAAGTCTAGTAGATGATAAACCACTATTGAGTAAAATCAGCAACTGTTTTAATGAGTTTAAGCGTGATGGAGCATCTCATACGTGGTCGACATTTCGAATTATTGATGAAGATGTCAATATACCCATAATTGATGCTACTATGAATGATATAAGAGCAGCTGTGATACTTTCACACCTTGGCCAGAAATCCAAAGGATTTCTACGGAGGTATTTTTTTAGAATAAAATTCATTATCGAAGAGGAAGGTGAATGGATTATCAGAGATAAATTTGACCCAATCCTTAAGGATAAAAAATTTGTAATTGTGAGTAGAGATTCCAAACCAGGAATTTTAACTGGAATTGACAAACCATACTATGAGAAATCTTACCCTGTAACAGCAGTTGTGTATGGGTTATATCCAATAAATAATAAGCCAAGTATTGCAAAACTAGCACCTGTGAAAGAGTCGTCGTCGATCAATTGTGTAGCAACACGGGTAATAGAACACTTTACAAATTCCCTCCGAGGAAACAAATTAACTGATCTACGAAGAAAAAAAATAACCGAATGGGAACTAACAGTGAATCAACATGGAGCAAGGATTTCCGATATAGCTAAATTAGAAGCATTATTAAAATTTCCAATATCGGTAGCGACAATAACCGGAGAAGTATTATACGAACCGAAATATCAATCGCGAGGAGCTCCAATTGAAATTATCGATCATAACAAACACGCGTGGACACCCGCGGTAAATATATTTCCACGAGAAAGAACTGTTCGATATATTCCTAAAGAATTTTCTTGGGATGGTTTCTATGAAGAGAAATTATTTGATGCTATTCACACATTAACCAAAGACGACCCTGTGTCAATGTGGTTACTCAGGAGTAATGAGGATCCGGAAATAGGATTTGATCAGTTTGTAAAACCAAATGGTGAATTATATCGAACTGAAGAATTAGATACTAAAATGAGAAAAATCGCTAATGAATTTTCACCTGAAAATTCTAAAGAATTTTCTAATGAAAAACTACTTACGGATAGCTTCACAATTCCATCAGTGGTAGCTCACTTCGCACGAGAAAAGAATTCATGGCGTCCAACACGAAGTGATTTTCTGGAGGATGTGAAGTTGAGTTGCGTCGAATTGGGTCATGGAGGATTGTGGAATACGAAATACTCACGTGATGGTATGATTTCAATTGATATATCCGCGTGTTATCCTGGAAGTTTTCTCGGATATGGAGAATGCTCTGAATATTTTAAACGATTTGGACATCCCACACATGAAATGACTCGTGTTGCGATTAATGGTCCATTGCCTGGAACTGCTAGCAGTTCTAATTTTGATTTAACCGGGTTCGCTCGTGTGATATCATTCGAATTAGCTACAGGGTTACATCCGTGTAGTTATCTTTGGCTTGGTAGACATATGTATGAAAAAGCGTGGATGCCAATTGTGCTATTGCGGTATATGATCGATTGTGGTATGCTAATATCGTTAATTGTCAGTGAAGCGATTATTTGTTATAACGCTCAGAAAGATGTTTGGTTACCAAAACCCGATCTAGAAAAAATAATTAACGAACAACGAAAACAATTTCTAGATGGAAATTCGAAGAATTTCAGCGAGGAACAAATCATAGATTGGTCTAAGAGGTTATTCGAAGGTAGGAATAGAGAGGCTAAAGAACTCGGACGAAGAATAATCGGTAAATTCACTCAAGGTGGAAGATTTGACAATGCAAAATATTCTTCGAGATTGATCTTAGACAATGAAGAATACGATTTTATCATAACCGATTTAATAAAAAAAGGAAAATTTGTAACCCGTAGGGATGCTTTTCGATCCAATGGTGAGAAATTAGGTACGGTTGTTACCTACTGTGATGGATATAGTTGTCAGTACACACATTTGAGAAGTTCTATGCTAGCCTATTCTTGTATTAATCTATTCTCGATGATAAATAGATTTCCTAATACCGCGGTTAGAGTAGCTACTGATTCGATGTATATCCATGAGAAATACAAATCAGATGTAGCTAAATTCACAGATCCTAAGGAAGCGTGGGGAAATTGGAGGTTTAAAAAAGAAACACTACATGAGTATTGTAAATCCGCAGACGTTGCTATGGATGATAAATACTTGAAAAGTAACCATAATATCTCAGAGATTCAATCAGAATTTTCTACTGCACCGCCTGTATCCGATCCGATTTGTAGATACAAGACAGTTTATTTAAACGGCTGTGGTGGATCAGGAAAGACAACTCGTGCAATCGAATTATTTCGTCGTGGTGGAAATACTTGTATTTCTACTAACATGATTGTGCTAACACCAACTCACAGACTCGCCAGAGAGATGATAGCGCGTGGAGTAAAAGCTTGTACTTATCATAGCTTCTTTCGATGGAAAGGCGATACATGGACTCCTGATCGAATGGGCGATAAATTTATTCCTGAAATAATAATCTGGGATGAAATATGCACGGTATCGTTGACAGTATTACAGATATTTCTATCATGGTTGTTATTGAAAAATACAAAAGTCGTCATGTGTGGGGATCACGGCCAACCGCAGCCATTTGTTGGTGGATCTCCACATGAATGGTTAAAAGGATTTGTAGATTATTATGAAGAGATTAATACCGACCATAGATCACTTGATGAACAATTACGCGAGTTCAAAGCGCTAATTAGATTACAACCGGATAAAATCCAATGTGAAATAGCGCGTGAAATAATTTCAGAAACTCCCATGAATGATTTTTGGGAAATGTGGAAGCCAAATGATTTAATAATCGCGAGTAGAAAAATAGTCAGAGACGCACTTCAGATGAAGTTGTTTGCGCTACATAAAGAAAAATTTGCAACGCTTCCAGTACCACTCTGTTATAGACCTAAGGATACACGAAAGCAGAATATCGACGTTGACATTCCTGGACAACAACAAAAGCAGAATTTAGTATTAAATGATATTGTGTTGGTTGATATCAGCGTCGTTAAAGATGCATTAGGTGCTGATAAATCCCCATGGACGTTAGGTTATGCAGCAACAATACACTCTTCACAGGGATTGACTATATCCGATACAACTCTTTGGATAGTAGATAATCATATTGAGTGGTCAAATTTAGTTTATCTCGCAGTATCCAGAGTACGGCGAATAAACCAACTTCGAAGAATTGTGGTTAATGATAATGACAATACAATAAGTAATATACACACCGATGATAATATAATCAGAAAAAAACTCTCTGGTTATAAACAACAGGATAAAAAAAATAAACGAGAATTTGACATTGATGCTGAATTAATTAAGACACTAAAGCAACAACAGAACAATCACTGCGCGAGTTGTAATTGTATAATGAGTTGGAATTGGTCGGATAAAGATCCTCGCCAATTCACCGTAGATAGAAAAGATAACAATCTCGGTCATGTCAGAAACAATGTGAGGTTGACTTGTCTTGAGTGTAATAGACGCCGGGGTGACAG
Organism: Unio delphinus; assembly: GCA_029339505.1. Classification (NCBI taxonomy): domain Eukaryota; kingdom Metazoa; phylum Mollusca; class Bivalvia; order Unionida; family Unionidae; genus Unio; species Unio delphinus. The sequence continues at coordinate 42,959,867 of JAQISU010001235.1, forward strand.
CACCCTGGGTGCTAATTAAGACCCCGCGGTGGTAATTGAGTATCCTCGGGAATTACCTGTAGTTGTTGTCGAGTAAATCCTCGCTGAGGAGCAGTTGAATCCAGTCTATAGATTGGAGGTCTACCAGTTGATCGTGTTATACCGGATATATTATGCGTAGTGACACTCCAAATAGGATCAGTAGCTCTTTTTTTACCACCCTCAAGCTCTCCTGGTTCATATAAGTACCTTACAATGACATTACTACCAAGAATTGGTTCTTTTTGTGAAATTCCTTGGATTTCCATTTTGATAGACGCCTTCTTAATAGCGTTGACAGGTTTCATATTAATTGTTCTAGTAATCTCATTATTGATTGCGGTAATCACAGCTGGTAATCTCTTGACCCATTCACGGGATCGTTTATCCTGGATGAATTCTTTTGCGTATTGATATCCGAATAACCGCTCAGCAAGGGTTTTATTAAACCGTTCAACAATTGCCTGATCGCGATGTAGCGCAGTGTGTCCTCGTCTGATGGCGACATTATGATGTTTCATCGTAGATGTAACAACACCTTGAAATTCCTTGCCAGGATCAACTTGTAACAGATTTGGCCAGCGCAGAGGACCTCGTCGATAAATTTTTTCAAATGCAGAAGCTACTTCAGTAGATGATTTTGTTTTTAACGGTTCTGCTTCTTTGTATCGACTTGCAATATCAACTAACGTTAACGCGTATTTGTAACCGTTGTCATGCGGCAGAAATAGTATATCAGCTTGATGAACTTCATTAGGTGTTGTAACATCAAAATGCGAATAGTTAATTTGTTTAGGCGCTGGTAGATAAATTTGCCATATTGCTTGTTTAGATAACCAGTTTACCGCTGTAGTTTTTTTCACCTTTGATGCACTAGCTAGTTTATTGATTGCTGCGTAACCTCTCCAGTATCCTCTCGGAGAATAATAAATAGATTCCATATTAAAATGCTAGCATTTTCAATTACCAGCACCTAACATCAATTTACCCTTCATAGCAGATTTTACCAACCACGAAGCCAATTTTTCTTTGAAGGATTTATCAGGAATAGCATTTAACGCATGAATTAATTTTACATCTGCGAGATGTCTGTGTTGAAGATTGCTGCTTTTATAAGCGACATCATGAGCATGACACGCCTTATCAATAGCGTTTATTGGATACTCGCCGGGTCGGGGTAAATTTTGATCATCAAGTCTGATATCTAATCGTGTTCCCGGTCCACAGTAGCTATATCCTGGAAGGTGCTTTTCTCCTGGATACTTTGCCCACGGTGTTCCTGGGAGTTTTGTCAATTTGGCTGCAATATCACCTCCTCGTTTTTTTTTAAAGGTTTCGTGGAAGTAAATCTAAATTTTTTCGTACTACATTGTACGCATTTACCAGAAAGCGCTGATCGATTATTTTTCGTTGTAATCGTCGTCAAGTCATTTGTGCCAGTACGCGTCCTACACTTCACACAATATAGATCCATAATTTATATATAACAGTTATGAATGTAATTGATTATTCAGCTACTCGACGACGGGAACCTATTAGACACCATGCAATGTTACCAAATTCTATTCGCGCGATTATCATCGGACCATCTGGAAGTGGTAAAACACAATTGCTACTTAATTTGATAACGAGATGGATGAAGTGGGATAAATTGTACATGATTGCTCCGAGTGTAGACGATCAACGATGTTATGAAGTATTAAAGGATTTTAATGATGCCGCGCAAGAAATTAACGGCGATGGTGTTATTGAGTTTATAACCGATATCGAAGAGGCACCTAGTATTGATGATATTGATGGAAGTATTAACAATTTAGTCGTATATGATGATATTATGTTAGATAATCAAAAGAATCCTGCTAGAATATTTTCCAGAGGCAGACATAAAAACACCGATGTGATATATATCACTCAACGTTACACTCAAATACCAAAAGTGATCAGAGATAACTGCAATATGCTGTGTGTATTTAACGGAGTTGATACTCATACTCTTAGAAATATTTGGCAAACTTGGTGCGGTGGTGATATGGATCATAATCGATTTAGAAATTTCTTTAGCCACGCTCAGACAATCCCCCACGGACTTGTGACGATAAATTTATCAGACCCTCGGACAAGATATCGTGTCGGACTTGATCAAATATTTAGTTAGCGCATTAGCAGCCGAGGAGGTGAACGTCAACTAAATGGCGTCTTTTTTTTATGAATTGCTAGCAAGTTGATCTGGTGTCGACGCTTTGTCGATCCTTTTTTCTGATGTCGATCCTTTTCGACAAAAAGTTTTTTCTGATGTCGATCCTTTTCGGCAAAAAGTCTGTCGATCCTTTTTTCTGTCGGTCCTTTTCAGCCAAAGGTCTGTCGATCCTTTTTTTCTGTCGGTCCTTTTCAGCCAAAAGTCTGTCGATCCTTTTTTTCTGTCGGTCCTTTTCAGCCAAAAGTCTGTCGATCCTTTTTTTCTGTCGGTCCTTTTCAGCCAAAAGTCTGTCGATCCTTTTTTTCTGTCGGTCCTTTTCAGCCAAAAGTCTGTTCACCCTCTCTGCTGCTATTCTTGATAGATCGCTCGAAATTTGCCCCTTCACAGTATGTATGTGTAAAGGTTTGTCGTTAACTAGGTTGGGGTGGGGGTGCTCCCAATATTTTATTAAATTATTACAGATGACCTACCCTGGCTCTTTGTTGTCAGAAATTGAAGTAGTGATAGAGGGATGCAAAGTTCAGAGCCTCCAGTCAGCGATGCTGACAGTTAAATTAATGAATACACAAAATCTGAAATTCAAATAAACAATTCAATAATAATAATAGTCGTTTTTCAAATAAAATTAAAATTCACAACCCTATCACTCCTCTTTCACTCGACCAAGTGATGACCTATTTCATCATCTGACTTAGTCACTAGTGTGATAGATTTCCCTCCTGTCCTGCGTTCTTACTCATCTGTATTATGCTTCTCTGGACTGGTACTCCATTTCCCTCCAGTCCGTCTAACGTTTGCCCCCGTTCTTCCTTTTTCTTTGTCTCCAAGAGATTCGGTACCATTAGTGTACTTCCCTCTGTCTCGTACAGTTCCTCTGGTCCCTAAAATCTTCTTGTATGAACACACAAGGACATTAGCATATTCCTCAAACTATCTAGACTCACACTAGACAAAATAGCATCAGATAAGCCATTACCTTCTTTGCTCACGCATTCGTGCACAGCGAAATGCCCATTCTCTCTGATATGGTGTACACTTTATATATAGATTCTCAATATTATTATACAGAACAATATCATATAATCAGACGCATTTCTGGACATTGCACTTCTACAAAGTGTACACATATATTCACATATCCATGCGCTGATATATCCTTACCCATGATACTCCTACAAAGTATACACAAATAGTTTAATCCCAATTAGCTAATATTGCATACTGAAACCATTATACAACGTTATAATTCAAATCAACATTTGCAAATCTAGAATATCACATGAATAAATGCACGACATGCTATGAATTAATCACTTAGCGAATTACACTATTAATTCTTTACATAAACGTTGTTCATATCTAAAAATATGCATGTAGATCAAACACTACAAATGAATCAAACCCTACAAACGTTAATTCTACGTACTAACGAGTATAGTAATGAAGTATAAGTACTGCACATAATTAAACTACAATTACCAGACCGTAATAGATTACAACAATCGAGCAAATAGTCACTGACCTGTTCTAAAGCTCTTTTGTAACTTCCATAATAACAAGTTTCCCGCCAATTTCGAATGACGTCGGAGTAACTTATCGTCCCTTATAATTCATGCAAGATGGTTTAGCGACTACTTACGTTTAATTCTCAAGTAAATAGATTGAAGCTTAAGATTCCAATGGTGTTCACGCCTTGCTAAAATTCGAGTGGATATTTTTTCACCCCTGATTCACATAATTAGCAGACACTGACCCCCCATCCCCGTCAAGTGTGGGTGTATGACCCCCGCTCAATGTTTATTTGATCCAAACACAGGATTTCATCACTTACCTATGATACGTGTTATGGTCATGTTATATAACTGGCTTGGCCAAAATAAGGTGCCACTCACGAGTTCCTATGACCATGTTAGTTAACTGGCTTTACATCTCATTGTTCGCAAGACTGAGCTTCGTACATTTATGACGCGGAATTATTAGCCTCAGGGTCTAGCACATACATGCTGCAATCTGGCTATAGGGGATTTCACGGTTCCAACTGAGTTACTGATCGTAGCGCCTAAAATTACCTCCCTTAGCTCCAATGCGCATGCCGACAAAACATTTTCAGTTCCGGATAGTTTACAGTTCCACACTTTATAAGCGAAACATAAAGCCAACAAAGGATATCAAATAAATCACATACACACATACATATATATATATATATACACACATATACACACATATATACACACATATATATATATATATATATATATATATATATATATATATATATATATATATATATATATATATATATATACACACATATATACACACATATATATATATATATATATATATACACACATATATACACATATATATATACACACATATATACACATATATATATATATATATATATATATATATACACATATATACACACACATATATATATATATATATATATATATATATATATATATATATATATATATATATATACACATATATACTCACCGCGGTTATAACATTTTGTTGAAGTTGTAAACGCTGATAATCCGTCAATAAAAACTTCTCTGAACACAGATTATCTATGACTATATCCACATAGAACTCGTTTTGCGTTTTCATACTAAATATCTCTCTGATAGCTTGTTCAAGAAGATCTTTGTCATGAACTGATACTAAAACATGTTGATACATTATTGAAATCGTAAAAAATCCTTCAGGATTTTCAATAGCATTTTCATTGCTAATTGTGAGAATCTTCGATTTTACGACGAAAATCGTTTACGATGAAAGTCCTCAGGACTTTACATCCAGAGTGATCTGCAATGTTTCCCCGCGAAGACCAATCAAGTTGAAATCCTGATCGGTTATTCTAAAATTCATCCTGGTTATGAATCTATTAGCGGTTTCTAGGTAGGTTAAATGAGGTGGATTTTTCACTATGAGACTCCCGGGGGAAACATCTGGAGAGAACGTAAAGATAATATATCCGGGATCGGCACTGCCTGATCTTGAAACGTCAACTGCGAAACTCCCTAAGATTGCATCACAGATAACATGTATCGCAATAACAGATGATATATCAACGTTGCCCGGGGATCTGTGTTTGTTATTTTAAATGGTGAATTCGTCGACGTTAAAATTGCTTCTGGAGGAATCGATTTTACCGAATGTGCGTGAATCTGTGGGAAGAATTCTTCAATGAGTTTAGTAAATGAAATCTTCAGTGATGGCACATCCACCCTGGAAATTTATAATCAGGTAGAGTTTTTTTTGTCAGTGAAAACAATCTTAGAAAATCTTGTTTTTTAATACTTTTATCATCATCGTTGATTACCGTATCGAGTAATACCTTATTTAGATAATTCATGTCATCGATAATTTGATTTAACACCTTAACTCGATTAATAATTCCTTCACGTGTAACTGTTATATAAGTGAAAATCGAAGAATCTCCAAGGGAACATTGAAGAAAACTTCGGAGTTCTTGTAAGTACCTTCGAAATAGTCTTACGATGTTACCGAATCTCTTATATACACTATTATACGTTATGTGGAAACTTTTTCCATGAGCATGTGACAAAAAACCCCATGATACAGGACCATCTCTTATATACTCGGAACTCTGGTCGTTTGTTATCACACGGTAATCTTTTATTATTACTATACCTGTCCTATCGCTTTTTAACATATTAATAAAACCTTCATCATCTGGGTAATCTAGCTGTGTTTCAGCAGGGAGTAAATCATCAGTGAAAAAGTCAACGCGTTTAGGCTCTGGTAATCTCGGGTGAACCGCAGGAAGACTATCCAACCATACTTTTTGGATCCGTGGGAAGAATTCATCGATTGTATCGCTGAGTTTTCCTCGCATCCATGGTACATTATATCCGGGGAGTTTATAATCATCGGTAATATCTTCAACGCGAATATTATTTTTTGTTGCAAAATCTATCCTTGATGCAATATCCCTGTGGAAGAGATTAACAGCATCCTGATTTACACGTTCCATTTTACCGATAATTGCATTACACACTTACATGTATTTGATGACGCTATCTGGGTCAGGTGGGATTGTACTGATAGCTGTTATCAAATAACCTAGAAATCGATTAAAATCTCTACCCATATCCGTAAACAATTGAGTAATAACCGATCCATCTATTCCAGTAGGTATAGGAATCCCATGTATATCATTTCTTGTTAAAAAATATCTAAAATTAATTATAATTTGTTAACTTAGGAATACCATCAACATCACCAAGATTAAACCCATGACAATCTTCCTTCGTGGAAACATAGTCAGATTTCAATGGTTCATGTGGTAGATCCTTTATATCAACGGTTCCTGGAATAAATTCAGGATACCCCAATAGAGTTCTAATTGAGCTGTTGTATATATCCACGGAGTAATCAGGTGAATTTACTTTGATGACCGTTGACAATAGTGGTTCGTGTCCTTTTATCTCAATTGGAGAATTATCAGGTTCATCTTTGACGTCGATTTTATTTGGTCCTGTGATTGCTTCGATGGATTCTATGATTGCGTCGTTGATATCTTCGATGTCATATGCACCCGTTGGTAGATGTATTGTGTGTGTTTCCGGTTCACTTTTAGTACCATCTGGGTTGGTTTTCCTATACGAAAATGTAAAACTGTTGTTGGGGAATTTATCATTAAACGGTGCTGATCTTACATTAGGCCAACTGTAATAACATCTTAATTGTGTTAACGCTATCTCAGATGCTGCCAACGGAGGGTTAAATTCAATGTTGAACTCTGGTGTTTTCGTTACCAACGAGATTAATTTTGTTTTTGTCGTGGTAGTATTTGTTGCTATTTGTTGAAGCAGTTCTTGTGACATTATTATTATTATCACGCTCCAATTTCGATATCGTTGAATCATACAACCGGACCATCTTCGAAAACTCATCTTCGGATATTATTTGATCATCGATTGACGCCGAGATCAACATTGACAATTGCGAGTATGCGTTTGACGCGGTAACGAGTTTAACCGCGTAATCGTGTAATTTCTGTTGATAACACGATGATAATTGTTTTGTTATCCCGGTGAATACTCCAGCGATTGTTGCAGCCGCGGATATACAAATTGGAACAACAACCGGAGCTATCATAGTCACCGAAGATAATATTATTCCAGCGCCAGCAATCACACCAGATATTGAATATACTGACACGTCAATGACGGTGATTCTACGCTGGTATTTTTTCTTTTTATTTTTATATTCACCAATTAACGCCTCAAGTTAACTCTGAAATTCTTTGAAGGTGTTATATCGATAGTGTGATATCGTCGACATTGTTTTATTTATTTAACGCGTTAACAATTTCAATTTAGTTGTTTACTTAAATCCGCTACAAATTGAACATACCATGTCATTGAAACCCTAGCTAAGGTGTTATCAGTGGATGTAATCGTGAATTGTTCAATCGTATCCTTGTCGATGATAGTTGATATCGTATTGTTTACCCCGGTTGAACTCAATGTTGATATCGTGAATAATGTTGGAGTTACCAATGTTAATCGATAAATTCCTTTGACGGTTGCAGTAATATTTAATATATTACTTAGCGGCGTCCACGTATATGATCCGTATTGAACCGTGTGTACTACATTGATAGTTCTATCATGAGGAATTTTTGTTTTCTCGAGTATTGTTGTCATCCTTGTTGCATCTTCTTTGATGGCGTTGGTAGCAATTTTAAGATCATCGATGGATTTTGTTATATCCGGAAGTTTCATATCGAGTTTATCAAGTGGATTTCCCAAAAATTCATCGACGACATTTCTCCTGAATACAGTAAATGCCTTTACATGATCTTCATATTTTCCCTGTAGCTCTGTAAGTTCCTCCAGAGAACCCTTTATCGTGTTGAGATTCGGTATAGTTATTGGGGGGGGGGGTACCGAAAAATCCCGTCACGGGTTTATCAATGTTTTCCACGAGGGAATTTTGTAAACTAGTAAAACTATTAAATGTCTTTATGTGATTGTCATATTGTTCGCGTAGGTTTTTTTACATCAACGATGTTGTCATTGACGGTTTTTGTAAACTTGTTTGATCTGGTAAATTTGTTATCGATGAAATAGCTTTTATTATCATTTTTTTTACTTGTCCGATAGTAACCGATTCAGAAACACGTGATACTGATCTTCCAAAAATATCTGCCATTATATTAGATATTTCTCTTTAATCTACGAATTTTTCATCATCGTGTAATCGTGGATAGCTTTGTGAGGTAATTTAGAACTCGTCGAGATAGCTATTAACGCGTTAAGAGTTTCCTGTCCACATATATCGAGGATCTGTTAATGTCTGTGTTGGTAACGTTGAATACCAAACTGGGATTGATTTTGATGAAATCATAGATACATACTTAACAAATTCAATCGGGGGTGGTAATCCATATGAATCAAAAAAAATAATCGATGTTGGATATATTGCGTAACAAACTCAATGAGTTCCAGGTCCAGTGTTATCATCAATATTAATTATACCAGTTTCTGGTATTTGTGGTTGTGCTCGTAATTGATCTTTCATGAATACACCTCTGAAATATTTCACTGGGAGTTTATTTACAGCGTCGAGTAAATCAAAATTTGACATTGGTGTAAATGGAAATTCTTTAGAATTTTTCAGTAACGTCTTGTGAATCGACTTCCTGGTAGTCTGAACCCTTTTCCCTTTTTTTATTTAGACCCTTACCAAACGCTTTATTAACAACGTTAGAAGCAAGTGCTCCAGCCGCTCCAGTTCCTAGCGCTCCAAGAATTGCAGGTGCTGCTGATGAAATCAATCCTGGAATTGCAGCTAATAATGGAAATATACCATCGGTTTTAACCATATCGTTAATAGCAGCTGGTGAAAGAGTCAGTCTAACTCCTGTGTTACCCTTTAACGCGCTATTGAAATGACCAAGTTGAGTTTTCGTCAGCGATAACTTATTTGATCCACCTGTTATCGCGTTTTTTTTAAGCGTTATTGTTGCTCCACATGCAATAGAATTTTTCGACTGAAGTTTCTTTACCTGACCAGGTGTCTGGGTGACATTAACATGATTGTACGACATTTATTTAGATAGTGATCATCTAATTGTCCTGGAAACTCGGAGAATTTTCAATTACATGTTTTCTACCGGTGCATCAATGACTCGCATTTTTCCACCACCACCTTCAAGTATCATAGATTTATCATTAAAAAGAACAGCAACTGCCCTAAATCCTCCAACATTAGCCTGAAATTTTACATCAACGGTTGAGTTGATAGATCAAGATGTTGCAACGAAAAGCAATAAATTTTAAAATCCAATTGTGATATTTGTAATCCAGTATCAACATTTTGATCACGACCCATAAAGGACCACAATCGATGATAAACCCGTTCTATTTTAGTATCACCGTAACTGATAGTAAGTTGTTCTGCAGGTTCTTGCTGATTACTTATTCGCAATGATACCTCACTGACGTTACATTTATCAAATACCATATGAGACCGTAATTGTAAACTATCATCTGCAACCCTAGCTCGCTTTTGAGTTCCATTAATATTTTGTAGTGCAGCAAAGACATGTCTTGGAGCAGAAATATCTTTTGTTAAGTTATGGATCTAACAATGATGTAAATGGCATAATAAAACATCTGCCTTAAATTTAAACTGCCATCATGGGAAGAAAATGAATTTGAAATTAATGTCTCCGGAATGACAGCTATTATTGTCAAGCCTAACATGACAGGAGAAGACATTACTTGAGTGGTGTCAAAATTAATTACTGATTTTGACTCCAGACATTTAAAGACATCATGTACAACACAAACTCCTATTGTGTCAACTTTTTGAGTCGTCTCTAGTTCATAGTGGAAGCTGCCAAGTAAAAATTCCATTAGTGGTATGAGTTGTTGTAGCTGTTGTAACATCACACCAACTCATTAATGATCTTCCTTCTTGATCCATGAAAGATAGCAGCCTAGTCTCAACAGTCAACGATGGGGTCATAATTGGTATCCACAGCGCTAACTTTGTCAATTCTACATTACCATCTCTAACAGGAGCAGCACCATGGTGAAGAGCATAACTATCAGTTGATCTTCGTGTGAGAACTACAGTATGACCAGCACCATAGATAACGTTTCTAACGTCTCGACAAAATCCAAATATATGCGACAGTGGAATCACACATGAAAAATTACCAAGAGGGTCTATTATCCTTTTACGTGTTGCAAATCCTGCGTTGTAAGTATCATATTTACTAATAATCATATCCTCGACTTCATCATTATTAGCAGGATTAGGAGCAGCACGATTCTTTGGTTGTCTGAAAAGAAATTCAATATGATTAGCATTATCGGTAGTATCCTTCGCAAACATCATTGAATGACCCGCAGATTTAATAAAATCACCAGAGTATCTAGCTAAACCTATTATTGTGGTTGCAACATCAATATCGTTATCAATGGATTCAATGCTAGTAGAATTAATCATATACTGTGCGCTGTTAAATAATGCCATTATACCATTGTTGACAAACCCGATCGGAGTAGTTCCAAGATTATCAGCTGCAACAAATGGAGTATTATCATGTTTTGTTAATCGTCCCTCTACTTCGATGTATGCTTCACATGGTAAAAAGTATTTAGATGTATCATCAAATCTAAGTTCAATTCGTGATCTTACATTTGGATTCTGTGCTTGATACGATAAATACTGATAATCCCGTATAGAATTATTTTTCCTTACAGGAGCATCTATATCAAAAGCATCATCTACTTCTTGTTTAAACATTTATACTATAACGTAGTTGATCTAAATATTTAACTGTTTCAAACCGGAGCCAATAATTGTTCTCAATCTTGCTCTTGCCATTTTATTAATTGCGCTACCTATTTTAGGTGGCATTTGTTCCGTAGACTGTAATTTTACTTGTCTTCTTCCCCTCGCCAATGACGTAAGTTTTTCCTTCGCATCACCCAATACATCAAATGCTTTATTAACAATCTCTGTACCAACTTTATCACCGAAAACCCCAGTAGCTTTTGATGCGATTTCCTTACCGATCGGTAATAGCTTTGGAGCAACTCTAGTAAATAATCCAGTGATAACATCACCAAATCCATTTCCATATGTAAGTTTGTAAACTGGTAGTCGTGAATTTACAACATAAACAGGTCTTGCTCTGTGCATACTACGATGTACTATCATTTTATTTAAATGCCATATATCTAATCGGTGATTGTAAAACAATTTCAATGAAAAATCTCTTTGAGATTTTCAATCACTGTAATAATCATCGGTAAGCTCATCGATGAAACTACGATATAATCGCACATCCATTACATGACCTTGAAATAACCGTTGACAGATTTCGGTAGCTTCATTAATTATTTCCGGAGAATTATTTTCAGCTATTTTTCCTCCAATGAGAACTTCTAATCGTGATATATCATCAAGAACACTTCTTGAACAGGGCATTAAATTACCACCGCGATACCCCTCACCGGATTTTTCATTTATATCAACTTCAGGTTCTTCTTGTTGAGGATCATCTTCCATAACAGGATCCGTTTGTTTTCGTGATCGCCCTATTAGGTCTAGTATTTGTTGTTCGTTTTTTCGTTGTTGTTCTTGTTGGTTTCGTTGTTTTTCTTCATCTTTTAATCGTTGTTTTCGTTGTTGTTCTTGTTGTTTTCGTTGTTTTTCTTCATCTTTTAATCGTTGTTTTTGTTGTTTTTGTTCATATTTAAATAGTTGTTCTTCAGATACTAACAAACCTGTTTTTTGTTGATATTCGAGATGTTTTCTTTCAACAAAAGTTATATTCGCCTGATACGTGGGATCATCCCTATCAATTTGTGATAAATTATTTTTAATTTTATAAACTGCTTTAGAAAAGTCCTCTACGTTTCTGATATAATCTATTTGATCAGGTTTTAAATATTTTCCTTTTTGATAATATCCCAACGCAGCAAAATCTGCTAATTTAATTATATCATTTTCATCGATATATACTAAAGTATCCTCGGTAAATCTATTTCGTAGTTCTTGAACTTTAGTTTCAGCACATTTTTTAGGTTTCACCACAGGAGCAACCGCAGGTGCAGCAGCAGGTGCAACCACAGGTGCAACCGCAGGTTTAGATTTTTTTATTGCTGATACAACCTCTCCAGTTGCTGTAGTTATAGGTTTAAGTAATTGTTCAGTATCGGTGGTAAAATCTAACTTTGCTTGTTGACGTGCTTGTAAATTATCTCTGAAAGAATCTCTCACCGGGAGAAATTTCTTAATTGCAGCTAATTGTTCTCGAGTTAATCTAGTTATTTGTGCTTCTCCAATGTTTGTCGTTATATAACATCATAGACTTAATTGATATCATTTCCCAAAAATTCTCTATGATCAAGTTTTCGATGGGGTGTCATTGGGAGTGTCATTGGAGGTGTCATTGGGGGTGTCATCGATGATGCAGCCTCGACAACTATGTTTTTTTTTTTACTGTTATTTTACAACGATAAGGGTTCTATGAGTTACATTATCGAAGGAGTTATCGAAAGCGTCTAGAAAAATGGTGGGTTCAGCCTCTCGGAAGTGATCGAGTTTTCGATGGGGTGTCATTGGGGGTATCATTTGGGGTGTCATCGATGATGCAGCCTTGACAACTATACAATTATTTATCGATTAATTTGACAAATTAAGGGTTACACAGGGAAACATAGAGATACAACATCGATAACGTTCCAAAAAAATGGTGGGTTCAGCCTCTCTGCTGCTCATTTATTTAAAAGCTGGCTGCAGCGCAAGTTAGTGAAAAAAATTAAAGATGTAACAACAATTGATCAAATATTGATATAATTTCATTTTAAGATAGTGAGATATCGATCCTGCTTGCAAAATTTGAGCGGTTTGTCACATTTTCCTGATCCACGTCTTCCATCTTTAATTATTATACTATCCGGAAGTGAGCTGCACCGATACGCTCTCTGGTGAGCTAGTAACCGTGAAATCCCCTATTGTTCCTCACAGCATGACAACACCCCACCATGCTTGAGAATAAAATCGGGACTTTTATTCCCCACATTTCCAAACGCAAATGTGCGTTACACACGCATTAAAAGAAAAACAATCATTGCGACGCCACACGCTGACTACTTCCATGAATATACTCACAACATATGATTATTTACAAAGCGATCTACGCCATTTCAACGTTTCCACTCATGAAATCAGCGCCTACTTTCTCTGTTACTTTCAAGTATCTGATCTGCATCTGATACTGCTGTAAGAACAGCAACCATCGCATCAAACGTCCATTCGACAATCTCGCATGCGCAAGATTGGCGAGGAGTTGGTGTCAGTTTCCAGCATGAAATTGCGCCCGTACAAGTACTGCTCGAACGGTGAAATTTCGAACACGATTCGATACAGAGTAATTCTTCTCGGCAGCAGACAATTTCCGACTGCCGTATGCGACGAGGTAAAGTGTCCCCTCGTGCTCTTGTAACAGTACTGCTGTGTCGCATGTGTCAGTGTCATTCTCTGACACTTATCACACAGAACTGCTTGACATCTCCCTGTATCCCTGGCCAGTACAATTCTTTGACAATATGGTTAGCCGTCTTAGCAATTCCCAATAGTCCTCCGATAAGACTTTCGTGCGCGAGTTTTATTGTTGCTTACAACATGTATGTATGTATGTATGTATGTATGTATGTATGTATGTATGTATGTATGTATGTATGTATGTATGTATGTATGTATGTATGTATTATGTATGTATGTATGTATCCATTGCATGTATATATAGTGTACATGGACAGAGAAATGGAAATGAAAATAAGATATTAATCTTTGTCGCCTATCCTCATTTTCACATTCCATTCTTTTTCCTTGTACACATGTTCAAGCAGCTGAAACATAACTGGTTAATTATAGCAAACATGCTATTTTTTATTTTTATAGAAGCACCAAGAAATATATATATATATATATATATATATATATATATATATATATATATATATATATATATATATATATATATATATATATATATATTGTTACGGCTATTGGATTTAATTTATTTATTTTTAATTATTAAATCCAAATTTGTCATTTAGGGTTTAATATTCATTAATTGGGATATTTGTTTTCTAGAAATTTTAGACTGACCACTCTAACTGTAAACAAGTTTTTGATCTTGGCTTGGTTACCTCTTTATCTGACCTTGCTTCAGATTGATAAACAGGTCTTTAAAACTATTGGTTAATTTCAAGGATAACTTTTATTTTTAGTTCTTGGGGTGTGGGAAATATCTAGAATACGTGACTTGCTGAAGGTAGTGACCTTCCATGAATTTCTAGAAAATCACGTGATCACTTGTTTACTTAAGAAAAACAGTTATATAGACTTGTTTGTGATAGAACAATTCAGTAGAATTTTGGGCTTTAAAATGAACAGTTGTGTATTCATGTTTGAGTTATAATTTTTATTATTTTGTTCTGGACTTTGTGTCAATTCATTGAAGAAAGAGGATTTATTATCTATTTGGAGGAGAAAACATGTGCTCATAATTCATTTGGATGATAATTAAACAAGAACTGCATCAGGTGACATTGTCAGCCATTTTGGATTACATCGTCAAGATTCGAACCTGGAACTATTAGAATATTTATTTATCAGGACTCTAGCAATTCCATTAGTGAATTATTATTGTGAATTCTATATTGGATTAATGTTGGATTTGATTTTCTAAAACCGTAAGTTTATTTATTTTATGAAAATAATTGTACTTAATAAAATCATTGTTAAAGTTATACAAGCTTGTTAGTTTTCACTCTTTCTGTGTTGCTGCTTATTCGAGCCTAAGCACGTAACAATATATATATATATATATATATATATATATATATATATATATATATATATATATATATATATATATATATATATATATATAATGATGATAAAACTGAGGCTATTCTGATCACAACACAAAGACTTTCTCATTCACATCCTTTACCTCAGACAATAAATATCAGCAACACCAACATTAAATTCTCACAGTCAGTACAAATCCTAGGCGTTACTATAGACAGTACTCTCACACAGCACCAACATGACAAAAACATATGCAAGGTTGCATATCTTGAATTGAGACGCATCAGTTCCATTCGTAAATATCTTTCAGTTGATGCCACAAAAAACACTTGTGCGTTCTTTAGTACTTTCAAGACTGTACTATTGTAACTCAATTCTGTCTAGTTCACCACAATATTTACTCCAGAAACCTCAAAAAGTTCAAAACACAGCTGCACGGATAATCTTTAGAGTAACTCGATAAAAGCACACCTCACCACTGCTCTGTACCCTACACGGGCTATCGATTCGATACAGAATTAAACACAAAATTTGTTCTCTGTGCTATGTTTCAATGCCAGACTCCAGTCCAACATACCTATCCAGCCTCACCCATGTGTATACACCAGCTAGATACTTACGCTCTTCTTCTGATAATCGTATACTCATTGTTCCCAAGGTGAAAACAAAGTCATATGGACAACGTTCGTTTGCACACCAGGGCCCGGCGACGTGGAACGAAGTGCCCATTGAAATTAGACACAAAGACACAGTGGTCCCTTTTGAGAGTGCTCTTAAGACTCACCTGTTTCGACTGCAGGGACAAACTTAGCGACCTAATCATGTTTTGTATCTTATATGTTTTCAGCATGTTTTTATGTTTTCCAATTTCATTGTTTTTGTCATTTGTTATTCTGTAGTGTAATCATATCATTATTGATGGTGTAAAGCGCTTAGAGCTTCGAAAGATTAGGCGCTATAGAAAGTCGTCATTATTATTACTATTAATTTATTATATATATATATATATATATATATATATATATACATATATATATATATATATATATATATATATATATATATATATATATATATATATATATATATATATATATATATATATATATATATATATATATATATATATGCTCAATTATCTTCATTTCAGCTATACATTATAAATGTACAGGGACCGAGCCAATAAAATATCGGAATTAATGACATTTTACATACAGTTATCATCTCTTTCTACTTTAAAATGTGAATTATTCAATTAATATTTAAATAATATTCATAGGGAAACAAACAGATAAATATCATTACCATATCGTAAATTTTCAAACAGACTAATAATTCTTTGCCTGTATTTACCCGAACTTTGCGTATCTTTGCGCGTCTGTACGATTTACGCAAAAAAAATATAATAAAAAAAAAATATTAACCTCTTAATTGCACACACGTATCTTCCATTTTTTTCTATAAAAGTTTTCAGTTAGGTAATGGCTTAGAATGTGTCTGCCGCTTTCTTTTTCCCAGCGGTTACCATATCTACATAGCAATATGTATTCCGAATGAATTTTCTGCATTATTATTAAATGAGATGAGATACGTTACAAATAATAAACATTTTTGTTTCGAAAAGATTGTTTCTAATATTTACCATGCTATTTTTATAAATAGGAATCAACTTTCAGTCTGTGCGTGTCTTTGTCTGTCATTACTTTGTCATTGCTTTGTCGTCGCGCGTCTATCTGATATTAAGTAAAAGCTCACGAAAGCTCATCTATTTTTAGAAACAGGGATTTTCCTAATGTGGCCACTTTCGTTTCAGAAAATCGTAGACATGATCTCAGATATTTAGTTTTAATATTTGTTTATGCACTCGTATCGATTCTGAGTATTGGTAAGATATTAATAATCTCCTTGTATTTTCGTTTTCCCACAAAATGGTGGTTTAATATTTCAAATTAGACCTTACCGAGCTGTTCGAGTTCCAGGACACAAGATTTGTACGTACGTGTCTGACATATTGTCTATTATCAGTGGAAATCTAATAACACACTATTTAGATTTTGTATCTGGATTGCAACCAATAGTTTTTGCAAGCTTGCGATACTAGTTGTTGAGATCCAATTACTAACATCGGCGAGGATACAAAATGTGACTAGTTCTCTGAGGAATTTCTGCGTTTTATTAACTCTAGCCATAACCAATATAACTTCCTGGTAAGTCTTTCTATCGTAATTGTGCCAAAGTAATAGTTATCTATTTATGTTTATAATCATTTTTATATTTGACGTTTCAGATAACTAGATAATATTTGTTCTGCATAATAATTTGAATGCTATTTATCTGGTTACATTTGAGACATTCATTGCATAATAACGCAAACAATGGTTAGTTAGTTAATATTTGGACTTGAATACACTGAAAACACGTGAACACATTTAAGTTATTTTCATTTCGAATAACTTAGTTCAGTGTCGATACCAACTGAATCAGCAATGGCTGCGTCACGTGCAATGCTTCTTGAAGTTTTCCCATATTACAGAGCCAGGAGAAAAGAATCACATTTTACCATCCATGTGAATTGTATCAATGATTTTACAGATTTGATGAATTATAGATTATTCATTCTATAAGGCTTGGATATATCATATGACTAGAATTTCATCGTTAAAATTAACCATTGACATAGACTTTCAATGCTTTGATTGTAACAGAGCCTATTAACGGGGAAATTTGAAAAACAGAGATAAATGAGGCCTTTCCAAATATTTTATATTGCTGCACTCCTGATAAACAAAATATATTTTAATTTCTTATAAGAATTACCAACATATATTTTAATACGCGAAAGCTATATAACATTGAGCCAAATTTTAATGGGCCTATATTTAACAATCTAACAAAGAGCCAAATGTCATGGGGCCCAGATGTAACAATGTAACAATGAGCCAAGTGTCTGGGGCCCAGATGTAACAATGTAACAATGAGCCAAGTGTCTGGGGCCCAGATGTAACAATGAGCCAAATGTCTGGTGCCCAGATGGTCTAATGGTTTATGGTGCTTGCCTTTACAGATCACTGACATTGCAAAATTTTCCGCTAATGTAGGTATGCGAGAAAGCTCGCCAGCATCTTTCCTTGGGTCAGTAGTGCGTTCCCGTGCAATTCAAGGTTTTTCTTCCACCAGAGATAAAGGCCGCAATGTATAGACTATCATGTGATGAAAATTGGCCTTAAAACCACAAACCAAAAACGCTCAAGATATCTTTCCAACAAATACATGCACATAATATGAACTTCATTGAGATTAAATTAATATTTAGCAATACAAATATAAATGGGCATAGGTTCCCGCATGGTGGCAGATAAATATAGTGATGAACAAGTCATATAACTAAGAAAATAATCTTTGATCAATGAACACTTCCTTTTCTTTCTTTAATTTTCGTAATGGAGCATTATGGCAGAAACCACATGCACATCCAATGCGCATGTATCTTTTAGTTTATTTTGTTTTACGTATGCGCACTTTCGAAAGAACTCATTGCACACGCACAATCTTTGCTTGCTGTTACACGCAGTTTCAAAGTGGCACCTATGATCTGTTACACGCAGTTTCAAAGTGGCACCTATGATCTGTTACACGCAGTTTCAAAGTGGCACCTAGGATCTGACAATAAATCAAAGCAACCAAAGTTGGAAGGAATGAAAAAAATTCATAATTGGTTGAAACAGTATTCTACATAATTGGTTGAAACAGTAATTATCATAATTGGTTGAAGCAATAATTATCATAATTACTTTAAGCAGTATTCATACAAGTCAAACATTTTCATACTGTTGGGCATGATTATTAGTTTATATCATAACATTTGTAAAGCTTGTCCCCAAAACGTATCAAACAATGTACCACGATATATCGAGAATGCTGTTATATTGGTCTTATAATAACACTTAATACGCAAAATACATTTCATTTGCTGTTACCTGTGGTCTCTGTTGAATAAATGTTACTGCATTCCTTGCAAAACTGTTGCACATAGCGCCCAAAACAAAGGGATGCCTGATGGGTGTATGATATTGGTCATAATCCAGTTAACAGCCAAGGAAACATTCCCTAAATTTCGACTGATACACAGAAAGAGAAAGCTATTCATTGTAAGTATTTTCTCACAGCCGTATCAACTTATGTAAAGGGAAAATATATGATATTGTGTCTTATGGCTTTTCACTTTATACTTGTGGAAATGATCTTGTGAAACGGTTACGTTACCTTTCCCACCATCTGTTACAACATTACGCTTTTAATTCAGGTGCCATACACTGAATTAGATAACAGCAAGATATAATACGTAACATGGACAGAAATCGCACTACCTATATATTAGACAAAATAATGGAAACATTTATTTCAACATTTCAAAATCACTTCAAAAGTCTTTTAGACATATGTTAATTTTATTCATGGACATTCTCTAAAGAGATCCTAAATGTTAGTTTTGCCATCCATTTTTGGCAGGGCTTCAGCATAATATCTGTCAAGTATTCACTACTTAACTTCTTAAAAAAATGATCAACTTACATGATCCAAGAGTTTTTAAATAGAACTACCACCATTACTTTAGTTGGGGTGGAGGTGGATGCAAATACAAACATCAAAAGAATACCAGCATGTACACGAATTCAGAACATGCCCAGAGTTCACTGCAGGAGCAGGCTGTAGATGTACTAACCTGGATCTCTAAATATTCATAAAATCTGCATGATCTGTTCGTCGAAAATAACAAAACATTAATCAGCAGATGCGTTGTAGTACCAAAAATTTTGGATCAGGAAGCATTTTACACATAGTTCAGTCTACGACCAGTGAAAAAGAAGAAAGTACATCGTAACGTTTACCAATACAGTACAAGAAACCAGACTATGGACATACAAAAGCCAAGAACTAAAAAACTCTTATTAATACGCGAAACAGAACCTTTCTGAAAATGACATATGGACACGACTGTGATGGTAACATTATAGTCAATAAAGGGATTCATATAATTCAGGACCGTATAGAACGATACATTAAAGCCCAACACAGAAAACTGCTGGATAGACCAGACATAAGAAACTTTACCAAGAAGTAAAAGCATGATTCTAACGCTTAGTACGACGGATCTACTTACGTTATATCGAGAACCCGATGGTAGTTAGAAACTCTGATCAATACCATCAACCGAACAAGAAGAACATATTTCGGCACTACCTTAATTCCATACGATAAGACAATGTTGGCGTGGCACCCTTCAAGGCAAATAGGAAAATACATTTATCAACGAATGGTGATGCTTTGAAATGGAACAGATGTTTTCGGACAGACAAATCACAGAGGGTTATTTTAGATGGAACGAAATCATACCAAACACCGATGGTTAGCTGAGTACCTCAACGGGGTAGCTTGTTTCCCATGAATGCAGCTTGTACTGTCTTCATTATAGCAGTGCATTCTGGGATACTAAAGTAGTGTGAATTTATAAAACAAAATAAAAGGTCCGTTCAGTACTACTACAATTAGCAAATTTAGCACGACAGCTAAAATTCCTTCTGGAAAGCAGACTTGTGATATTTTTCGATCAAATTAGCATAACTATATCTAGTCAACATGATGAAGATGCATGCTGGAAATGAGCATGGGTGAGTATTTCTGCTGGAAAAATAATCAGTATTGCAGAATAAACCACCATGTCGGCTAATTATGCGAGTCAGGTTATTCTGGGCAACGATACGTCATTTCTGTAAGCATTGGATCACATGTTATTTTGGGTCAAACATCCATTTTGTATCAAGAAAGAACGGGCGTACTTTAATTAAGAAAAGTGATATTCATAAACTATACAAACATTTCACACATTTGGACACGAAATGCATATGAAAATGTGATTTCTAAATTTCAGCATAAAGACCCATTCCATGACCTTCTTGAACCTGTCACCCATAAAATCATATTTTCCTCGTATCATTTAGAATCGTACAAATGAATACATTATTTAAAAGATTGAAATATATACCTTAAAAAGAATTATGCATTTTAATTCAAGTTTACAATTTGCAGGAAGTTGTCCAACACGTACAAAATCGTCTGCTACTCAGTACGTCACTATACCGCTAGCACGAGATACTCCAGAAATTCCTTGGCTTATAGTCTGTTTCTAAATTCTTTAATAATTTTTCCCATAATAAAGACGTAGTAAGCACATTATACCCTATTTGTTGTGGTTTTTCTTCCACATAATAGCTTAATGTTTATAAAATGTAAACTTTACTACATTTTGTTTTTTTTACAAGATCGGTTTAGATGGTTTAATATCGTATATATTGGCATTGTTTCGTTGAATTTTGTAAAACTAGCCACACACCTGACCTAATTACTTGTGTCCAAAATTAATATTATTTTGAACAGAATATTCTGGTGACAATTTCCTCTTTTGAAATAGTAAGCATTTTATTTTCATCAATCGATCTTATTCGGTGTGCCTTTTGCTTCAGTATTAATGAAGGAAACCTTATGCGTGCAAAAATGCCCGACATGATTGTATGCAGTATTGGACCAGCATAAATACAGCTCGTATTACACTTTTTAACATATGCTGCATTTCAGTAAGCGAAGGTGACAGTCTGATGATATCAACCTTAGTTATTTATCTCTATCCAACAGCTGAAGTCCCAAGCCAATAACACTATTAGAGGAATCTAATCATTTTTATTGTTGCAATAATTTAATCATTGAGTAATATATGTTTTGAAGCAAATCATATAATTCGTACGAAACAATGAAGTTTTCAAATTTTTTTATTAATAGCATCCTGTCATTCGCTTCCTTGAAGTAAGTAGACTCTAGTAACTATGTGGTTAAACGTTACTAAAATAAATAAAAATACCAAGTAGTTGCTTTTTATGTAGGCAGTTTTATAACTTATAGTTAATATGAACTGGACTCTATTCCATTACTGTTACATATTTATTTAATGTGTCAAGACGGACTATTAAGACCTTAGACTGCATTGAAAATGAAATTTTTTTCTGCTCGAGTAATGGGTTTGGATTTTGAGTATTGTTATAAAAAATCCTCTTGTCCTATACAAAAGTAAAGCTGCATTTTCAAGCCAGAAAACAAAGCCCGCATAATTATTGCAAAACAACTTGTATTTATCTTTATTTAGGATCCAGTTTTAATACAGTACGTTCTTTTATATAATGCAAATGCTTTTTAATTGGTTTCTAAAAACTAGTTTTTTAATTCTAGGTGAAGTAGTTGTAAGAGCTGTGCTATTCAACAACACATTTATCCTAAAAATGGATGTTTTATTGCCGAATAACTGGATATTTATCCATTCGTGTTTTCAGAGAGAGTTAGAAAGATTTTTGTTGGCCTTTGTAAATTCTGGAATATGTATATTCTTGCTGTCAATGTTGCATGCCATTGAGATATTTTCTGAGATTTTGTCTAAGTGTACTAAAGTATCTGCTAACCATAGTTAATCTGTTCCAGTGTATGTCATAAACACAGTCTAATCTGTTCCAGTGTATGTCATAAACACAGTCTAATCTGTTCCAGTGTATGCCATAAACACAGCAGCTTAATTACATTTCCAGGTTGGAATTGAATTTGAGATTTTTGTATTATTTCATTTCAGCATAAAATTGAAATTTGGGATAGCAATTGGTCTGTTATTGGAAGCTAAAAGGTTTCAGGTAATTGTGAATAAAATACTGATAATAAAGAAGGGGAAATTTAGGACTTCAGAAGATTTTAGACTTGAAAGGATTTCGGTGTGTATCTGTTTGTATTGTAAGGGAGATGATATGCAAAACTGCAGTTGAATACACTGACTGGTTCTTCAACTCTGCTGGTTAAATGTTATAGTCAGTTGAAAGATCTGGAAAGGAAAACGGATAGTGACCGTCACATTTGAAATAAACTTACCAAGCAAAACAAGGCTTATTTTGGCGAACCAGCCAAAATATATTTAAAATGACATTATGATTTAGACTTGTTACTGAACTGTCACATTTGTAACAGGATTAGTCTAATAAATACTACTGTTGTCAGTCTTAATTCCTTTAGCAGAATAGTAAACCTTTTTTAAATTGTTTCATTTTCTGGGACGGACAACGTTCTGGATCATGATGTTATTGGAGTATTTATTGCAGCATGGGTACTGAAAATTTCAATTTAAAAGCAGGTTAAATTATTTGATATATTTTCTATTTTAGCCAGTCGATATATAGTTGCTTACTCTCACTAAGTCTAGATCATTGATTTAGTTCTCTCTTTTTCCCCACCCTCTCTTTTTCATTTTGTTGAGTCATATTCATGCAAGTTATTTAGCTATGTAGCCAGGATGAATTCACATGTCTGTTTTAGTTTTCTTCAGGTGTGCTTCCTCACCAGTTTTGAAGGGAAGAAATCTGGTTTGGTTTGATATTAAGTGACATTAATTGTACATATCCCGTGACAATCAGTTTCACGGGATAATCCTGTTTAACTGAGTCTGTTGTCCTGGATATCGGCATGGCACTGATGCTGGCCTGGGTTATTATAAGCAAGTTATGGAAAGGTAAACCAAGAGGTGAGACATACAATGTTTTTATATATAGTTCTAATCTCTTAATGTCTGCATTAGAGTTGAAAATATTTGTTAGTCTTGTGATTGTTTGGGGGTGGTGTGCAAACTCGCTTTAGAAATAAAAATGTTTACCAAAATGAATTGTTAGACTTTGTTAAAGTTCATAGTTCTATGAAATCCTACATTTCTCCTCTGCCTTGAGTACAGTATGAAATCGTTGTTTCAGCTCTGCTTTGAGCACAATTTCTTCAAAATGGAATGGATTTTAAAGTTCCTTTTGACCATGTCTGTAGTAAGGGTGATCTATTTATTCATCAAAACGGAAGATAACTGGAGTCAATAATGCACTCAAATAATGAACTACCAGACTATAGCTTTGTATTCTTGTTGATATTTGAAATATATAAGGATTTGGTAGTCCCCCATGCTGAGACTTCTGTTCAATGTTTTGCCTCTCAGACACTTACCAATGGTAACTATTTATAGTCATGTAAGTATCTCTCAGACACTTACCAATGGTAACTATTTATAGTCGCATAACTATCTCTCAGACACTCACCAATAATAACTATTTATAGTCACGTAACTATCTCTCAGACACAATTACCAATGGTAACTATTATAGTCACGTAACTATCTCACTGACACTTACCAATGGTAACTATTTATAGTCACGTAGTAAGGCTTGATTTTTCAAAAATACTTTTATTTTTGTTTCAGTTGATCGATGTAAATGTTAATTCACATAGCAATATTAAATATTTATTAAACTTCTTTAAATTAAACTGAATAAGGTGTGTTTATAATGTGATATATACCGTCCATTGTCTTTTACGAAGTTTATAATGTGATATGTACAGTCCATTGTCTTTTACGTAGTTTATAATGTGATATGTACAGTCCATTGTCTTTTACGAAGTTTATAATGTGATATGTACAGTCCATTGTCCTTTACGTGGTTTATAATGTGATATATACCGTCCATTGTCTTTTACGAAGTTTATAATGTGATATGTACAGTCCATTGTCCTTTACGTGGTTTATAATGTGATATATACCGTCCATTGTCTTTTACGAAGTTTATAATGTGATATGTACAGTCCATTGTCTTTTACGAAGTTTATAATGTGATATGTACAGTCCATTGTCCTTTACGTAGTTTATAATGTGATATGTACAGTCCATTGTCTTTTACGAAGTTTATAATGTGATATGTACAGTCCATTGTCCTTTACGTGGTTTATAATGTGATATATACCGTCCATTGTCTTTTACGAAGTTTATAATGTGATATGTACAGTCCATTGTCCTTTACGTGGTTTATAATGTGATATATACCGTCCATTGTCTTTTACGAAGTTTATAATGTGATATGTACAGTCCATTGTCCTTTACGTGGTTTATAATGTGATATGTACAATCCATTGTCTTTTACGTAAATCATAAGATTGTGACCAGTCTTTTCTCAATCCACATGATTCTCAGTTAGAAAAGCTTTTTGCTACTAGTGGAATGATTTGATCTTCAAATAAACTGAAAGTATTTCTTCACTTTTCCAGAAAAGAGCAAGTCAACCAGTGTGGATTCATCTGGGTCACTTGAAATAACCCAGTCAACCAGTGTGAAGTTAAATCGGTCACTTGACATAACCCAGTCAACCATTGTGAAGTCAAATGTGTCACTTGCAAAAGATCCATCAAAGTACCAAGAGAAAAGGTAAAATAAGATTAGTTTAACAGATCCATCAAAGTACCAAGATAAAGGGAAAAATAAGATTAGTTTAACAGATCCATCAAAGTACCAAGAGAAAGGGTAAAATAAGAATAGTTTAACAGATCCATCAAAGTACCAAGAGAAAGGGTAAAATAAGATTAGTTTAACAGATCCATCAAAGTACCAAGAAAAAAGGTAAAATAAGATTAGTTTAACAGATCCATCAAAGTACCAAGAGAAAGGGTAAAATAAGAATAGTTTAACAGATCCATCAAAATACCAAGAGAAAGGGTAAAATAAGATTAGTTTAACAGATCCATCAAAGTACCAAGAAAAAAGGTAAAATAAGATTAGTTTAACAGATCCATCAACGTACCAAGAGAAAGGGTAAAATAAGATTAGTTTAACAGATCCATCAAAGTACCAAGAAAAAGGGTAAAATAAGATTAGTTCAACAGATCCATCAAAGTACCAAGAGAAAGGGTAAAATAAGATTAGTTAAACAGATCAATCAAAGTACCAAGAGAAAGGGTAAAATAAGAATAGTTTAACAGATCCATCAAAATACCAAGAGAAAGGGTAAAATAAGATTAGTTTAACAGATCCATCAAAGTACCAAGAAAAAAGGTAAAATAAGATTAGTTTAACAGATCCATCAAAGTACCAAGAGAAAGGGTAAAATAAGAATAGTTTAACAGATCCATCAAAATACCAAGAGAAAGGGTAAAATAAGATTAGTTTAACAGATCCATCAAAGTACCAAGAAAAAAGGTAAAATAAGATTAGTTTAACAGATCCATCAACGTACCAAGAGAAAGGGTAAAATAAGATTAGTTTAACAGATCCATCAAAGTACCAAGAAAAAGGGTAAAATAAGATTAGTTCAACAGATCCATCAAAGTACCAAGAGAAAGGGTAAAATAAGATTAGTTAAACAGATCAATCAAAGTACCAAGAGAAAGGTTTAATCTTTCAAAAGCAGTTTTGCCTGTCATTGTAAACATTTTGATTCAATGGCAGTTAATTCAAATAAATGACAATAAATATTCAAACAATTCTCTTTTTTCGATAGCCTATCAGTAAATTTCCCCACTTAAAACCAACCTAATACATTTTAAATGAACATGGAAGAAAGAAGAAAAAACTGAAAGTTTAATTTTAAAATTTCACTTAACTATCCCTTATTCAAAGTATTTTTTTGAATATTTGCAAGGGTTAAAGGTTGTAGGGGAAAACAAATCTCTCTCAAGTTGCAATTTCTTGACTTGTTTTAATAATTTAAAATAAATATTTAACTAGTAAACTTTAAGGAACAGACTTTGCAACAAAATCAATGAACCAGAAAAGAACTAACTTTTTGACAAAATCAAACCAAACTAAGAAGTAAAAATAGACTCCACAAGGACCAAATATAGGAAACAACCAATAGCACATATTATGGCTAAAACTATGAAGAAAATTCCAACAAGCACGTGGAACAAAAATACAAATACGAACATAAAATGTAAGAAAAATAAAACATATGCATGTAATAGTGGTCTAGATGTGCTTTTTGATATTAGAAAGTCTTTAGTTTCAATATATTTTACCTTTTGGTTTTAGAAAGTCTTTACCTTCTATATATTTTACCTTTCAGTACAAATATTTATCACTCATTTCATCCATATATTCACTGTTTATCACTCATTTCATCCATATATTCACTGTTTAGTTTCTGGAACAAAACTGCAAAACATTTTAATGTATGAAGATATTAACTAGAAATCTAGATGTGTTATACCAGTAAACTAGATCTGTCAAACATCACACTAGATGTGTTATACCAGTAAACTAGATCTGTCAAACATCACACTAGATGTGTTATACCAGTAAACTAGATCTGTCAAACATCACACTAGATGTGTTATACCAGTAAACTAGATCTGTCAAACATCACACTAGATGTGTTATACCAGTAAATTAGATCTGTCAAACAGCACACTAGATGTATTATACCAGTAAACTAGATCTGTCAAACATCACACTAGATGTGTTATACCAGTAATCTAGATCTGTCAAACATCACACTAGATGTGTTATACCAGTAAACTAGATCTGTCAAACATCACACTAGATGTGTTATACCAGTAAACTAGATCTGTCAACAGCACACTAGATGTGTTACACCAGTAAACTAGATCTGTCAAACATCACACTAGATGTGTTATACCAGTAAACTAGATCTGTCAAACATCACACTAGATGTGTTATACCAGTAAACTAGATCTGTCAAACATCACACTAGATGTGTTATACCAGTAAACTAGATCTGTCAAACATCACACTAGATGTGTTATAATAGTAAACTAGATCTGTCAAACATCACACTAGATGTGTTATACCAGTAAACTAGATCTGTCTAACATCACACTAGATGTGTTATACCAGTAATCTAGATCTGTCAAACATCACACTAATAATCTAGATATGTTACACTAGTAGTTTACATACATCACACTAATAATCTAGATATGTCACACTAGTAGTTTACATACATCGCACTAATATTCTAGATATGTCACACTAGTAGTTTACATACATTGCACTAATAATCTAGATATGTCACACTAGTAGTTTACATGCATCACACTAATAATCCAGTTATGTCACACTAGTAGTTTACATGCATCACACTAATAATCTTGATATGTTACACTAGTAGTTTACATACATGACACTAATAGTCTAAATATGTCACACTAGTAGTTTGCATGCATCACAATAATAATCTTGATATGTCACACTAGTAGTTTACATGCATCACACTAATAATCTTGATATGTCACATTACTAGTTAACATCCAACACACTAATAATCTTGATATGTCACACTAGTAGTTTACATGCATCACACTAATAATCAAGATTAGTCACAATAGTTCTTTGCATGCAGCACACTGATAATCTTGATATGTGACACTAGTAGTTTACATGCATCACATTAATAATCTAGATATGTCACACAAGTAGTTTACATACATTGCACTAATATTCTAGATACGTCACACTAGTAGTTTACATACATTGCACTAATAATCTTGATATGTTAAACAAGTAGCTTACATGCATCACACTAATATTCTTGATATGACACACTAGTAGTTTGCATGCATCACACTAATATTCTAGATATGTGACACTGGTAGTTTACAGGCATCACACTAATATTCTAGATATGTCATACTAGTAGTTTACATGCATCACACTAATAATAAAGATATGTCACACTAGTAGTTTACATGCATCACACTAATAATCTTGATATGTCACACTAGTAGTTTACATGCATCACACTAATAATAAAGATATGTCACACTAGTAGTTTACATGCATCACCTAATATTCTAGATATGTGACACTAGTAGTTTACATGCATCACACTAATAATCTAGATATGTCACACTAGTAGTTTACTTGCATCACAATAATATTCTAGATATGTGACACTAGAAGTTTACATGCATCAGACTAATAATCTAGATATGTCACACTAGTAGTTTACATGCATCACACTAATAATCTTGATATGTCACACTAGTAGTTTACATGCATCACACTAATAGTGTCGATATGACACTCTAGTAGTTTACATGCATCACATTAATAATCTAAATATGTCACACTAGTAGTTTACATGCATCACATTAATAATCTAGATATGTCACACTGGTAGTTTACATGCATCACAATAATAATCTTGATATTTTACACTAGTAGTTTACATGCATCACACTAATAATCTTAAAATGTCACACCAGTAGCTTACAGGCATCACACTAATAATCTAGCTATGTCACATTAGTAGTTTACATGCATCAACTATTACTCTTTCTATGTCACACTATTAGTATGTCACACTATTAGTTAACATGCAATACACTGATAATCTTTATATGTGACACTAGTAGTTTACATGCATCAACAAATAATCTTGATATGTCACACCAGTAGTTTACATGCATCACACTAATAATCTAGATATCTCACACTAGTACCTTACATGCATCACACTAATAATCTTGATATGTGACACTAGTAGTTTACATGCATCACACTAATATTCTAGATATGTGACATTAGTAGTTTACATGCATCACACTAATAATCTAGATATGTCACACTAGTAGTTTACATGCATCACATTAATAATCTTGATATGTCACACTAGTAATTAACATGCATCACACTAATAATCTAGATATGTCACACTAGTAGTTTACATGCATGAACTATTAATCTTTCTATGTCACACTATTAGTATGTCACACTATTAGTTAACATGTATTACACTGATAATCTTTATATGTGACACTGGTAGTTTACATGCATCAACAAATAATCTTGATATGTCACACCAGTAGTTTACATGCATCACACTAATAATCTAGATATCTCACACTAGTAGCTTACATGCATCACACTAATAATCTTGATATGTGACACTAGTAGTTTACATGCATCACACTAATATTCTTGATATGTGACACTAGTAGTTTACATGCATCACACTAATAATCTTGATATGTGACACTAGTAGTTTACATTCATCACACTAATATTCTAGATATGTGACACTAGTAGTTTACATGCATCACATTAATAATCTTGATATGTCACACTAGTAGTTAACATGAATCACACTAATAATCTAGATATGTCACACTAGTAGTTTACATGCATCACACTAATAATCTTGATATGTCACACTAGTAGTTTACATGCATCACATTAATAATCTAAATATGTCACACTAGTAGTTTACATGCATCACATTAATAATCTAGATATGTCACACTGGTAGTTTACATGCATCACACTAATAATCTTGATATTTTACACTAGTAGTTTACATGCATCACACTAATAATCTTAATATGACACACTATTAGTTTACAGGCATCACACTAATAATCTAGCTATGTCACACTAGTAGTTTACATGCATCAACTATTACTCTTTCTACGTCACACTATTAGTATGTCACACTATAAGTTAACATGCAATACACTGATAATCTTTATATGTGACACTAGTAGTTTATATGCATCAAATAATAATCTTGATATGTCACACTAGTAGTTTACATGCATCGCACTAATAATCTTGATATGACACTCTAGTAGTTTACATGCATCACATTAATAATCTAGATATGTCACACTAGTAGTTTACATAAATCACACTAATAATCTTGATATGTCACACTAGCAGTTTACATACGTCACTCTAATATTCTAAATTTGTCACACGAGCAGTTAACAGGCATCACACTAATAACCTAGATATGTCATACTAGTAGTTTACATGCATCACACGTGTAATCTAGATATGTCACACTAGTAGTTTACATGCATCACATTAATATTCTAGCTATGTCACACTAGTAGTTTACATGCAACACGATAATAATCTAGCTATGTCACACTAGTAGTGTGCATGCATCACACTAATATTCTAGATATGTCACATTAGTAGTTTACAGGTATCACGCTAATAATCTTGATATGTGACACTAGTAGTTTACATGCATCACACTAATATTCTAGATATGTCACACTAGTTGTTTAGAGGCATCACACTAATAATTTTGATACGTCACACTAGTAGTTTGCATGCATCACACTAATAATCTTGATATGTCACACTAGTCGTTCACATGCATCATACTAATATTCTAAGTATGTCACACTAGTAGTTTGCATGCATCTAACTAATAATCTTGATATGTCACACTAGTAGTTAACATACAATTTACTAATACTCTTGATATATCACACTAGTAGTTTTCTTGCATCACACTAATAATCTTGATATGTTACACTAGTAGTTTACATGCATCACACTAATAATCTAGATATGTCACACTAGTAATTTACATGTGTCACACTAATAATCTTGATATGTCACTCTACGAGGCTACATGCATCACACTAGAAATCTTGATATGTGACACTAGTAGTTTACATGCATCACACTAATAATCTAGATATGTCACACTAGTAATTTACATGTGTCACACTAATAATCTTGATATGTTCACACCAGTAGTTTGCATACATCACAATTTTACTATAGTTATTTTAGACTAGTAGTTTACATGCATCACACTAATAATCGTGATATGTTACACTAGTAGTTAACATGCATTACACTAATAATATTGATATGTCACACTAGGAGGCTACATGCATCACACTAAAGATCTTGATATGTCACACAAGTAGTTTACATGCAACACACTAATAATCTAGCTATGTCACACTAGTAGTTTACATACATCACTCTATTAATTGTTATTTGTCACACTAGTAGTTAACATGCATTACACTAATAATCTTGATATGTTACACTTGGAGGCTACATGCATCACACTAATAATCTTGATATGTGACACTAGTAGTTTACATGCATCACAATTTTACTCTAGTTATGTGAGACTAGTAGTTTACATGCATCAACTATTACTCTAGATATGTCACACTGGTTGTTTACAGTCATCACACTAACAATTGTGATATGTCACACTAGTATTTAACATGCATTACACTAATAATCTTGATATGTCACACTACGAGGCTACATGCTTCACACCAGAAATCTTGATATGTGACACTAGTAGTTTACCTGCATCACACTAATAATCTTGATATGTGACACTAGTAGTTTACATGCATCACACTAATATTCTAGATATGTCACACTAGTAGTTTACACGCATCACACTAATAATCTTGATATGTCACACTAGTAGTTAACATACATTGCACTAATATTATTGATATGTCACACTAGTAGTTTACAGGCATCACACTAATAATCTTGATATGTTACACTAGTAGTTTACATACATCAAAATTTAACTCTAGTTATGTTACACTAGTAGTTAACATGCATTACACTAATAATCTTGATATGTCACACTACGAGGCTACATTCATCACTAGAAATCTTGATATGTGACACTAGTAGTTTACATGTATCACACTAAAAATGGTGATATGTCACACTAGTAGTTTACATGCAACACACTAATAATTGTTATATGTCACACTAGTAGTTAACATGCATTACACTAATAATCTTGATATGTTACACTTGGAGGCTACATGCATCACACTAATAATCTTGATATGTGACACTAGTAGTTTACATACATCACAATTTTACTCTAGTTATGTTAGACTAGTAGTTCACATTCATCAACTATTACTCTAGATATGTCACACTGGTAGTTTACAGTCATCACACTAACAATTGTGATATGTCACACTAGATATTGATATGCGATACACTAATAATCTTGATATGTCGCACTACAAGGCTACATGCTTCACACTAGAAATCTTGATATGTGACACTAGTAGTTTACATGCATCACACTAATAACCTTGATATGTTACACTAGTTGTTAACATGCATTACACTAATAATCTTGATTTGTCACACTAGGAGGCTACATGCATCACTCTAAAGATCTTAATATGTCACACTAGTAGTTTACATGCAACACACTAATAATCTAGCTATGTCAAACTAGTAGTTTACATAAATCACTCTATTAATTGTTATTTGTCACACTAGTAGTTAACATGCATTACACTAATAATCTTGATATGTTACACTTGGAGGCTACATGCATCACACTAATAATCTTGATATGTGACACTAGTAGTTTACATGCATCACAATTTTACTCTAGTTATGTTAGACTAGTAGTTTACATGCATCAACTATTACTCTAGATATGTCACACTGGTTGTTTACAGTCATCACACTAACAATTGTGATATGTCACACTAGTATTTAACATGCATTACACTAATAATCTTGATATGTCACACTACGAGGCTACATGCTTCACACCAGAAATCTTGATATGTGACACTAGTAGTTTACCTGCATCACACTAATAATCTTGATATGTGACACTAGTAGTTTACATGCATCACACTAATATTCTAGATATGTCACACTAGTAGTTTACACGCATCACACTAATAATCTTGATATGTCACACTAGTAGTTAACATACATTGCACTAATATTATTGAAATGTCACACTAGTAGTTTACAGGCATCACACTAATAATCTTGATATGTTACACTAGTAGTTTACATACATCAAAATTTAACTCTAGTTATGTTAGACTAGTAGTTTACATGCATCAACTATTACTCTAGATATGTTACACTGGTAGTTTACAGGCATCACACTAATAATTGTGATATGTCACACTAGTAGTTAACATGAATTACACTCATAATCTTGATTTGTCACACTACGAGGATACATTCATCACTAGAAATCTTGATATGTGACACTAGTAGTTTACATGTATCACACTAAAAATGGTGATATGTCACACTAGTAGTTTACATGCAACACACTAATAATCTAGCTATGTCACACTAGTAGTTTACATACATCACTCTAATAATTGTTATATGTCACACTAGTAGTTGACATGCATTACACTAATAATCTTGATATGTTACACTTGGAGGCTACATGCATCACACTAATAATCTTGATATGTGACACTAGTAGTTTACATACATCACAATTTTACTCTAGTTATGTTAGACTAGTAGTTCACATTCATCAACTATTACTCTAGATATGTCACACTGGTAGTTTACAGTCATCACACTAACAATTGTGATATGTCACACTAGATATTGACATGCATTACACTAATAATCTTGATATGTCGCACTACGAGACTACATGCTTCACACTAGAAATCTTGATATGTGACACTAGTAGTTTACATGCATCACACTAATAACATTGATATGTTACACTAGTTGTTAACATGCATTACACTAATAATCTTGATATGTCACACTAGGAGGCTACATGCATCACTCTAAAGATCTTAATATGTCACACTAGTAGTTTACATGCAACACACTAATAATCTAGCTATGTCACACTAGTAGTTTACATAAATCACTCTAATAATTGTGATATGTCACACTTGTAGTTAACTTGCATGACACTAATAATCTTGATATGTTACACTTGGAGGCTATATGCATCACACTAATAATCTTGATACGTGACACTAGTAGTTTACATACATCACAATTTAACTCTAGTTATGTTAGACTAGTAGTTTACATGTATCAACTATTACTCTAGATATGTCACACTGGTAGTTTACAGGCATCACACTAATAATTGTGATATGTCACACTAGTAGTTAACATGCATTACACTAATAATCTTGATATGTCGCACTTCGAGGCTACATGCTTCACATTAGAAATCTTGATATGTGACACTAGTAGTTTACAAGCATCACACTAATAATCTTGATATGTTACACTAGTAGTTAACATGCATTACACTAATAATCTTGATATGTCACACTAGGAGGCTACATGCATCACACTAAAGATCTTGATATGTCACACTAGTAGTTTACATGCAACACACTAATAATCTAGCTATGTCACACTAGTAGTTTACATACATCACTCTAATAATTGTGATATGTCACACTAGTAGTTAACATGTATTACACTAATAATCTTGATATGTTACATTTGGAGGCTACATGCATCACACTAATAATCTTGATATGTCACATTAGTAGTTTACAGGCATCACACTAATAATCTTGATATGTGACACTAGTAGTTTACACGCATCACACTAATAATCTTGATATGTCACAGTAGTAGTTTACATGCATTACACTAATAATCTTGATATGTCGCACTATGAGGCTACATGCTTCACACTTGAAATCTTGATATGTGACACTAGTAGTTTACATGCATCACACTAATAATCTTGATATGTGACACTAGTAGTTTACAGGCATCACACTAATAATCTTGATATGTCACTAGTAGTTTACATGCATCACACTAATAATGTTGATATGCCACACCCATCGTTTACATACATCACAATTTTACTCTAGTTATTTTAGACTAGTAGTTTACATGCATCACACTAATATTTGTGATATGCTACACTAGTAGTTAACATGCATTACACTAATAATCTTGATATGTCACACTACTTGGCTACATGCATCATACTAGAAATCTTGATATGTGACACTAGTAGTTTACATGCATCACATTAATATTCTAGCTATGTCACACTAGTAGTTTACATGCAACACGCTAATAATTTAGCTATGTTACACTAGTAGTTTACATGCATTACACTAATAATCTTGATATGTTACAATAGTTGTTTACATTCATCACACTAATAATCTTGATATGTTACACTAGTAGTTTACATTCATGACACTAATAGTCTAAATATGTCACACAAGTAGTTTGCATTCATCACAAAAATAATCTTGATATGTCACACCGGTAGTTTACATGCATCACATTATTGCTCTAGCTATGTCACACTAGTAGTTTACATGCATCACACTAATAATCTTGATATGTCACATTACTATTTAACATCTAACACACTAATAATCTTGATATGTCACACTAGTAGTTTACATGCATCACACTAGTAATCAAGATTAGTCACAATAGTTCTTTACATGCAACACACTGATAATCTTGATATGTGACACTAGTAGTTTAAATGCATCACATTAATAATCTTGATATGTCACACTAGTAGTTTACATGGATCACACTAATAATCTAGCTATGTCACACTAGTAGTTTACATACATCACTCTAATAATTGTGATATGTCACACTAGTAGTTAACATGCATTACACTAATAATCTCGATATGTCGCACTACGAGGCTACATGCTTCACACTAGAAATCTTGATATGTGACACTAGTAGTTTACATGCATCACACTAATAATCTTGATATGTGACACTAGTAGTTTACAGGCATCACACTAATAATCTTGATATGTGACAATAGTAGTTTTCACGCATCACAATAATAATCTTGATATGTCACAGTAGTAGTTTACATGCATTACACTAATAATCTTGATATGTCGCACTATGAGGCTACATGCTTCACACTAGAAATCTTGATATGTGACACTAGTAGTTTACATGCATCACACTAATAATCTTGATATGTGACACTAGTTGTTTGCAGACATCACACTAATAATCTTGATATGTCACACTAGTAGTTTACATGTGTCACACTAATAATGTTGATATGCCACACCCATAGTTTACATACATCACAATTTTACTCTAGTTATTTTAGACTAGTTGTTTACATGCATCACACTAATATTCGTGATATGTTACACTAGTAGCTAACATGCATTACACTAATAATCATGATACGTCACACTATGAGGCTACATGCATCACACTAGAAATCTTGATATGTGACACTAGTAGTTTACATGCATCACATTAATATTCTAGCTATGTCACACTAGTAGTTTACATGCAACACGCTAATAATCTAGCTGTGTCACACTAGTAGTTTATAAGCATTAGACTAATAATCTTGATATGTTACAATAGTTGTTTACATGCATCACACTAACAATCTTGATATGTTACACTAGTAGTTTACATTCATGACACTAATAGTCTAAATATGTCACACAAGTAGTTTGCATGCATCACAATAGTAATCTTGATATGTCACACCAGTAGTTTACATGAATCACATTATTGCTCTAGCTATGTCACACTAGTAGTTTACATGCATCACACTAATAATCTTGATATGTCACATTACTAGTTAACATCCATCACTAATAATCTTGATATGTCACACTAGTAGTTTACATGCATCACACTAATAATCAAGATTAGTCACAATAGTTCTTTACATGCAACACACTGATAATCTTGATATGTGACACTAGTAGTTTACATACATTGCACTAATATTCTAGATGCGTCACACTAGAAGTTTACATACATTGCACTAATAATCTTGAAATGTCACACTAGTAGTTTACATGCATCACATTAATAATCTAGATATGTCACACTGGTAGTTTACATGCATCACACTAATAATCTTGATATTTTACACTAGTAGTTTACATGCATCACACTAATAATCTTAATATGTCACACTAGTAGTTTACAGGCATCACAATAATAATCTAGGTATGTCACACTAGTAGTTTACATGCATCAACTATTTCTCTTGCTATGTCACACTACTAGTATGTCACACTATTAGCTAACATGCAATACACTGATAATCCTTATATGTGACACTAGTAGTTGAGACGCATCAATAAATAATCTTTATATGTCACTCCAGTAGTTTACATGCATCACAATAATAATCTAGATATCTCACACTAGTAGTTTACATGCATCACACTAATAATCTTGATATGTGACACTAGTAGTTTACATGCATCAGACTAATATTCTAGATATGTCACACTAGTAGCTTACATGCATCACACTAATAATCTAGATATGTCACATTAGTAGTTTACATGCATCACATTAATAATCTTGATATGTCACACTAGTAGTTTACGTGCATCACACTAATAATCTTGATATGTGACACTAGTAGTTTACATGCATCACACTAATATTCTAGATACGTGACACTAGTAGTTTACATCCATCACACTAATAATCTAGATATGTGACACTAGTAGTTTACATGCATCACACTAATAATCTAGATATGTCACACTAGTAGTTTACATGCATCACACTAATATTCTAGATATGTGACACTAGTAGTTTACATGCATCACACTAATAATCTAGATATGTCACACTAGTAGTTTACAAGCATCACATTAATAATCTAGATATGTCACACTAGTAGTTTACAGGCATCACACTAATAATCTTTATATGTTACATTAGTAGTTTATATACATCACAATTTAACTCTAGTTATGTTAGACTAGTAGTTTACATGCATCAACTATTACTCTAGATATGTCACACTGGTTGTTTACAGGCATCACACTAATAATCGTGATATGTCACATTAGTAGTTAACATGCATTATACTCATAATCTTGATATGTCACTCTACGAGGCTACATGCATCACACTAGAAATCTTGATATGTGACACTAGTAGTTTACATGCATCACACTAATAATCTAGATATGTCACACTAGTAGTTTACATGTGTCACACTAATAATCTTGATATGCCACACCAGTAGTTTGCATATATCACAATTTTACTATAGTTTTTTTAGACTAGTAGTTTACATGCATCACACTAATAATCGTGATATGTTACACTAGTAGTTAACATGCATTACACTAATAATATTGATATGTCACACTAGGAGGCTACATGCATCACACTAAAGATCTTGATATGTCACACAAGTAGTTTACATGCAACACACTAATAATCTAGCTATGTCACACTAGTAGTTTACATACATCACTCTATTAATTGTTATTTGTCACACTAGTAGTTAACATGCATTACACTAATAATCTTGATATGTTACACTTGGAGGCTACATGCATCACACTAATAATCTTGATATGTGACACTAGTAGTTTACATGCATCACAATTTTACTCTAGTTATGTTAGACTAGTAGTTTACATGCATCAACTATTACTCTAGATATGTCACACTGGTTGTTTACAGGCATCACACTAATAATCGTGATATGTCACATTAGTAGTTAACATGCATTATACTCATAATCTTGATATGTCACTCTACGAGGCTACATGCATCACACTAGAAATCTTGATATGTGACACTAGTAGTTTACATGCATCACACTAATAATCTAGATATGTCACACTAGTAGTTTACATGTGTCACACTAATAATCTTGATATGCCACACCAGTAGTTTGCATATATCACAATTTTACTATAGTTTTTTTAGACTAGTAGTTTACATGCATCACACTAATAATCGTGATATGTTACACTAGTAGTTAACATGCATTACACTAATAATATTGATATGTCACACTAGGAGGCTACATGCATCACACTAAAGATCTTGATATGTCACACAAGTAGTTTACATGCAACACACTAATAATCTAGCTATGTCACACTAGTAGTTTACATACATCACTCTATTAATTGTTATTTGTCACACTAGTAGTTAACATGCATTACACTAATAATCTTGATATGTTACACTTGGAGGCTACATGCATCACACTAATAATCTTGATATGTGACACTAGTAGTTTACATGCATCACAATTTTACTCTAGTTATGTTAGACTAGTAGTTTACATGCATCAACTATTACTCTAGATATGTCACACTGGTTGCTTACAGTCATCACACTAACAATTGTGATATGTCACACTAGTATTTAACATGCATTACACTAATAATCTTGATATGTCACACTACGAGGCTACATGCTTCACACCAGAAATCTTGATATGTGACACTAGTAGTTTACCTGCATCACACTAATAATCTTGATATGTGACACTAGTAGTTTACATGCATCACACTAATATTCTAGATATGTCACACTAGTAGTTTACACGCATCACACTAATAATCTTGATCTGTCACACTAGTAGTTAACATACATTGCACTAATATTATTGATATGTCACACTAGTAGTTTACAGGCATCACACTGATAATCTTGATATGTTACACTAGTAGTTTACATACATCAAAATTTAACTCTAGTTATGTTAGACTAGTAGTTTACATGCATCAACTATTACTCTAGATATGTTACACTGGTAGTTTACAGGCATCACACTAATAATTGTGATATGTCACACTAGTAGTTAACATGAATTACACTCATAATCTTGATATGTCACACTACGAGGCTACATTCATCACTAGAAATCTTGATATGTGACACTAGTAGTTTACATGTATCACACTAATAATGGTGATATGTCACACTAGTAGTTTACATGCAACACACTAATAATCTAGCTATGTCACACTAGTAGTTTACATACATCACTCTAATAATTGTTATATGTCACACTAGTAGTTAACATGCATTACACTAATAATCTTGATATGTTACACTTGGAGGCTACATGCATCACACTAATAATCTTGATATGTGACACTGGTAGTTTACATACATCACAATTTTACTCTAGTTATGTTAGACTAGTAGTTTACATTCATCAACTATTACTCTAGATATGTCACACTGGTAGTTTACAGTCATCACACTAACAATTGTGATATGTCACACTAGATATTGACATGCATTACACTAATAATCTTGATATGTCACACTACGAGGCTACATGCTTCACACTAGAAATCTTGATATGTGACACTAGTAGTTTAGATGCATCACACTAATAACCTTGATATGTTACACTAGTTGTTAACATGCATTACACTAATAATCTTGATTTGTCACACTAGGAGGCTACATGCATCACTCTAAAGATCTTAATATGTCACACTAGTAGTTTACATGCAACACACTAATAATCTAGCTATGTCACACTAGTAGTTTACATAAATCACTCTAATAATTGTGATATGTCACACTAGTAGTTAACATGCATGACACTAATAATCTTGATATGTTACACTTGGAGGCTATATGCATCACACTAATAATCTTGATACGTGACACTAGTAGTTTACATACATCACAATTTAACTCTAGTTATGTTAGACTAGTAGTTTACATGTATCAACTATTACTCTAGATATGTCACACTGGTAGTTTACAGGCATCACACTAATAATTGTGATATGTCACACTAGTAGTTAACATGCATTACACTAATAATCTTGATATGTCGCACTTCGAGGCTACATGCTTCACATTAGAAATCTTGATATGTGACACTAGTAGTTTACAAGCATCACACTAATAATCTTGATATGTTACACTAGTAGTTAACATGCATTACACTAATAATCTTGATATGTCACACTAGGAGGCTACATGCATCACACTAAAGATCTTGATATGTCACACTAGTAGTTTACATGCAACACACTAATAATCTAGCTATGTCACACTAGTAGTTTACATACATCACTCTAATAATTGTGATATGTCACACTAGTAGTTAACATGTATTACACTAATAATCTTGATATGTTACATTAGGAGGCTACATGCATCACACTAATAATCTTGATATGTCACATTAGTAGTTTACAGGCATCACACTAATAATCTTGATATGTGACACTAGTAGTTTACACGCATCACACTAATAATCTTGATATGTCACAGTAGTAGTTTACATGCATTACACTAATAATCTTGATATGTCGCACTATGAGGCTACATGCTTCACACTTGAAATCTTGATATGTGACACTAGTAGTTTACATGCATCACACTAATAATCTTGATATGTGACACTAGTAGTTTACAGGCATCACACTAATAATCTTGATATGTCACACTAGTAGTTTACATGCATCACACTAATAATGTTGATATGGCACACCCATGGTTTACATACATCACAATTTTACTCTAGTTATTTTAGACTAGTAGTTTACATGCATCACACTAATATTTGTGATATGTTACACTAGTAGTTAACATGCATTACACTAATAATCTTGATATGTCACACTACGAGGTTTCATGCATCACACTAGAAATCTTGATATGTGACACTAGTAGTTTACATGCATCACATTAATATTCTAGCTATGTCACACTAGTAGTTTACATGCAACACGCTAATAATCTAGCTATGTCACACTAGTAGTTTACATGCATTACACTAATAATCTTGATATGTTACAATAGTTGTTTACATGCATCACACTAAAAATCTTGATATGTCACACTAGTAGTTTACATGCATCAGACTAATATTCTAGATGTCACACACTAGTAGTTTACATGCATCACACTAATAACATAGCTATGTCACAGTAGTAGTTTACATGTATCACAGTAATAATCTTGATAGGTCACAATAAAATTCTCTGTGTCACACTAGTAATCTAGATGTC
Organism: Unio delphinus; assembly: GCA_029339505.1. NCBI lineage: Eukaryota > Metazoa > Mollusca > Bivalvia > Unionida > Unionidae > Unio > Unio delphinus. The sequence goes on from JAQISU010001235.1 coordinate 43,002,180, forward strand.
TCTCTAGGAGGGGTGGGTATTGATGTAAATCATTGTGATATATCACAATATAAAGGGAAATATTGCAATTTTATTGGAATATATTGATTTAAGAAAAACATACATATTACTGTTAATTTAAACAAAATGAATACTAACTGAAAATAATTACTTTAAATTTTTTAATTACATAATTAAATTACAGTAGAGAAACTGAATAAAATGCAGTACAGTAGTTGCAATCTAACACAGAAATAAAGAATTACAATTTAAGTCTTTTTGTCTGAATAGTTCACAGTTTGTGGTTTGCTTTTAGACAAACATAAAATGCATAAAACTGCAGACTGGTCTCTTCTTTGTCACTCTACCCCATGTAGTACAAACTGAACTGCTTTGAAAATCACATGATAGAACTTACTTCTAAGAAGATAAGATCACAAAATTTGGTTTTAGGGCTGAAAATTGTGCTTTTACTATATCTCTAGCAGTGGAGAACACCCTCTCAGAAGGTTAACTTGTTGCTGGAATGCACAATAAGGATTTGTCATGCTTACCTAATCTAGAAAGTCTCTGCTCATGATTTTTCCACCATTGAATAGGATTTGAATCCAAGGGAAGCAACAGAAACACTCTAAAGTTATTAAGCTCTTCTTCTAGTTCTTCCATTTGTGTTTTTGAAGTCTCAACACCAGTTATGTAGACATCACCAAGATGTTCTTGCATGCCAGAACAACAGGTAGCTTTATCATGTCACTCTGACCAATGTCTAACTTGAGCTTCTTGTAAACTGGTTGAGCATCAATAGCAGCAGAATAAGCAGACACACATACCTGTCAGTAATCTGTGGTAAAGGTGGCCTTTCTGACCACCCACTATCACCCACATGTGAGTGAGCAGTGTCATGTTCAGCCTTCACTCTAACAATGATTTCTGATGCATTCTGCAAACATTTGGTAAAGATTTTATTACTCTGTGCATTGCTGAGGAAAAGTAAGACTTTAAAATGTGGATCCAAGGCAGCAGCAGTGGTGAAAGCTTCTTTTTGATGAGTTTATCTATCTGAGCTATTACTACTACTACTACTACTACTAATAATAATAATAATAATAATAATGCTTTATTTGTAGAGGGTGACTCATTAGTCAAGGCATTATCTGATACAATAAGTGGTATGGGACAAACTGTATTTCCCATTCTTTAAGGACCTTATGAATCACAACAGTTATATTCTCACCTGTGTCATGGGCCAAGTTTGAAGAGCATAGTTTATCAGCTTCCAATTTGTATCGGCGTGTGTTGGAGTGAATGTCAGCTATGATCCAAATGACCTTGACATCCAACTATTTGTTGTCAATGCAACCTTCTCAGCATTTCAGTTACCAGTGTCTTGACTTGAGCATATTTTTGAGGAATGATCACCTCTGCAAACTGCTTTCTACCTGGAACATTATATCGGGGGTCAAGTGTATGTAAAAGGTCTCTAAACTCTGGTGAATTCACTATTCAGTATGGATGCATGCCCTTTATTATATATCTGCATGCCTTGTCATTTATATGTATAGCACAAGAAAAATGCAATGAATATTTTGCACCAATGAGCCATGGTAAGGTACTCTGTATTAACTGAGATGTTTTTGCTTTAGAAAGGTTGGAAGTATCTTCACATGACAAACTCATACTAGCAGGGATCGATGATCTATTGTCTGTCATCTTGTAATTACCACAATAATAATGACTTTATAGAAAGAGGGTAACATAACTAGATTAGAACTGATCTACCTTGTGACCCTCATACAAAGGAATTTGTTTATTTCAGCAGCATCTCAGAAGCCACTGGATATATTGGGTTTGAAAGATGGAAATAGAGTGGGCATTTCTAATCTCAACTGGAATACTATTCCAGAGCAAAGTTCCAGAGTATTGGAAACTTGTTTTTAAATAGCTCCTTATTTGGTTTGGGAATTTTATACTGTTTGGTAGACATGTATTGCAGGTGGGGTGTATTACCAGGTAGCCTATACTGGAATAGGGATTGTAAATATTCAGGAGCACTATTATTGGATATCCTGTACATTAATTTGTCTTTTCTTAAACATATTCGGTCTTTAATAGGTAATATTTTGAACTTACCAGCTAAAGTTTCCTTGCTTTCTTTCTGGTTTGATGTTAGCCTTAATGCTCTTCTTTGAAGATTTTCCAGCTTTGCTATGCTTTTATCATTTGAATTACCCCATACTGTAGTACAGTAGTCTAAATAGGGTTGTATGTAACTGTTATAAAATAGTTTTCTGTGCCTTTCAGGGAGAAAATGTCTTGTCCTACTGATAAGCCATACTGATATGTTTGATATGATCAGTCCAAGATAGGTTATTATCTACCAAAACACCAAGTAGTCTTTCATGACTGACCATTTGCAAATTTGTATCCTTCCATGTCAGACATAGTTCATTGCTATCAAGATTTTTCCTTGTGCACCAGTTTTCCAGCTTGTTTAACGCATTCTGTAAAGAAATTTCGAGTTCATGCTTTGTGTTTTGGATGTCTGACAATGCTGTGTTATCTTCATAGAGATCTGTAGATGATATCGAGTCTCTTAGTAAAAGTGGTAGGTCGTTAATAAATAAAATAAATAGTAACAGACCTTGAATTGAGCCTTGTGGTACTCCATATTTAATGTTTCAGGTTCAGACAGAATGTTATTTATATTAAAGTGTTGTGTTCTCTCACTTAAGTATGAAGTAAACCATTTAACTGTTTTCTCATCGCATTGGTAGATTTTCAGTTTCTTCAAAAGGATTTCATGATCCACCATGTCAAACGCTTTCCTGAAATCTACAAATACAGATCCTATTATTTGACCTTCGTCAAGTGATTGCATAATACTGTTTTCTGTATACATTCTGTAAAAATAAAGTTTTAATGATTAACATTTAGGTAAGAAAAATTAATGGATACAAAAGATGACCTAAAACATTTGTTTCCATCCTGTCTCTAGCTTGATGAATTTTAAACTATATTTTCTGTGACAAACTGATTAGGGCCACCAGTAGATTTTCCAAAGTGATGAACATGGTTTCAGTGCCATCACAAGCTTATTCCCAATTGTTTGTCCTAGGGACAGATTTACTAGAATTTGTTCAATAGACAAAGGTAAATATTTGATTCCATCCTCTACACATGTTGGTACAGTAAATCAGTACAAAATATAAAACAGCATGACATTTTAGCAATTTTAAATTGAAATCTGATTTTCATTCAAAGATTAATATGAAATTTTTGTTCACTTTCGATTGACAGAAGTTGTAGTGAAGACCCTGAGAGTCAGTTGAAAGAGCTTCAAGGTACTTATAGATTATTTTCGCTTTTTAATTTTACCTACTGCATCATTTATGTGATAAAAATCCTTAATTCTGTTATGGCAAATATAATAATAATAATAATAATAATAATAATAATAATAATAATAATAATAATAATAATAATTTTCCTCTTTCCACATCGCTTCTAATATGTTTCTCCAGACATATAAGGATCGAAAATAACTAACTTAGCTTCTTATATGTTGCATGTGGAGTCAGCTGTCTCAGAAGTTATAGAACCAGGCCATATACAGAAAGTATCAACCCTGTGAATGACTGGTCACTTTTGTTTGAAAGACTTTTTTTGATGCCTATTAAATTGGATTAATATTCACATCATTTTTAAAAAAGAATCATAGTCCTTAAAAAATATCGTATATGAAATTATGATTGTGGTATTGGTCAATTATCAGATTATGCCTTCAGCATTTAAGAAGGTTAACAAATTTCTGTAAAAGTCAGCCCAATTACAAACTGCACAGACCCAGATGTGCCATTACATGCTGTATAGATAAGGTAAATCATTCTGGAATCGGATCATCTCAAGCTATTACAGGTTGAAAGTTTAATTAATAACATTACACTCTCACACACTCTCCTAAGATCTACCTATTTTGATGAACCATCTCTTTGTTTGGTGATAAAGATTGAATCAGAACTGCCGTTGATATAAGCTGTCTCTTATATTAATTTGTGTGTGTAATTATCCTTGAACTATTCTAGCTGCTGTTTTCATATTTATGCTTTAATACCAAACTACTAATTTAGGAATAAAATGAATTGTTTTAACTATGGGTTGTGCTTTATTCGTACCATCACTTATTGTACTTTACATGGGTGATAGGGGATAAATCACATAATAACATATTATGTAATAACTAGGTCAAAGGTCAATATACCAAATGGTATGTACCTCTCCTTCTTCTAAAATTACAATTCACCTAAAATAAAGGACTTTATAGTTGTTTGGTAGTTGCAGAACTTGACATCAGAGACAGATGGACATGACCCAGTCTTATTATAAAGTATAAACTTAACATCAGAGACAGATGGACATGACCCAGTCTTATTATAAAGTATAAACTTAACATCAGAGACAGATGGACATGACCCAGTCTTATTATAAAGTATAAACTTAACATCAGAGACAGATGGACATGACCCAGTCTTATTATAAAGTATAAACTTAACATCAGAGACAGATGGACATGACCCAGTCTTATTATAAAGTATAAACTTAACATCAGAGACAGATGGACATGACCCAGTCTTATTATAAAGTATAAACTTAACATCAGAGACAGATGGACATGACCCAGTCTTATTATAAAGTATAAACTTAACATCAGAGACAGATGGACATGACCCAGTCTTATTATAAAGTATAAACTTAACATCAGAGACAGATGGACATGACCCAGTCTTATCATAAAGTATAAACTTAACATCAGAGACAGATGGACATGACCCAGTCTTATTATAAAGTATAAACTTAACATCAGAGACAGATGGACATGACCCAGTCTTATCATAAAGTATAAACTTAACATCAGAGACAGATGGACATGACCCAGTCTTATCATAAAGTATAAACTTAACATCAGAGACAGATGGACATGACCCAGTCTTATTATAAAGTATAAACTTAGCATCAGAGACAGATGGACATGACCCAGTCTTATCATAAAGTATAAACTTAACATCAGAGACAGATGGACATGACCAAGTCTTATTATAAAGTATAAACTTAACATCAGAGACAGATGGACATGACCCAGTCTTATTATAAAGTATAAACTTTGAACACTTTACACTGTCTGCAGATACATGAGGTCACTAACCCCCAACCCTCATGCAAAGGTCAACTTACCCATCCACATTATCACACAAATAGAAAGCTTCCCTCCTTTGTGTAGTGAATAAACTTGATGCAATAAGCCAGTCTGACACCAATAAAGTAGATCACAGCTTCTAAGTGGTTATGTTGGATTTTATGTGAAGTTTAGGGAATAAAATACAGAAAAATGTCAAAGATAAACAATAAGTATAGTGAGTCAAGTGGATTTATAAACAAGAAGAAAGTGTCTATCTAAATGGGAGATGTAGCTTATGATAAAGTAATTAAAGGAGACAAAAGTATCAATGAGAAAAATGAGAAGTGAGAGCTTGATGACATTACCTTGGACGATATAGGGAGGCAGTGCACCATTGGTACAAGGACATAACATCCCTTACAGGCACCAACATTTTAGGTGAAATGGTGTTCATTCCTATCTAATACAAAGGATGAATAATTTAGATTACATAGATGTATATAATTTATATTTCTTTTAAATAAGAAATTAATAATTTCAGCTAGGTAGAAAAATACCTAAACAATACATACTTATCAGTTTTTAAACTTGTAAACTTTCCTGTGAGAAATTATTAAATACTTCTTACATTTGCATCAAGACTGAGGGTCATATTATACTTCACAAATCTCTTTATTTTCATAACCAATCATTGAAAATTTAAGTTTTTATTTCTTGAAATGTCTGTTGTAAGGGAGAAAACTGACTGATATAGATTTTTTTTTATTTCCTCCAATATAGTATCCATGTAATATAGATGAGTTCATGAACACATGTATACATGTATTAACTTCAATGCAATTAAATTATCCAAAAATTCATTACTGATAATTTGATAATGTGAGAACCTAAAATCCAGGCTTCTATATGTAGCGGAGACCTCAAGAGTCATAAATTTATTTTTGTGACATGCGGCAGCTGTATTATACCACCTAGTTAATGTTCTCTACAATGCTGCCATGTGGAGTGCAGCCGTCCATAAACATGCCAGTTTGGATTATTGCGCTGGGATGTAAAGTTTAAAGAACAGCGTGGACTTGAATGGAATGAGTGGGCAATGTGACTATATTTGTTATCACTCAGTAATGTTGGACCTAATATGGAAATTTGACCAGAAACAGCTGGACAGAAGTAAATAGAATTAATTGAAACTCAATAGTAGTTTGTAACTGGGCTTATACAAGTGTCAATGAGAAATGCTGCTCATGTCTGTTGGTTTTCTCTACTACTTCAACAAAAGGGAATGAAAGATAAGTTAATTACTTCAACTGCATAAACAATTCAAGGCAGGAAAGTGTATAAAAATGGACATTTAGTGCAGGACAAACAGTCCTGACAACTTCCTGTAACACGTAAAAACACAACAGCTAAGCTGTTTAATGGATGAGACAATTTTATTTGCAAAAACAATATGCATGAATACACATAAACTGACTTCTTTACAAATCTTTTTGTAAAAAGAACTTGGATTATAAAAACTCAAATATTTATCATCATTTAATACATACAGCCTATAAATGACTTCAACTAATCGTTCGTCTAGAAAATGTCTAACTTGAAACTTATGTTCTGTCATTATGCAGGGCCTTCTGTTAAAAATGCTCTGACTTTCGAGAAATTTTAAAATGATTTTGAAATGTTCATTGTGTAAAAAAATCCTCTCATTAAAAGGATTGCAAGAAAGATTAAACTTTTTATATTTTCACAAGGCTTTTCTGCATTGTAATAATATAGTGAAAAATTCTATAAGTGCCACAGATGTGGTTAAATTCATTGCCAGAGAACTTGAGCTAAATAGCTCACACCACTGGTATTGGTTTGTGCAGGCTTCATTGAGAGTTGGGATTTTGAAATCATCATGGTTAAAAATCATACATCCCATGTAATGCTTTATGAGGCATTGGAACTCAATTTGTATTTTTATTCAGATATTGTACAAACATTTTATTTTGTTAATATAATTGCATGATACATGTCATATAACTATTGCCATATACTTTTGTAAATCTCTCAGTTAAGATTTTCTGGAGCATAATTCCAAAACCATTCATGTTATTTCAACCAAGCTTGGTACAAAAGCCAAATAAGTGGGTAGAGGAGCCTTAGTTATTCATTCATCAAAACAAACTATAGCACATGTAAAGTATATACAGTATAAAAATTGAGTTTTAATGTACATTTTAGAAAATTTGAGAATGTTGGACTATAGGGTGCTTTCATTATGAATCTTTACTTAAGCTGTTGTTGTTTGTCCATCGATTCAACGAGGACCTTTCTAGTCATCCGAGGGTTGGATGGGTTGGTTCTGTTCTGTGTGTGCACTGGTGGCTGATGAGGCCAACCCTTGCAATGAATGTTTGTTTGTATAAGAGACAGGAGATGAGTGAGACATCTCCAGGAGTTTTGATGGCCTGTGCTTTTCTAGCTTGCCTCTTAAGCTCTTAAGATTAAGATTTGCACAACTTGAAGCTTTGTGCACAAGCGAATGCCAAGTGACTTGATTCCTTGATGTTTGCTCCCAGGAATCAGGGTTTACGTTAAACACTTTAATGCAGCTTTCAGGTGGTCTTTGAAGCATTTCTTCTGACCTAAGTGGGATTGCTGTCCTTGCTGTAGCTCACCAAAGAAGAGTCTCTTAGGCAGCCATTGGTCTGGCATTTTACAACATATCCCACCCAGCATAGCTGGCACAACATCAGGATGGTACAGATGCTGGGGAGACCTGCTTGGGCATGTACCTCAGTGTCTGTAACTTTGTCCTGCCACTTGATGTTGAGGATTTTTCTTGAGACTTATGGTGTGAAAGTGGTTCAGCTTCCTGGCATGGCATTGGTACATCGTCCACATTTCGCATGCGTAAAGTAGTATGGACAGTAAGCACGGTCCTGTAGACCTTAGTTTGGTATAGATGCTGATGCCTCTTCTGTTCCAGACATTGGAATACAATCTGCCAAAAGTTGCGCTGGCTCTGGCAATGTGAATGTTCACCTTGTTGTCAATAGTGATGCTCTGTTACAGTGTGCTGCCAAGGTAAGTGAAGTGGTTCACTTCATTGAGTTTCTGGCTGTTTACATTGGGCTTAACATAGGGCTTTCCAGGTGCCAGCTGATGCAGTACTTCAGTCTTCTCGGTACTGATGATGAGACCAAAGCTTGTTCAGGAGCTGGAGAACTTGTCAGTGCTGCATTGCAGGTCGGCTTCTGGGCCAGCATTGGGGTGCAGTCATCAGCAAATAAGAGATTCCGGATGGTGTCTGTCATGACCTTGGTTTTTGCTTGAAGCCTCCTGCGATTGAATAGCTTTCCATCTGTAAGGTACCTGATGCTGACTCCATTTCTCAGTCTCTGAAAGCATTAGTAATCATGGCAGTGAACAATTTACTGAACAGTGTAGGTCCCAAAACACAACCCTGCTTGATACCATTTGTTACTGGGATTGGCTCAGATGTCTCCTCATTGTCCTGTGCTCGTGCCTGCATACTATCGTGGAAATGCTGCACCATGGATATATATTTTCTTGGGCATCGTACTTGGCCATTACCTTCCACAAGCCTTCTCTGCTGACAGTATCAAAAGCTTTTGCCAAGTCAATGTAGATTGAGAGAAGGTCTGCATTTTGCACTTGACATTTCTCTTGTAGCTGCCTCTCAGAGAGCACTATGTCAATTGTACCACATTCTTTTCGGAATCCACATTGGATTTCTGGCAGTTATCCATGCTCAAGGTGTATGGAAAGGTGGTTCAGTATGATTCGGGTGAGTATATTTCCTGCAAATGAGAGGAAGGATATACACCAGTGGTTGTCACAGGCCTGATGGTTCCTTTTGTGCTTATACAGGTGGAGTATGGAGGCATCTTTGAATTCATGTTGGATTGTCTCTTGCTGCCACATCACTAAAACAGTTGGTGGAGCCTTTCTATCAGGGCTGTGCCCCCATCCTTGTAGACTTCAGCTGGGATGGAGTCTGAACCAGGTGATTTGCCGCTAGAGAGCTGACATATTGCTTTCTGTGTCTCCAACAAGGTTGGAAGGTCATCCAGTGCTTCGTTGATGGGTATCTTGGGGAGATGACTGATGGCTTCATCATTGATGGATGATGGGCAACTAAAAATGCTGTCAAAGTGTTCAGCCCATCATTGAAAAACCTTTTCTTTGTCAGTAATTTGTGTGTTCCTGTCTGCACTGAGAAGTTGGGATGATTCAGAGAAAGTAGGTCCATACACTTCTTTCAGGGCATTGTAGAAGTTCTTCCTGTCTGTATAACACGATCAGCTTTGTTGCTCAGCCATGCGTCTCACATCTGACGGAGCTTCTGCTGTACAGTTCTGCATGTGTTGTTGTAGGCATCTGTCCTAGCGGTGGACTTGGGGTTCTTGAAGTAGGTTTGAAGGAGGCAGTGTTTCTCATGCAGCAGCTGCTTGATTGATATTATTGCAGTTCTCATCAAACCAGTCTTGATAATGTCTGGTTGAGGGTCCTAGGATTTCTGAAGCTGTACTGTAGACAAGCTCTCTGAATGTTGTCCAGTTAGTCTCCACATTCTGATTGCCAAGAGGGGTGGATTTCAGATGTTTCTCAGAGGCATCCACGAGATACTGTCTGGTACTGGTGCATTTCAGCCTGGAGATGTTCATTTATTTAGGAGTCATCTTTTCCTGTGGGCATCTTTTGGGCTGAATGTGGATGTTGATTATGGCGATGATGAAGTGGTGGTCTGTCCAGCATTCAGCACTGCACAAGGACTTGGTCACATGCACATCCTGCCTGTCTCACTTCCTGGCAATGACTTAGTTGATGAGGTGCCAGTGCATAGAGCGTGGGTGCATCCATGACGTCTGATTATGGCTAGGGAGGCAGAAGACTGTATTGGTGATCAGCAGTTCATGCTCAGTGCAAGTTCATAGCAATAGGAGACTGTTGCTGTTAGAGTGACCCACTCCATGCTTTCCTAGTACTCCATCCTAGGCAATGTAATCACAGCCTATTCTTGCATTGAAATTGCCAAGAATGATGAACTTATCTGCCATTGGTGTATCAGCAATGATGGAGTGAAGATCATCATATAACTTCATCTGGGATGGTCATGGTTGAAGCATAAGGATTGATAATGGTATGGTGCTTTCTTCCAGACAAGAGGGGAAGTTTCATGGTCATGAGTCTGTCATGAGATCTAACTGGAGCCCCTTTCACAGAGTTCACATTCTCCTGCAAGATGGGTCTCACTCAAGGCTGCAATGTTCGCGCTGTATCTGGCGAGTTCCTTTCCTATTAGGGCAGTTCTCCTCTGGGGTCTTTCAGCATTGTCTCTGTCCAGTAAGGTGCACAAATGCCACATGCCAAGTGTGATAAGAACAATCCTCATTTTCTTTAATGTATTTTGATCGCTGGAGTATGGTCCTCGCCAGCCAAGGTATGCTCACTAGGGTAGATTAGAGCAGGCAATGTTTAGGGCACTTTTCTATCCCCTTCCTTATGCCAGGGAAGTGAGCAGTGCATTTCTGAAGAGGGCTGCTAAGTTGCTCAGGGGGCTGCTGTTCTCCACTGCTGCTCCATGTCAGTAGTGATCGACCCTAATGACCTGAGCCGCCTGTGTGCAGGTTGCTATCTTTGCAATTGTACCCACACCTGCTGATTTGTTGCTTGCCTGTTGCCACATGACTTTAGTGGGTGATATAATGGGATGGGTGGATAACAAGAATGACTTGCGCAGTGACTTGTTTTAAGTGAGGATGAATTGCACAGTTCATCAACCTTGCTGTCTCGCTTAAAACTATCTGGGTCCAGAAGCATGACAACGTCAATATGGCAGGAGACAGAGTTGAGTGCACTGGATGTCCTATGTGTCTTGTCATTCTCTTAGCGCTCCACAATTTGCTGGGAATCGCCTTTCTGCTTGTTGACCAGCTGTTGGTTCCTCCACGCAGGCTGCCGCATCCAGTCTTCACATACTAGGTAGACAAAGCCTAACTCACTGAGGGTTAAAGACCTGTCAGCTAACCTCAGCTTGGTTTAGCCGCCCAGTCGAGGCCATTATCTGGGATGTGGCCGCTGAGCATACTACATCTTATTTAGCCATAGGTATAGCTGAGTGCCAAGTGGGAACCAAAGTTGGGTGAGCTACCCCGAAGAAGTACAACTGCTTAGCCAGCCAGATGTGTTACCTCCTTGCAGGACATCCCATATACCCATTTACATAAGCTAGAAACCAAGGAAATGTGTCACACCTTGTTGACATTATTTGAAAGATTGTAGCCAGTGATTAAACATTTAATCTAATTTATGTCCTTGAAAAATGTTATTAAATGTTGCACATGAATTGACCATAGGACATGCCTTATTTCTTAGGATTTATGAATCAAAAGGTCAAAGGCCAGTGACACATTACATTTCCATGAAGGAGTTGTCATATTTTCATCAGGGTTTACAATCCTGTATGTGGATATAAAAAAAGGATACAAATCAAAGTCACAGGGTTAATATTTTCAGCTTATTTTGCAAAATTATTGACTTTTGGAAAGGGTTTTATGATCTGTTTGCATCCATTTTTTTTATATAGTTTTTCAATTTTGCATATAAAGTTACAAATGTAGGTGAGGCATCCATTGGAATTTGTTAGTATACTGGTCAAAGGCCAAGGTAACACCTTGGGAGTTGTATTGTACTATATGGACTAATGAGTCATTAAAAGTAATGAAATTAGTTTTATATAGCATCTACTTATTAAAACTGTTATTTCTAAGGTTTTATTTTTATGAACAGAGCAAATGTGGTTAGCTCTTGACCAGTTTGAAACTAGCGTGGATTTTCAGGCCTTATGGATTGCAGTAGAATCTGAATTAAGAGAGTTAGATGACTGTGGAACTGTTCCTGAAACTGAAATGGATAGCGCAGGTGAGAGAGAGAGAGAAAGAGAGAAACAGAGAGAGAGAGAGAGAGAGAGAAAGAGAGAGAGAGAGAGGATGGTAGAAATAAACACTTCTTTTACTGCTTTTGGCAAGTTTGAAATGTTATGCTTGCATAGCATATCTTTTGTTATCTGCCCAAATGTTCTGTAGAAAATTGGTAATAATATATTTTTTTTAATGCATAAATCTCTAACAAGGTTGAGCAAAATAATATGTTACTGCTTTCTTTATTATTACCAGCCTTGAATCAGAAGGATTCACTTTACATACCATAAAGACAGAAAACAAAATGTGGGACTGTCAGTATCAGATAGGGACTATATTTGATGTAAATAATAAGAATGACTGGCACTAAAAGGGATAGGGAATATCCATATAGAGACTGTATTAGATATAAATAAAAAGAATGACTGACACAGTGTCTGACTTAGAATGTGGCAATGTTAAATACAACTCTTAATGAGGCCTTACTTTACTCCACCCAGTTAACTGACGAGAACAGGTACAACAAAATCCTCATAGAGAAAATATTCCACTGTAAAATGGATTTTAAAGTGAGAAGGATATTTTGTATATATTTGATACCTATCTGGTTGGTATTATGTGAGTGTTGGCACATGCATGTGTATGTATCTGGTATTGGTTGGTATTATGTGAGTGTTGGCACATGCATGTGTATGTATCTGGTAATGGTTGGTATTATGTGAGTGTTTGCACATGCATGTGTATGTATCTGGTAATGGTTGGCATTATGTGAGTGTTGGCACATGCATGTCTCTGTATCTGGTAATGGTTGATATTATGTGAGTGTTGGCACATGCATGTCTATGTATCTGGTAATGGTTGGTATTATGTGAGTGTTTGCACATGCATGTGAATGTATCTGGTAATGGTTGGTATTATGTGAGTGTTGGCACATGCATGTGAATGTATCTGGTAATGGTTGGTATTATGTGAGTGTTGGCACATGGATGTTAATGTATCTGGTAATGGTTGGTATTATGTGAGTGTTGGCACATGCATGTTAATGTATCTGGTAATGGTTGGTATTATGTGAGTGTTGGCACATAAAAAACCCAACAAATCTGAATTGCCAGTAATGTCCTATATAGCTTGTATGAAAACATTGCTTTTTTGGGTCATGTACACTTACAGGAGCTCCCATGGGACCTCAAAACAAACTTTCTGAGTATTCAACTCTACCTCCACTGTAGCCAATCCCAATCTGGGAAAATGGCAACATTGCTTGGTATCTGGATACATCTTGATGTCTGTGACAGCAATTTACTTAAAATGCTAACGGGAATGCGATCTTGTTTATAATTTTCATTATGTTACCTGACAAGATGACAAAGAAAATTTTGCAATTCAGAGTTTTTGCATACTGATGTTTGTTAACATTCACATACACTTAACTGGTAAAGGAAAGAAATCAGTTATGGACACAAACACTTTTTCCTATTTTTAAGGGCTTGACCAGAACAATTCTGATCATTTCTGCAAGGCATTTGCAGATATAGAGGACCAGTTTAAAGAACAGAGGTAAGACATTGTATGGTGCATAAGTATTGTCAATACTTTGGTGTTCCTGAATGTTTCCAGTACATAATTGAACAGAATGCATGCAAAGGATTAGAAATTCTATACAGTAGTTTCTTCATTCATTTTGCTTTCATTCTATTGTTTTTTTTCTTATTCATCTACACTCATGAAAAGTGGTATTTGGACACATGAAACATGTAGATTAATCCCAAAATAGTAGGTTAATGTGACCTAATTTTCAAACTTGGGTGATGTATGTATTTTCAGCTATTTGTTGGTTATACTTTCCATATCTTTAACCCTATTTCACCTGCACTTATCAAAATTGGAATGCAAATACGTACAGATCAAGGAGCATAAACCTACAACACTGTGACTCAACTTTCCTTGTTGAGTAACTTCATATAATTTCAGTTATGTGTTCATTACACCCTGAATATCTCAGACCCTTTTTGTGAAAAATTGTGTGTGAGTGAATTTCAAAGTGTAGGAAACATCTGTATGAAAAACTGGTCATTGTGACTTTTTTCATATAAAGGTAACTGTTGTATTTTCATTTTATCACATCTTCAATGTACCCAATACTTTTTCCCAATGCAAAAACTTGGTATTTCATTATAACCTAAGAATGTATCTCAGTTATAACAAAATTGGGTAACTATGATTAATATTCATGCTTGAATAGTTTTTTTTGTATTTTGAGCTAACCAGTCATTACAATTTCAATATGTTGAACTCTGTTATCCCTGCAGTCTTGAAAATTAGTTCTGCCGTTGTATCATTAGAGTAGAACAAATATGCTTGTTTGTATGGTTTCATGCCATTTTTCAGCACAATATAGGCTATACATGGCGGCCAGTATTAATGGTGGAGGAAGAACCTGGAAAACCCCGGAAAGAACCACCGACCCATGAGAAGCTACTGGCAAGCTTTCTCACATACCCACATTGGCCGAATCTGAGACTCAAACCCCTGTAGACAGAGGTGAGATGGCAGTGATCCATAACAGACAATGCTTTAGACCACTCAGCTACTCGGGGTCCCCAAGAACTAGTATGAGTTTCTTTGACCTTTCTCACCCAATTTTTTATGTTTTGGTTAGTTAAGTAATGGTGGTGGTTTGAGGTGCACATATTATGATTGTATCAGCTTACCATAGTAATTTATTCTGAAGGGAAGTACAGCAGTACATTTTCATCAACCAGTACAATGGTCATTTTGGTCAGTAACATTGATAAGAATCCCAGAATATTAGCTTTTTATAAATTTAATGATATTAACAGATTGTTTTAATTTTTTATGACAAAAAATAAAAATATAATTCTCTTAAAAAGCAATTTTAAATGTTACAAATATAATTATATTTATGATCCTTTAGTAACATGTTTGACAAGCAGGCCACATGTAGCAATGTTTCAGCAAAATTGGATTTTGTGAAAGATATTTTGGTCAAGTGCAACTTTTAAAATAATGTTGTTACTTTTATAAAGAAAAGAAGCAGTTTCTTAGATTTTTACTATCATTATGTTAATGTGTCAAGTACATGCATTGTTTTGCAAGACTGGTTTTTATACTAAAAGTTTAAAAAGAGTCAGAGGAAACTGTAATTATACCAAAACTAGGTCATGTCCTTAAAGTATTCTGCTAGAGTGATGTTTATATTTTCAGTCATTTGTTTGTGACATCCTCTTTGTCTTTAAGACAATAACATTCAAACTTCATTTTGATCCTATACTGATGGAACTGTAACCAAAATTTCAGAATGATGCACATTTATTTACAAGTTAGTCATTGTACATTTTGAAATTAATATCAAAGAATTTACATTACTTATAAGTTGCAGATTTATTTTCAATTTTCATTTTGATAAATTATCATCAACACAGTTTTAATGAAATTATGTTTTTTCCATAAATATACTGTCTTGAGTTTCAGAAAAAGTACAAAATGGTCACGTCTGACACATATGCTGTATTCCTTCATGTCTTGGACAGATATTGAGTGTATTATCAGAATAAATTATGGTAGTCATGACTTAAAGATAGGACCATTATGATGGTGATGATGTACAAGACTGATGTTTTATCCCGTCTGCTTGAAAATAATATAGCTGAAAGAAAATTGATAGAATATTTTAAAATGTTGAGCTATGACATTGACATTGTACATGGAACTTGATGTGACCTGCTACAGTGAATGTACCAAGTCACAGGTTGAACTATTGTCTTTGTTTTGCTTATTAAATGTTTCCTAAACAGATACATCATTTTCAAACTCAGAACAAGTTCAATAAAAGATTTGACAGAATCTGATTCTGTAGTGACATATTGTTGTGTCAACATAGCATATTGATCTGAAGGTCCTGCTAACTATATACCATTTTATGAAACATAATAACTTCCTTCCTCAAAATAAAACACCCTTAGTAGTGTGAAGAATTCAAGTTAATAACTTATTCTAGTATGTTATTTTTCTGTCATCAATTTAAAGGGGATACAATATTTCTGTTTATTTTTTGTATATATGTATAATAAAATCAGTTGTAAACATGTCCTTACATTTAAGAGAATGCCTCTTCTTTACTAAGGTGATAATGCCTGCTGATTTCAGAATTAAAGGTCAAGGTCACAGTAGCAATATACTATTTTGTACCATTTATGGAACTGCTGCTTAGTTTTGCTTTTTAATGTTTAAAACTGTTTGCATGGTGTTGTAAGCTTCATGTGTTTACAAAAAATCAACTTCCATGCAAAGAAATGAATTTTGTTGTAGCTTAAAAGACAATAATATTAACCCTTTGAACCATAATCTCCCCCATATTTCAGCACATTAACCCAAGCCTCCCCGGCAAGTTTTGACAATTTTATAAAAAGTAAATTTTTGCAAAATAAAAGTAATATTATGCCTTAGAATGATAATCCACTATGATATAACAGCAAATATCAAATTGTCTCTTTTCAAACATGCTTATAAAATGCTTTTTATTACTATGACTATGTAACAAACTGTCTCGAAATTTCTTCATATTTCATATTTTTCATATTTTTTCTATATTTCACTGACCATCTAGCGAATAAAATAACACAGGCCGGTATACGGCCATTCGGGTTATGACGGTAGATAGCTAGGCAGGTATACCGGCCTTTCGGGTATATACACCGTTACAACTGGCCGGTAAACCGGCCTGTTGGGTTCAAAGGGTTAAGATATATGATCAGAAAAATAATTTTGGTTTCCCCCACCAACCTGCCAAAAGATTGTGTGATGACTTTATGGTCCTAAACTAGGTAACAGAATGGAGTGAAAACCAAAAGGCATTGCAAATTCAACAAATGATTTATTTCCATTCAAGCTAAAGTGAAAATTTAAAAGGAATTTAAAGTATTGTGAATTAATCCCAAATAATCCTAAATGTTACATCAGAAGTTTAAAAACAGAATTCCAAATGAATTCCAATTTTGAATGTGCTGATTCCAAATAGTTCAAACTGTGGAGGTTTGTCAACAGTCTTTGGTTGTCACAGTTATATAATCTAAAACTGCCTTTGAATGAATTCACAGTAATCCAAAAATAGTTCTATAATCCAAAAAGTATTATTATGGACTTTTAAATTCCAGTGAATAATTTAGATAAATAAATTCTCTCAAATAACAACAATACAACTAATTCCACCTTGGATGTTAAGGTAGGAATGAGTAGTTACAATATAAACTACTGTAAGATAAAATTGTAGACAAAATTCGAGACCAGGATGAGGGTCAAATGTTTATTTTCAGAAACTTATTGGTTATAAACAATCTTTATATATATATATATATATATATATATATATATATATATATATATATATATATATATATATATACTGCATATTAAAGATGCTGAATAATAATGTACATTAAAGATAGCTGTAACTCAAGAAATATTTAATGAATACAGTATTGAGAGATATGTTATGGATGTCATTTCAATTTCATAATATCAGATAAATTTTGATTTAAAATTAATTCTGGAAATTTTGTGAAAAATACATTGTTTGCACAGAACAAAAAAAAAGTTTGGAACATACTGGAGATAGATTATATTATAGAAAGGACTCCTGTCTATAAAGGACACACAGTTTTCCTTATCTATTCATAATAGACAGGTTTTACTGTAGTTAGAATTTCTGACCATTAACATATTTATAGATTTAGTTTCTATATGTCTGGCCTTTTGGCCTTTACATTTTCCCCCAAACCTCTTTAAGGTGGACAAATGGAATCTGGCAGGCATATTGTAATAATGTATAGATGACCTGACTAGATTTTCAGCCAGTATGTTAGCAGATTTTTGAAACTTTCTGAACTTTATATTTTTTAATAAAGTATTTTCACCATGAATAGGAAAAAACCACTTACCGGTAAGTTAATTTACTTTTCTGTATCCATATGTAATGATCTGATTATATCTGCAGACCATGCAGCAGCTTTTAAAACGTTTGTAAAATTATGTTTTGTGTTACTTTGTTTATTTGGCTTGTATTCATATAAATGTTTTACAAGCACAGGTCTAAATTGTGCATCATTACAGTTTGTGTCAGCTCATTAGAAGTTATACTATGTGCTTTTTCTGCTCCAGATTTGAAATTGCGCTGTCTCGACTTAAAGCAAGCCGGTCAGTTTTTATATACAGTGATCTCCACAGAGTCCAGGATATTTTCATGGAAGATAACTTCACCATCCTCAAGATGCTCTTCTTTAAGAGTTATGTTGATTAGATAGTTTGTGGAAGCATCACTTTGATAGAGTGCTTTCTGTGATTGTTTACAGTACTTTTAGTTTACTCTACATTTAGATGTTAAGAGTTTATTTAAAGTTGATAGAAATAAAGACAATAAAAGCTGTATGCTTGGGGAAGTACTCTTTCAGTCAGGTACATTTTTCTGTATCATGGGAAACAACCCAAGTGTAGCTAATGACCAATTTCTATAGTAGTAATGTCCCTTGGATATTGTTTCTATGACTATGACTTCAAAAAACAAAAAATGGTTTTAAAAGGAAATCACATAAAGTCTTCTAATAATGGTTCAGTTGTAAATGCATTTTCTCTAGTTAGATTGAAAGAACATATTGAATAATATTAACATTTTATTTTAGTGATCTTGCTTGAATAATCAACACGACCATTAGTGGTGTTATTGTTTTTGTTTTGTTTTTCCATTAGCTCTTATGTGAATTCATCCATCCGAACCATCAATGTTTTGAATACGATTGATAAACACATATAGTTTATGGTGTAATTTGCTTCTATTGAAGAAATTTAATATTTTTTTCAAATATTTATGTCTATTGATTTTGCAAGTTTTTGTTTTGTTTTTCCATTAGCTCTTATGTGAATTCATCCATCCGAACCATCAATGTTTTGAATACGATTGATAAACACATATAGTTTATGGTGTAATTTGCTTCTATTGAAGAAATTTAATATTTTTTTCAAATATTTTTGTCTTTATTGATTTTGCAAGTTTCCTGTTGGATCATAGATTTTACTAAGCAAGTCATGTACATTTATATACATGATATGTTTAATTGGTGATAAACTACCTATCTGAACATGATGTTTTCATGATTTATGTTTCTTTTTTTCTTTTTTGTATTTTTATAGATTAATCTTAAGCTTGATGGTTATGAAATGAATTTTTGTATCATGACTGCCGACCTTATCATTTCCTGCCAGTGTTCTATTCCAAAATGTAGCAAGGATCTAACAAATCTTTATTTGACAGGCAAGGGACTGCCAAAGTCTGACAAACCATAAATGTAATATAGGTTGCCATGTAGCTATACTACAAATATGTTTTGTAAATACCTTCAGTAGGTCACTGTTTGTAAGTTACTTTTCCTTGCAGTCCACCCAACTGCAATGTGATTTTGAAATATTTTAGACCCTGACTGCTGCTGCTTTTATTATGGTAAATTATGTAAAATTTAGTGTCTTGATCCTTGTCTACTATATTGTCAATATACTGGCAGGATACATGATATATATATCTATATCTTTATCTATATCTATATCTATATATTTATATCTATATATCTATCTATATCTATATCTCTCTCTCTCTCTCTCTCTCTCTCTCTCTCTCTCTCTATATATATATATATATATATATATATATATATATATATATTATATATATATAAATATATATATGCATTGCATTGCTATAGGTTAATATATGGGTAATTAATTCATCAATATTTTGAATTCTGGTTGGCATCATTAAAATTCTCACTTTTGTGGACAAGAAAGGTTTTATATAAAAATACATTTTAGTGTAATTCAACAATTGGATCACTCAATATATTTTCCATGTTATCATGATTGTCAAAATACACGTATGACCTATTGGAATTGTATACATATTGATGTCATTTGTTTGTTGATAGTAATTGAACCATTAGTATGAGTGTGTGCACTAATAAGCAGTTATGTCCCTTGATGTCATTTCAATATTTTATTGCTTAAATCTTTTTCACACATTTTGCTTTCTGATGACACTATATATATATATATATATATATATATATATATATATATATATATATATATATATATATATTGCATTTTGTGATTTTGTGTTCATCGCAAAGTTTAGTTTGTCATTTCATCTAATTTTTTTAAAACAGTAAAATTATTGCACTCATTAAGGTTACTGGCCAACTGTAATATGCAAACGTGATATTATTATAGTTTTAGAAAATACATTTTTTATATATGCATAGAATGATGATGTTTAAATAGACTTAAAAATCTGCTTCTTAAAATGAAACATTTAGTCAGTAGTTTCCACATGCCAAAAATGGATATGACCTGCATTTATTCCTTCTATTCAACCAAGGCCATTGAAGTGTTTAATTATTTCCCCTAAAACATCTCTCTGATATATATTATAATTAATTATTATCACATGTCATCTGAATTCATTATAATTATAATCGTTCTTTTGCACAACAAATATGGTGTAATGTGTAGCGTATGTATATAACCAAAAGAGTCATGATGGAACAAAAGAGTTCTTTCTTTTTCTGAAAGACCCTGTTTACCTCCCCAAAAAATTGAATACAGTGAGGGATGGAAAAGTCTTAAAACCTCTTCGATCATGTGGTATATATGGCAAGAGCATAAGTAAAATAAAAGTAAGTAGAACTAAAATATATCAAATAAAGGATGAAGTAATGTTAATGCAGAGGTAAAATATTAATGTTTAAAATACTTGCAGATTCCATATTTCCATCAAACGCTTTATTTAGCATTATTATAACCAATATGAACTCAAAAAGGATATATATATATATATATATATATATATATATATATATATATATATATATATGTACCATATATATTATGACATGATAACTAATTATTTCTTTACTGTCCCAGAATGTATGCTGAAACTTTATTTGATCAAGGTATATGTCCCATAACTTAAGAAATGAAATCACTTTGTTTTGAATGTGTGCCTCTCTCCAGGCTGTGTGGTACAGTATAATAGATAAGCAAATCACTTTGTTTTGAATGTGTGCCTCTCCCCTGGCTGTGTGGTACAGTATAATAGATAAGCAAAACACTTTTGTGAAGAAAAACAATAAAAATGAAAATGAATTAAATATAAGCCTGGGTGATGACTAAACACAACTGGCAGCCAACAATAAACCATTGCTTAATCTTGCAGACAGGATATCAGAAACAAAGGTTATTTTATTATAAAGCAAGTCAACCCTGGAAGCAGTCTTTAGTTACTTTTTAGTTTACCGATTTTTTATGAATTCAGATGACATAAGAAAGCCAACTTTGATTCCCTTGGATTTTTGTCAGTGTGCCAATTTAATGTTTTCTTCACAAACTCATCCAACGTAGGGAAGCCAGCATTGATTCCTCTTTACATGTATTATCGGGAATTTTTGCTGCTTTCGCATAACATGTAAGGGGAGAACACATTTTGTGACTTTTTCTGTACACATCCTATTAATCAGCTTCCAAGCAATATTCCATCAGACCAATGCCTAGTTGTGCTAAAAAAAAGTTGGAATATTTTTGGTGCTTAACGGACCAATAATTTTTTGTATGGAGAAGATGCTTTATTCAAAATGTCCACCTTATCCTACTTTTTGCACAGGCTCACCTGTCTGTGTGTGCTTCAGACCAGTCTGCCATAGATCTGAGGCCATAAAGTCTAAAGTCTGGACACAACATTGGATTCCAAACATACACAAATTTTGGATAGAAACAAAATGGGTCCAAAAACTTAGCTTTTTCCTCTCTGTATTTTTTAGTGCAAATAAAATGTCCAGATTATTTGGTATCATTGTAGAGCTAAATCTGTCAACCTTTCTATAACCACCCACTTTAGTGTATCATGCATGAACTTGATGCTACAGTCCTTGGAAGTAGGCTACTATCTCATGCTCTGGGGGTTGATGCTTTAAGTAAGATTAAACAACTCAATGGCACAGCATCAGGTTGAGTGATGCTGGATTGTTTCTTCTTCACTATATGCATTCATGTATTCGGAATACTAATACTACTAATAATACTAATACTACTAATTTGTATCCACCATACTTGAGGAAGGGTATATTGTGGTATGATGTTATTGGTCTGTCCCCTTGTTTTTTTATTACAAATGTGGTACCGATAAAGTGACATACTTTGTTTGTTGCAGCTATTAGACCTTGTTGATTGAGGAAAGAGGTAAGGAAGAATCTTTTCAGTTTTAGAATCAAGAAGTCAGATGTCAAGGTCAAAATTATTTGGTGTCCAAGGTCAAGACTACTGTGGCTGAAAGAGTAGAAATGTTTTTTGCACAAAACATTTAGTTGTTAACCATGTACCATCATACAAGTGTGTGGATAGTATACACTTGGAGTAAAAGAGAACATTATTTATGGTTAAATATTCCTAGGTCAAAGTCATTGTCTAAAAAGAAAAGCATTTTCTATGAAATAGCTGTAGTTCCATGTACAGTCACAGGTTTTGTGGATGGCTTCCATTTGAGACTGAAAGGTGACTGGGGCTGAAAAAAGAAAATTGGTTTCCACAATAACATTTTGTTAGTGCATGGTATTTCATTTCACCACAGCCTAATGTCAAAGTATAAGCATCATGAAGAATACTGGTTTCTCCCTAAAGTCTTTTGTTACCGAATAGGATCCTTGATCAAAGTTTGTTGATGTCTTGCACATTTTATGTGATTGCATTTATGACAGACATTGGAGTCCATATCACTAATAGCTTTGGAGAAAATGCATTGCACAGCATTTTATTGGGTAAACCATTATGACTAAAACTTTGTGCTTTAGGCAAACACACCTTAAACATACACAACAGACAAATGTTTCTAAAATTACAAACAATTTCAGCCAAAATGGTTCATAATATAGGTGAGAGAGGCCACATGTATATTTTATCAGGGTCTCTTTCCTCTGGTCTCATCTTGCTATATGGCTAACTAATTCATTTCTCATAGACCATAACATAAATATTCAGCTAAATTACTATAGTTTTGTTTCAAGGTTGGTAAGTCATGCTTACATTTTCTAAATGAATTATGTTTTGACAAATATTCTTTTCTAGATGTCTACAAAAATATCCAGTGTGATGAGTTCCAACTCTTTACATTAAGCAGTACCTGTGCAGTTATAGAGATAAAGTAATTATCTTTATTCAATTTATTCATAAACATATTTCTTTTTAAACATTAGGCTAATGTTTTGTAGTAGTTTTTTGGCACCATTAAGTGACCATCATTACTGTCAATTTGGTATTGAAGTCAATATGTTAGTTCTGTTGGTCATAAAATAATGTGTTACCTTGATATAAAATGCTTTGAAAATCATATACATTCATATATCTATCTATCTATCTATCTATCTATCTATCTATCTATCTATCTATCTATCTATCTATCTATCTATATATATATATATATCTATATATATATATATATATAGTGATAGTCATATATATATGAATGAAATTGATAACAATAGGAAAATATCAGTATATCATTATCTTATATGCAGGTAAACCTTATTATCAACAAGGGTCATGGTCCATGAAATAATACTACATGTGGGGTTATGTCTTTTTTATTATAGAAAAACAATAATAAACACAAAAAAATCATCATTGTAGTGGGAAAGGGTGGGGCATGGGTGAAGATTGGGATTCAAAATTTGATGTGAGGCTAAAAATGATTGCAATGTTTTATCAACAATGCTTTCTTTAAAGACTTTTTATAAATGCAAAAAATATGTATATTTAGCAAAAAGGAAGATAAATTACTTTTTTAATACCTAATCGAAAATGGTGCCAATGATTGTGATTAGATCTTAGTTGAAACAGTGGTAAATGTAAGCATTTATATGAAAAATAGACAAGTCTTCAGCTTCCATAATTGTCATGATAAACATGAATAATGGAATGATCTAGGTATTTAGACATAACACAGAATCTTTTAGAGACTATTTAGATATATAAAAAAAAATTTTCTTCCATAAAACTTCATCATTATATTAACTTCTCCATCATGAGTTATAAGTATATTGTTTTTTTTAGTAGTAAATATATCTAAAAAGGTGGTGGTGATATTTGTGTGTTACTTATCTGGAATTGTTTCTCATTATGTATAATACTATATTTTCTGTACATATTTGGACTTTGTTTGTTTAAGACACCAAAACCTTTTTGCCTCATTAATCTGTGATTCATTTGTCAAACATAGCTTGTATAACACTCTGAAGACTATGATCTGATTTTACTCAGAATGTAGCAAATTGTCTTTTATCATCAAAATCTGAAACAACTTTGATAAGTGAGATCAACAGATAAGTTGATGAGCTTTTACCTTATTTGTCTGTAAGGCCAAGTGATTCTATAGTAGGGTTCTGTGCCCATTATCCAATATCAGTGTTCTATATTTCATGTCACCACTCTTATATCAGTGTTCTATATTTCATGTCACCACTCTTACATCAGTGTTCTATATTTCATGTCACCATTCTTATATCAGTATTCTATATTTCATGTCACCACTCTTATATCAGTGTTCTATATTTCATGTCACCACTCTTATATCAGTGTTCTATATTTCATGTTACCACTCTTATATCAGTGTTCTATATTTCATGTCACCACTCTTATATCAGTGTTCTTTATATCATGTCACCACTCTTATATCAGTGTTCTATATTTCATGTCACCACTCTTATATCAGTGTTCTTTATATCATGTCACCACTCTTATATCAGTGTTCTATATTTCATGTTACCACTCTTATATCAGTGTTCTATATTTCATGTCACCACTCTTATATCAGTGTTCTATATTTCATGTCACCACTCTTATATCAGTGTTCTATATATCATGTTACCACTCTTATATCACTGTTCTATATTTCATGTCACCACTCTTATATCAGTGTTCTATATATCATGTTACCACTCTTATTCTCATGGTCGGTCAGTATGAGTATGTGAGAAGGCTTGATACTAGCATCCTGTGTATCAGGAGTTTTGGTCAGAGCTACTAGATCTGGAAACCATGACATTTTAGTATTCAGGTAAAAAATATAAAGATGTTTAATAACTTAAATTGTGAGTAGAATACTACACATATAAAGAATACCTTTTTCTTATAAGAGAATATTTATCAAACAATAATAAAAAAAAATAAAATTAACATGATATAAAACATTTTAACCAGTTGATGTAGATATGGTTTTATATATACAACATAGTACATGTTATTGAAGAGGCCCAAAGATTTGCCAGAATGGCTTCTTTTCCTTCTTTCTTTTTTGACAAACTAGAGTAGTTAGATATGTTTTGGGGAAAAAAATTGTTTACTTTTCACTACTTACAAATGTAAAGAATCTGTGACAGTGTTTTATATGCTGAAGTGAATTTCTAGAAGTCAGGTCTTGTAGGCTTTGAGCACTTAGTTATAGTTTGTTGATGCTTTTGTCTAATGATATTAAATTGTTTTAGTTACTTGTACCATGAAACAATTTAAGCTTGGAAGAATGCTTGTTCAATTGCTTGTTCAATTGCTTAATAAAGGTTTATTTTTCAATAAAAACTCCATGTTTTGAATACCATCGGGGATAGATGGTATGTTCTGAAGAGGCAGTATATTAGATGAGAAAGGATCACTGTTAGGGGTAGGGGCTAGTATTTAATGAGAAAGGATCACTGTTAGGGGTAGGGGTTAGTATTTAATGAGAAAGGATCACTGTTAGGAGTAGGGGCTAGTATTTAGTGAGAAAGGATTACTGTTAGGGGTAGGGGCTAGTATTTAGTGAGAAAGGATCACTGTTAGGGGTAGGGGTTAGTATTTAATGAGAAAGGATCACTGTTAGGGGTAGGGGTTAGTATTTAATGAGAAAGGATCACTGTTAGGGGTAGAGGCTATTATTGAATGAGAAAGGATCACTGATAGGGGTAGGGGCTATTATTTAATGAGAAAGGATCACTGTTAGGGGTAGGGGCTATTATTTAATGAGAAAGGATCACTGTTAGGGGTAGGGGCTAGTATTTAGTGAGAAAGGATCACTGTTAGGGGTAGGAGCTATTATTTAATGAGAAAGGATCACTGATAGGGGTAGGGGCTATTATTTAATGAGAAAGGATCACTGTTAGGGGTAGGGGCTATTATTTAATGAGAAAGGATCACTGATAGTGGTAGGGGCTATTATTTAATGAGAAAGGATCACTGTTAGGGGTAGGGGCTATTATTTAATGAGAAAGGATCACTGTTAGGGGTAGGGGCTAGTATTTAGTGAGAAAGGATCACTGTTAGGGGCTTGCATAAGGCAATAAATGGGGAATATTTTGTTTATGTCCTACTAATCTGTCAATCCATCTGACATTTATTTTATCACAATAAATTTGGTAATTATTCACTAAATTTAATGTGCAGCTCTTTATGTTGATATGACATTGCCTAGATTTGATTGTCAGTATTTTTTTTTGACAATCGTTTAGCAGAGTTATAAACTCTGATCGTCAGAACCAGCCACTGTCATTTCAACATGATAACTCAATTTGCATTTTAAGAATTTCCAGCATGTACGTTCAGTCTTCTAAATGTTCTAAATCTTCTAAAGACAGATTAATCAAAGAAATGTTCTAGTTGTTTTGCTTTAATTTTTAAAGGAGATTGAGGATGGTATTGGGTGCCAGTCTCACTCTTGTTGCCTCCGGGCTACAACTACAACTAATAAGGCAGTCTGATATAAATAGAAACCATTTCACAGATTGCTTAACTGGTTAACAATAGCTAAGCAATGAATCCTTTGAGCACTGCTGTGATTGGTGCTAATTAGGTTAATTGGCATGACATAGATACAGAATACTCATTAGTTTACACTATAAAGACTTAATCCATTTTTTGAAATATTTTATGCCGAAGAAACATATAGTATATGTGAAACTGATTGCAGAGAAATAATGGTGTTTGTGTTTTATACATCCCAATTCAGATTGTATAAAAAACATCAGGCTAAAAGACCTATGAAATGTATAGAAGCCAATTCACTATCAAATATGTCCGACAATCCTTAAAACAAAAAGTCCTTCACTTGACATATTCATTAAGTCTGTATTGAAAGGGCTATATATGACAATGAAGTTTGGTCACATTGTTGATAGTTGTACTTACCCAGCTGTTTGCCAGAACTCCATTTGGTAGACCATTCTGTAAAATTTAAGAGAATACATTTGTGCACTAGAAGTTGATATTACATCACATATATCAGTATTAGATGAAGTTCAAATCTTTCAAAGCATGTAAAACTTTCCAGTTAGACTGCCTTGAGCAAGCAGATTTGTTTATACAGTTTGCAAAGCCATGAGAAAGTATCCTGGCATGAATTCCATTCAGTTTTACAAAGTCATCAACAGGTATCAGGGTATGAATTCCATTCAGTTTTGCAAAGCCATGAACAGGTATCATGGCATGAATTCCATTCAGTTCTGCAAAGTCATCAACAGGTATCATGGCATGAATTCCATTCAATTTTGCAAAGTCATCAACAGGTATCATGTAATGAATTCCATTCAGTTTTGCAAAGTCATGAACAGGTATCATGGCATGAATTTCATTCAGTTTTGCAAAGTCATGAGCAGGTATCATGGCATGAATTCAATTCAATATTGCCCACATGATGATGATCCACCAGCAATTGTACCTATCATTACTAAATATAGAAAAACCATCTTTAAGCACCTTCTCGAAAACCACTGAAGAGATCATGACCAAAATTGAAAGAAAGCTTTCTTGTTTAGTCTGTTCAAGATGATCTTCAGCCTCACCTTACTAGCATGGCTGATCAAACTGATAGTTATATAGTTTTGACACAGCTGCAGATTGCCTTTCTTTGGGTGTTTTATATTCAGTGAATCAGTCCACTGTGATGGCCATTCACCTGTCTGCCAGATCTTGTTGTTAGTAGTTCTATCACCGATCTCCCACATTCATTATAAATTCAGCTGGGATGTTTTCTACTCAAGCTACCTTTTTATTTGTCAGTGCTCTTATTGCTGACTCCACCTCTTTGTTGAGAATGGGGAAATAAACAATTGTGGAGTTGCAAAAGTAACTTTAAATCTCCTGTGGTCTGATGGTTGTAGCGTTCTTTACAATACTCAGTCCGTCTGTTTGCAATGTCATTCACTTCTGTGAGGCATTTTCCATTTGCGTCTTTAATGGTACTGTCTCTTGGTTGCTTCTGTCTGGTGAGGTCTTTCACAATTTGAAATGCCTTTCTGCTGTTATTCTTCATCAGACTGCTCTCTATGTATGTGCACCTTTGTGCAATCCAGTCATATTTTGCTTTCTTCAGTTTTTTGTCTCCTGATATTCTTATTTATTTCTTGGTCCTGTTCTGTGTCTTGGGTTTTTGAGGTCTCTTCGGGCATCGGACAAATTCAGAATCTCTTCTGTAACCCAGGACTTTGTATTTGGGTGATGGAGGCCAATGATGTCCTTGGCAGCTGTTGTCATGTCATGACTGTGTTGAAAGTGTATGTCATCACTTTAAAATCAACATCCATCACAAGGAGTGGAGTAAATGTTCCTCCAATTGTGGCTTGGAATGACTTGCAGTTGTTAGGGTCCTTCAGTTGTTCAAGGTTGAGTTTGAGCTTGATGTTCTTTGGCTTGTTAATTTTTTTCTGCCTCACTCAGAAGTTCATAATCAGGAGGTCGTGATCACTCCCAGCATCAACACCTGGGAATGTCCTTATTTTTGCTCTTTTGATGCCATATCGGTAACGGTTTTGAACCAGTATGTAGTCAATTTGGTTATGATGGGTTCCATTTAGTGCATGCCATGTTCAGCATCGTGAAGCTTTATGTTGGCTAGTACCAAGTTGTTGTAATTTGCGAACTCGAGCATCCATCTCCTTCTTTCATTGGTAAGCTGATTGCAAGAAGGTCCACAATGATCCTCCCAGTATTTTAGAGTATCTTTGCGAACTTTTGACATTCCAGTCTCCTTGGATGATGAGTATGTCTTATTTTACTTACCATGATAAGAATACCCTGGGGTTTGTTGTAAAACCCCTCTATTTTGTCATCATCATGATCGGTAGTTGGAGCATAGACTTGGATAGTTCTAATGTTAAAGGGAGAAGCTTTCAGACGACTGGAGATGATTCTTCTAGATATGGGGCTGTATTCAAGCACATATCCTTTGATGCTTTGTTTACAAGGAAGTCTACTCCATTTATGGACTTGTCTAACTCTCCAATATATTTTAGTATATGCCCATCATCAGTTTGGTGTTCTCCAAGGGCTTTCCATCTGGCTTAACAGAGTCCCAGAATGTGCCATGTTTAGTGTTCCATCTCATTTATCAACTCTTGGAGTCTTCCAATTTGCCACAGAATTCTAAAGTTCTAGGCGATGCTGTCTCTCACTCTGAATTTATGCAAGAACAAGCAGTGTTCCGGAGTGGAAGAAGCACAACATAACAAATATTAAATTGCAAAGCAGCAATCGGTAAACTCGCTAGCACCGCGAAGGTGAAATATACAACTGCAGCGGATTGGTTATCCAAACAGGCGATATGGCAAATTTATCTACCACCGCCTAAACGAATTAACTACTCGCATTTTGATGTGACCGTTCCTAATGAACTTCATCAAGCTGATATATTATTTCTGCTGATGGTGGTTACAAGTATGCGCTAACCGGAGCTGATGTTGCGAGTCGATACAAACAAGTAGAACCGCTAAAGACAAAATCATCAACTTTAGTGGCTTTTGCATTTGAAAGGATTTATCGAAGGGGTCCTCTGCGCTGGCCAAATCTATTACAAGTTGATCCTGGCAAGAAATTTCAGGGTGCGGTTCTATCAACAATGAAGAATCATAATACCGCGTTACGACGAGGACATACTGCACTACATCGCGATCAGGCAATTGTTGAACGATTTAATCGGACACTTGCTGAGCGGTTATTTGGATATCAATACGCGAAGGAATTCATCCAGGATAAACGATCCCGTGAATGGGTCAAGAGATTACCAGCTGTGATTACCGCGCTGAATAACAAGATTACTCGAACAATCAACATGAAACCTAACAACGCGATTAAAAAGAAGTATATACCAGTAAAACCACAAAAACATTTTTTAAAACAACCAATACTCGGTAATGTCACTGTTAGGAATTTATATGAACCAGGAGAGCTTGAAGGTGGTAAAAATAGGGCTACTGATCCTATTTGGAGTGTTACCACACATAAAATATCTAGTATAACACGATCTACGGGTAGACCAGCAATCTATAGACTGGATGTGACCGCTCCTCAGCGAGGGTTTACTCGTGAACAACTGCAAGTGATACCCGAGGATACTCAATTACCGCCGCGTGGTCTTAACTAGCACCTCTTCGTCTGTTGCATTCAAGATAAGTCAACATCACATTATCTCTAGTATGACCTACGCTGATATCTTTTGTGTCTACGGTAAATTGTCGAGAATCCTTATCCGACCAACACCAACTCATTATACAATTGCAACTCGCGCAGTGATTATTCTGTTGTTGTTTCAGTGTAATTATTAATTCAGCATCAATATCAAATTCTCTGTTATTTTTTTTGTCCTGTTGTTTATAACCAGAACGTTTTTTTTTCTGATTATGTCCTTGATTCTGTCAAGGCTGGCAATATCACTTATTGTAGTGTCATTATCATCTAAAACAACTCTTTGAAGTTGATTTATTCTTCGTTATCTGGATACTGCGAGATAAACTAAATTTGACCACTCGAAGTGATTATCCACCATCCAAACAATCGTATCTGATATAGTTAATCCCTGTGAAGAATGTATCGTCGCTGCGTAACCTAGCGTCCACGGGGATTTATCAGCGCGCAATGCATCTTCGACGACGCTGATATCAATCAGCACAATATCATTTAACACTAAATTCTGCTTTTCACGCTGTCCTGGAATATCAACTTCAATATTCTGTTTTCGTGTATCCGAAGGCCTATAACACAACGGTACTGGAAGTGTTGTAAATTTTTCTTTATGCAATTCAAATAACTTCATCTGAAGTGTGTCTCTGACTATTTTTCTACTCGCTACTATCAAATCATTTGGTCTCCACGCTTCCCAGAAATCTTTTAATGGTGTTTCTGAAATTATTTCACGCGCTATCTCACATTGAATTCTATCAGGATGTAATCTAATTAGTTTCTTGAGCTCGCGTAATTGTTCATCAAGTGCTCTATGATCGGTGGTAATTTCTTCATAATAGTCTACAAAATTCTTTAGCCAATCATGTGGCGATAAACCGACAAATGGTGGTGGTTGGCCATGATCGCCGCACATGACGACTTTTGTATTCGCTAACAATAACTAATCGAGAAATCTTTGTAATACATCTAACGATACCGTGCATATTTCATCCCAAATAACGACTTCAGGAATAAATTTCTCACCCATTCGTTCAGGAGTCCATTCATCGCCTTTCCATCGAAAGAAACTGTGATAAGTACAAGCATTTACAACTCGTTGTTTCATCTCTCTGGCGAGTCTGTGCGTTGGTGTTAGTAAAATCATATTTGATTTCCCACGAAATAACTCAATCGTACGAGTCGTCTTTCCTGACCCGCCACAGCCGTTTAGGTAGCTGGTTGTATATCTACATATTGGATCAGATATCGAAGGTGCATTAGAGAGTTCTGATATCTGATTATTTTTCAAATATTTATCTTCAATCGTAACATCTGCTGATTTGGAATCATTACAAGGTATTTCCCGCTTAATTCTCCATGATCCCCAGCTCTCGTCAGAATTAGTGAATTTGGCCACTTCTTCGCTGTGTTTCGCGTTTATATGAAATGAATCAGTGGCTACTCTAACTGCGGTGTCAGGAAATCTATTTATCATCGAAAATAAATTGACAGAAGCATAAGTTAGCATAGACGCCCTCAAATGTGCATACTGAAGAGTTTCTCCGTCTGCGTAAGTAACAATTGTACCAAATTTTGTTCCATCGGACAAGAAAGCGTCTTTACGATCGACGTATATACCCTTAGATGTTATATCCGTGATTATAAAATCGTACTCAACGCTATCTATAATCAATCGTGAAGAATATCTTATATTGTCGTATTTTCCACCTTGAGTAAATTTACCGATTATTCTTCTACCAAGATCCTTTGCATCTTTATTCCTAACTTCAAATAGCTGTTTGGACAATTTCACGATATTTTCTTTGTCAAGATAATATTCGTCGCTGATTATCTATCTAGATTGGGTTGTGGTAACCAGACTTCAGTCTGAGCTCGATATGATATAATCGCTTCACTGACAATCTGCGATATCAGCATTCTACAATCAATCATATACCGTAACAGCACTATTAGCATCCAGTGTTTTTCAGATATATGTCTACAAATCCATACGTAAACAGCACGGATGAAGTCCTGTAGCCAATTCAAATGATACCACACGAGCGAATCCGGTTAAATCAAAATCAGGCAGTGGTCCATTAATAGCAACACGGGCTATCTCGTGTGTGGGATGTCCAAATCGCTTGAAGTATTCAGCGCATTCTCCGTAACCGAGAAAACTCGCCGGATAACACGCGACTATATCAACCGAAATAATACTTTCACGGTCGTATTTTGTATTCCATAATCCACCGTGGTTAAATTCTATACAACTTGATTTGATGTCTGTGAGAAATTCAGTTCTTGTTGGTTTCCATGTGTTTCTCTTTCTCGCAAAATGAGCTGCAACCGACGGAATTGTAAAACAGTTTGTTAGTAATTGTTCGTCGTCGAAACTCTCCGAGAAACTACTAGCTAGTTTTTTCATCGCCTCATGGAGGGCTTCAGTGCGGTATAATTCTCCACTGGGTCTTACAAATTGATCGAATTTGCCCTCGGAATTTTTAGAACTGTGAAGTAACCACACTGACACAAGATCGTTTTTACTCAACTGGTGAATAAAATCAGGTGTCCATGCGTGTTCGTTATGATCAATAATTTGTATTGGAGCTCCTTGTGATTTATATTTCGGTTCGTATAATATCTCGCCGGTTATCGTCGCTACGGTTATTTGGAATCTTAATGATGTTTCTAATTTGGCTATATCCTGGATCGTTGCTCCGTTCTTCCTAACTGTTAATTCCCACTCGGTTATTCTCTTGCGTCTTAGATCAGTGAATTTGTTTCCACGCAGCGCATTTGTGAAGTGTTCTATTATTCGTTCTGCTACACAATTCAACGACGACAGTTTCATGGGTTTTAGTTTTTCAATACTCGGTTTATCATTTAACGGATATATCCCATAAACAACTGCTGTTACAGGATAAGATCTTTCGTAATACGGTTTGTCAATTCCAGTCAAAATTCCTGGTTTGGAATCACGACTCACAGTGACAGTTCTTTTATCCTTCAAAATGGGTTCAAATTTATCCCGAATAATGCAATCTCCTGTGTCTGAACGGATAAAGAATTTTATTCTAAAAAAAATACCTTTTTCGCCCAAGATGTGAGATTATCACTGCTACTCTTTTATCGTTCATGGTAGCATCAACGTCACCATCGATTCGAAATGTCGACCAACAAAGAGATGCTCCATCACGCTTGAATTCATTAAAACAATCACGAATTTTACCCAAAATGGATCTATCACGAATTTTACTCTTTGGTTTATCAGAGACTCTATCGAGATTGAATTTAGCATTTTCCCTATGCGTAATTTTCGATAATCTCACGAATTCCTTCATGCTATAATTAAAATAAGTATTTGAATAGAGAATTTATATATAATGAATCATTGCAAATGGCTTATGATTGAATCAGTGACCCCGTGTAACAAATCATGTAGAAAGGAGTTCTGTGGGTATCATATGCAAAGTTTTCGACGCGGAAGCCTTGGCCCGATCCCT
Source organism: Unio delphinus (assembly GCA_029339505.1). Lineage (NCBI taxonomy): Eukaryota > Metazoa > Mollusca > Bivalvia > Unionida > Unionidae > Unio > Unio delphinus. The sequence goes on from JAQISU010001235.1 coordinate 43,036,277, forward strand.
TGTATACGATGTGGGGTAGGGGTGCGTGGTAAATCACAGTTGTGTCTCAGTTGCGGTGGTAAGCGATATAGATAGTTGAAGCGTTACTATGATAAGAGAGCTAAGAACTCCATTAATGACTCTGACCCTGACAGCATCAACGACAAAATCATAAGAACTCCTCAAGACTACATCGGAAGATTTCCAAATGTTATCATTAGACCAAACAATGAATTAGACAAACAATAGTATAGCATATAAATGAACCAAGAATTCCGACCGCATCCCGTGATCAGCGATTATGAAGCGTCTCGTGACGGTATTGTCAGACACCGCAGGCTGAAGAAATCAGTTGCGTGGGATAATGGTATGGGATATTTGATGTTTGGCGCTGGGAAGAAGAAATATCTTAATCACAGAATAATATATGAATGTTTCCATGGATTGATCAAGGATGGTTTTGTTATCGGTCACATTGATTCCAATCCTAAGAACAATTCTTTATCAAATCTGTAGGCTGTTACACAAAGTGAAAATTTGAAACGAAGAAAGACCGGACAATACTCGAAAAAAGCGAGACCCGTAAGATCTTTTAATACAACAAATAACGAAGAAATAGTATTTCAATCAATAGCTAAGGCCGGTAGGTATTTCAATATTTGTCCACCTTCTGTTCAATGCGTCGCTGCGGGAATTTGTCGATCTGCGATTTAAAAAAAGACTGGACAAAAAATCAATTCATTTATGTATAGACGCCTATCTCTCTGGGTTCATTTTTGAAAAATATATTTTTCATATTAGAAATATATAATTATCAATAATATGAATTCTCAAAATGTCAATGAGGTTATAACCGAAATTTTAATTTTGAAATCTGAGGGGATTTACATATCAGATAGTTTAAACTGCGATCAAATTATGTCCGACTTCCAGGATATTGAATACGGCGCTATGAATAACAAGTATGTACTACCCAAAAGATATGCCCTTATTAAACGAATTCAGAATTAAAGTTCGCAAATCCCTTCTATATTGTGACGACGTCAGTAAGTTTGTCCCGTTATTTACTATCGTGGAAAAAATAAGAAAGGAATTAGGGAAGGAATATTAAATAAAAAGAGTAATTAATTCAAAAATCAGAAATATAAGATTGTTAATTGAACAAAACAAAAAAAAAAAACCTTCGGATGGTCGGTTTTAGTCAATACTGGCGTGTAGTAATTTTTTTTAGACTCAAATTGGAAAATTGTTTACAATTTAAATAATGGTTAATGAGTCATTAACAACTAGATTGGCTCGTGAAAGATTAAATGCGATTAAAAGATTTATACCAATCCGCGACTCTGTCAGAAATAAACTACAAGCTAGACAGAGTTTACGGACGGATTTGCTGCGGGATCTGAAGAGTTGCTTAAACCAATAACCACAGCAACGAAGGGGGTAATATCAGCTACTGAGCGTGCTATATGGGGAGATATTCCCAAGACGGGGGAAAAAGGAAAAGAAAAACCTCTTATTGCTGAACTTGAAAAAATATCAACAGGAACTGAACAAACAAAACAAGCTGTACAAAAACTCCACGGTGATATTGATGTTAGTGAACCACCTAAATCAAAAAGAATAGTAGATGATTTACACGCGAGATTTAACGAGGAAGGGTTAGCAGCAATTGATGAGACTAAACTAGCAGAAATTCCTGCGCTTGCTGCTACGACATATGAAAACAGAAAAAAATTTTGAAACCAGAACATCATAAGCATATTAGAAGTATAACTCATTGGGCTGATGCATTCTACAAAATCAGAACTAAAACAAGTCAAATTGATAATGATAATACATTATACATAGGATATATCAATGCGGTGGGTACAGTGTATAAAAATATGAAGAACTAAAACAACAAAAACCGCAAAAATTGCAAAGAAAGCGACAGCAACCTTCAAAGAAAATATCTTTCTTATCTAAAAAACAAGAAGAGCCTCAACAACAACTACCACCTGAACCATTGTATATACCATCTGATCGAGATGAAGATGATGAAAATGATGAAGATGAACTTCTTAATTATTTACAAAGTCAAGAAACAGATACACAGGGTGCAACCGGGGAGGGATTTTCTAAATCTCGAAGAGATTCCAGTGGAATTCTCAGGTAGTGGTCTAGTTAGTTGTCCTGGTAATATTCTTAGCGATATAGCACGATTAGAAGTTCTCATAGGAGGGAAACGAGCTGGAAATAACTCACCGGAAGTAATTAATGAAGCAGCTGATATCTGCAGGCGGTTATTTCAAGGCGGTGTTATGGATATTGGTCTATATCGAGATTTCATTGATGAGTTAGTTGAAAATCCTACTGATTATCACAGCGACTAAGTCATCGCATTAGATAAATATCATTTAAAAAAGATGATCATACACTACAACCATGAAAAATCAACCAGCGTCTATGTAGTTAATTCACGGTTTCCAGTTTATAACGCGTACTATGGTGATGGTCTCGGTGATACCATTGCAGGGTTATTTGCAAGAATGGCTCCAAAAGTAGCGGCGCTAGTAAAACAATTATCGATGAAAGCCATTGATGTTATTCGCGATAAGGGTATTAGCGCTGTTGGGGATGCTGCCGGAAAAGCACTTTCCGCCGCGAAAGATAAACTAGCGTCGTTGATTCGAGCACGAAGAAAACCAGTGATGAAATCACTATCGCCGTTACCATCTACAGCGGAAATGCCCACGAGTGTTAGTAGAATATTAAATAACGCAGTGGATCAGATACTAGCGTCGCTGATGACTCCGTCATACACCAACGACCAAAGCAACATCGCAAATATGATAGCGGGAAGCGGCTTCAAAAACCCACGACGAGGTCGTCAACGATGAAAATACTACGGATTTTACGATTTAGATCAATACATATATAATAAAATGTTCAAACAGTCACCTAATCTAGAGTTTGATATTGACGCCCCAGTGCGCAAGGATGATTCTGTACGTGATTATCAATTTTATGCCTATCACGCAATACAACCAGATAGTCGAACAAGAATTGATCTTCAAGTTCATGATGCCAGTAAATACTTTCTACCGTGTGAAGCGTTTATCGAAGTAGAAGGAGAACTTATACGAACAGATGATACAGCATATCCAAATGACACTCAAGTCGGATTTGTAAATAATGGGATCATGGCGTTATTCGCGAGTGCAAAATATCTCATCGATGGAAAAGAGATTGAGCCGATAGATCGCGATGTTGATGTGGTTACAACAATAATCGGGCTAGCGAGATATTCCGACGATTATACAAGATCTGCAGGTCCTTCTATGATGTTTGCAAAGGATAATAGGAATACGGCTGTAAATACTAAATTTGTTTTCAGACAACCAAAGAATCGTGCTGCTCCCAACCCTGCTTCTGTTGATAATATCGAGGATATACTTATAAGAGAGGATCCCGATTACAACCTAGGAGCTGCAACACGTATGTCAATGTTGGGAGGAGCGCGTAGATCATTCTCATGCGCGATTCCACTGCATCATATATTTGGATTCTGCTGAAATGTTCGAAAGTTATTTTTGGAGCAAAGCACACAGTAACACTTGTGCGAAAGGGTAACGACAATGATGCAATTTGGAGGATTCCAGCAGATGATGCACATCCAGATGCTGATGCTGGTAAAGTCGTTTTAATAAAACTATCATTATGGATGTCAGTGTTGACTCCATCAATCACCGCAGAAGAACGATTACTATCATTTATGGATCAAGTAGGAAAATCATTAATGAGTTGGTTAACAACGACTGCAGATGTTAAGCAATCAGATATTAATGGGTTATTTACGTGGAACCTAGCATCAAAACAAGGCGTTTCAGCTCCACGTCATATATTTATTGCGTTACAGAATACCGCACGAACTGGTAATCAACGACGCAGCCATATGATATTTGATCAACCTTGTATTACTAACGTCTCACTGAGAATAAACGGCCAGCAAGAACCATCCGAGGATATACAACTTAATTACTTTCACAGCCATATTGCTCGCGTGTATCACAGATTGTTGTCATATATGGCGCGCGATCAAAATGTTGATACTGGTTTGCAGCTATCACAACACGATTTTAAGAATTTATATCCGATTTATTACTTTACGCTGGAACATCTTGATTTAACAAGACAGTCAATCGTTGATATACACTTTAGAGCCAGTGTAAACCGCGTTGTTATTGGTGAGCATGCTATTCCCCACTACAGAGCGATTGCTGTTATTCTCAGTGATAAATCAATGCTACTCGAGGGTGCTGGCGGAAGAAGGAGAGTTATAGATGCACCAGTGGAAAATATGTAGTGTTTTCCAAAAACATGTAACAATTAGATCAATCTGTTATTGTATAATGTCATATAGTCATATTAGTGTTACGTTAACTCCCGGTCAACTCAAGAAATTGCAATCGGAACCAGCTAAAAAATGCGGAACCACAATAACGCTGAAACCCAATCAGATGACTGGCGGGGCGAATAAATTGTCGCTGACAACTCGTCAGGTAAAACACTTCAATGACGCGCTCAAAAATAAAAAGGTGTTCAGGTTACTCTCTCTCTCTCTCTCTCTCTCTCTCTCTCTCTCTCTCTCTCTCTCTCTCTCTCTCTCTCTCTCTCTCTCTCTCTCTCTCTCTCTCTCTCTCTCTCTCTCTCTCTCTCTCTCTCTCTCTCTCTCTCTCTCTCTCTCTCTCTGCGGCTACTATCAAAAACATGAGTAAAACCGGCGGTATATTCCCGCTGTTAGCTGAGATTCCGGCTGTGATTGCAGCAGCAGCCCCAGCGGTGGCTAAAGCGGCCGCGTTAGGAGCCGTTGGTACCGCTGCAGGAATGGCGTTGAAGAAAGCTACCGGACGGAAATATAAAAAAAGGGAAAGGGTCTAAGACTACCAAGAACCCAGTATTCATGGTACAGCGGAAAAGGCCTGAGAATCTCAGGAACAGTTTACTAGTTGGAGAGTCTTTGAATCCATTGTCAAATTTTGATTTACTCGATGCTGCTAAAAAAACTAGCGATCAAAAACTTCAGAGATGTCTTTATGAAAGATCAGTTGCCGGCACTACCAAACAGCGTTGAATCCGGTATTATTAATCTCGATAACAGCACCGGACCTGGTACTCACTGGGTTGCATACGCAATTGATCCGCGCGTGATTATTTATTTCGATTCATATGGGTTAGCGCCGCCGAAGGAATTTATGCGTTATATAAGCCGCTTAAACACCCTTCGTTGGTATTCCACGCTACCAACACAACAACTAAATGATCCACCAATATGCGGCAACGAAGTATTAAATGCACTCAATGCTAGTTTAACATCTGGAAAACCACCTCATCAGGTCGTAAATGAATACATGAGTAATCACTGGAAATCGAAAAAATTTTAGAGAGAGATTATATAGAATAACATGATTGATATTTGGGGGAGATCTTTATCAGCGCTGAAGAAACCCGAACCCGATGGCGTTGCAACCGGTGATATAAAAAATAATCAAAGATGAAATAGCTGAGACGTTGAACCTAGCAAGTGTCGATCCCAATGAAATAGTTGTATTTCAAGATCGTCAGGGTAAATTGAAAACTAGTAATGTTTCCCTGGATGATATTTTAGTTAAACAAAGCGGCGTAACCGAGAACACCGTTGCGTTATTATCCTTATCAGGGTAAACTCAAACCCGGCGTACTCGTTTCGACGATTACAGATAATTTAAAAACTATCAACGATAAGTTAAAATTCATATTAAGTTTTTTGGTGATCCAGCGACAACATCACCGAATTTATCATTAATAAAAACTTCTATGGACAATATTAAGACTGTCAATGACGAATTAAAATCAATCATGGCTTTCTTCGGCGAACCAGCGGTGATATCACCGAATTTACCATCAATAAAAAAATCCATGGATAGATTAATTGAGCTTGATTATAAAATTGACCAATTTGAAAACAAGTATGAGAAGCATGAAAAGGATTTTAACACATTTCGAAATAAAATTGTTAGAGAATTTTTTGGAACTCCACCGATGGTCACAATGTACTAGCGGATATAAAAAATTCTCTAGATGATTTACCGGCGATTAATCGGCAAATAGAAACTATCAACACCGATATTATAAGGACCAATGATATTATCAAGGATGATATGCGAAGATGATAATAATACTTGAAAAAACAAATATTCCCCATGAGAAAACCAACATAGTAGTATACACAATTCAACACGGATCATTTGCGCAGACACCTACATATAATATATTGAGCATCACTGCGGCTATCAAGGGTATTTATCGATTAAAACTAGTGACACCGACTCAGTTTAATATATCATCGTCGAGTTCATCTGGGGTTAACAATACGATATCAACGATCATCGACAAGGATACAACTGAACGATTCACAATAACATCCACTGATACAAATTTGGCTAGGGTTTCAGGAACATGGTATGTGGAATTCGTAGCGGATTTAAATAAACAACTAAATTGAAATCGTAAATTGATTTGGAAATAAAATGTCGTCATCAACGGTACCTTCGTTATCTCAATATCGCTATGATCAAGTCAGAGAATTTCAAACTAAACTCAAGACACTCACTGAGGAGTATCAAACAAAAATAAAAAAATACCGACGAAGAATCACCGCAGTTGATGTTACCGTGTACTCTGTGAGTGGTGTAATCGCCGGAGCTGGTATAATACTATCCTCGGTGACAATGATTGCTCCGATAGCTATTCCAATTTGTATATCCGCTGCGACAACAATCGCTGGAATTATTTCGATTATAACCAAAAAAATATCATCATGCAGCCAGTGTAAACTGCAGGATTACTCAATTAAATTTCATGTTGTGTCAATCGCATACTCGCAATTATCCTCGATGATATCGTCGTCGCTCGATGATACATTTATATGAGATAGTGAGTTTTCAGCGATGGTACATATTTATGATTCCGCGATATCGAAATTAGAGCAGGACAATAATGATAATGACAACACCGCAAGAATTACTTCAACAAATAGTGGAGAACACAAACCCGATGAAAATCAGCATGATCTCAATAACCTCAATCAATCCTGAATTCAGTATGAATTTCCCTATTCCGGTTCCCGTGAAGGAGATCGCATTAGCAAAACTACGAGTGTATCACAGTTGGCCTAATATTAGGTCGGTAGCATTTGGCGATCAACAACCGAATCATTCCTTGGTATTTGCGAATAAGAATAAACCCGATGGTACTCCAGAATGGAACGTTGTTTCGATACCATCTGGGTCATACCAAATTGAACAAATCAATGCTGAATTCCAGCGTAGAATAAAATCCATTACTGGAGCAGAATCGAAAATCGCTATAACAGTCCACGAGCCGACGTTATCATCTGCAATCGAGATAAACTCACCAAGTTATGTAGTAGATATCTATCAGAGCTCTATAAGAACAATACTGGGGTGGCCTGAAATCCAACTTCGGACAGCTTATCAAATACCCGAACCACAAAAATCTGATTATGTCACCGACAGAATAAAATCTGATAATGCAATAAAAAGTTATAACGAATACAATAAGTCGAAATTTTTCACTGAAATAGACGATCGCGTTGATAGATACTATCAAACTCGACTAGATGAAATCGTTAAAAATTTTACAGCGATGACTAATGATTTTGCGTTGCTGTTAGTATTTCTCGAGGCTGGTACTCTCACTCGAGATGAATTTATTAGCTTTGTAGAAACATGCAATAAAATCATCGATGACATGGAAACATATAATTTAAAAATTATTCAAGAGGTATTAGGTGACGATAAACCTAAAACAAGAACAGAATGTGCAACGAAGTATAATATACACATAGAATATATTCCTCATTTCAAGATTCCAGGACATAATGTCCCAGTTATAAAAGAATCTCTTAGATACGCCATCGATGAAGGTTTCAAAAAAATCCATGACGCATGGAAGAAATCACAAAAAACAATAATCCTCAGACATAATAACGACCCAGACGGAGGCGGCAAACATATTGCTCCTCAAAATGTGAATATATCCTCGGTGATTGCATTGAATTTAGTATGTGATGTTATCGAAGGAAGCTATCAAATAAATCTCGAGAGATCAAATCAAGCCCAGCAGGGATATATTCTATATTCATTTGCACCAAAAGCTCCTCCAGGATTTCTAATTATTAAGGATCCAACTAATCCAGTTTATATGCGATGTCATAATAATTCATTAACTAGAATCAACTTCAAACTCACTGACCAGTCCAATAATCGAATTGATCTACAAGGTGAGGTTCTACAAATTAGTCTGTTTGTGAAATCGTAGCGATATTCGTCGTTAACCCATAGCAGCAGAGAGGGTGAATGACAACGACAATGGTGTCTTTGAGGAAGCCTCAATTTACCGAATCGACGCTTTTTTTTTTCTTTTTTTTTTACAATTTTCGAGGAAGCCTTAGATTGCCGAATCGACGCCTCTACAAGGTTGTCTGATTCACCCTCTCTGCTGCTTCTTCCATTAATGGTACGGTATTCAGTAACACAATTCTTGCAATATGTAATAATAAGTTTGGTTTACAACGTTTGCGGCAGAGCAATGCAAATAAATTTGCAAATAAATATACATATGCTAATCATACTTTATGATATAAACAATATTTATTTCATGCATTGAAAGTGTATGATGTGGTCAAATTTCTAAATGTTAAATAGGACCAGCGCCTTTTCAGATAAACCTGCAACTATATACCAGTTGCATTTGACTTCATATTTGAAAATATATTGTTACGTATATTTGATTTAAATTACTTATTTTTGTCATATTCAAATTTGTTTCTAGAAATTTTCACTCTACACGTAAACAGCAGATGTTAACCCAATTTTCTGACCTTGTGTAAACAAGGTTCTAAAATGATTGGTTGATTCCAAGGACAAAATGGAGTAAAGTATAAACATCTTTCTAATTTAGTTGGGTCATACGACGTTTGCGTGATTTCTTGAACGTGAGATTGTTCTGAGAGATTCTGGAAGGTCGTGACCACTTTCTTGTTTACGTAAAAACAGGTATATAAGTGATGTTTTGGAGCGAGATACTTATTAGTTAGTCTGGGCTTTGGAATACAAATATGTGTGTTATTGTCTGAGTGTAAATTATTTCAAATTCGTTTGGGATCAAGAGGAATTTATTGTTTTTTATCTAGAAATTACTTGTGCTCATTTGGATTATTATAAAACTAAAACTGACTTCATCACGTGACATCGTCGTCCATATTGGATTACATCGTCAAGATTTGAACCGGGAACTATTAGGACATTTCATTATCAGGACTCTTGCAATTCCACTAGTGGATTATATTGTGAATTCTTTTTTGATTAATTTTTGGACTTGATTCTCTAAAACCGTAAGTTTAAATATTTTCTTTTATGAAAATATTTGTACTCAATAAATTGTTTGTTAAATTCTACCAGCTTGTTATTTTCACCTCTTTCTATGTTGCTGCTTATTCGAGCCTAAGCAAGTAACAATATTTAAAATTATACTCTATTCTTCATTTTTGTACTACATTGATTATTTTTCTATGATTTTAGTCTATCCAGCAGTGTCTGTCTTTACGAATGTACTTGAAATCATTTACCATCATAATCGTCATTATTATAACAACGCACATTCGTCTACATTATTACAATCCCTACTTTGAAGAAAAGACAAAATGCATCAACTCCTAGCACCTGCCATTTTATATTTACACGCCATTTAAAATCTCATATTGAACTGTAAATTATGAACTTTTGGAAGATGTTTCTTATGAACATCTCTTACAAAATATGATAAGACTTGATTGTATTTATCTCGACCGGTTGCAGACCAGATGAACGTATGGTATTGTCTTCCATTCATCTGTTAGAACAATTGTTATTGTTGCTTCTCTTAGACATTTTCAAGGTAAGTGTAAAAAACTTAGCATACGCACATTTATCCTCAGGTCTAGTTGGCCCAGATATGAAAACGGTTACCTTCAACGCCCAATATATCCACCGAGAAGTCCATCTTTAAAGCTTGTGATTGCAACACATCCTGAACAGATGGCCATATTAGTAGTAATAGGGGGCACTATAGCGTCAAGGGAAAATCCAGTCAAAAAGGGCTTGGGGCACTATGGCGTCAAGATTTATAGCGTCAAGGGAAAATCCAGTCAAAAACAGCTTGGGGCACTATAGCGTCAAAACAGCTTGGGGCACTATAGCGTCAAGGGAAATTGAACAGGGTGGGTCTGTATAGCGTCAAGGGAAATGGAACATAGTGGGTCTATATAGCGTCAAGGGAAAGATAACAAGGGAAATATAACATGGGAAATAAAACAAGGGAAAAAAAGGGCGGCAATGAAAGCTACTATCTTTTCGAGACCTATGAGTGGCCCTGAAAAGGGCCGTTATGTGTAATGTTAACGTTGTCTTGTTAACATAGAGGACATCTCACAGATCTTCTTCTCTTCCTTAAACTTCTCCTTACTGTGGGTCCATAGAAGAGAACTCTCTTCAAGCAACCTTGTCTTTCCACATAGACTCTTCTCTTCCAATAGGCTGTCTCCGTCATATGAATGACACTCCATGATGATCTGACATACATGGGTATGTCAGTCCTAAACAGCATACTTGACACAAGGGTTGACGATTCAACATTAGTCCACATCTTCTGATGAGAACAGGTGAAGCGAATGCCGTGTACTGCGGTTATTTATAGGGGAAGAGCGGATTGAAACGGATCGAGTGTATCCACCAATCCAAACGTGCGTTACAAAAGTCAGTCACAGCCATCCAATCGGAAGAGAGCAGTCTGTGACGTCACCTTTTCTATATAGAGGTACTAGCGCCTGTGCGCAGTCAATCGATTCAAGAGAGTTGTCAATCATGGCGGACATTAAGAAGACAATGAATTGGAGTGAGACAGGAGTAGAAACAGCAAGTCATGGACCAACAGTGACTACTAAAGTCATGACAAATCTACATCCAGAAGAAGTTGATTTTAACTGGGATATTGTGGATTTTTTAACATCGCAAGAATTTATTCCGGAACCTTCGTTGCCTTCTGTATCTTCTTATGGACACGTCGATGATTTTAAGCAGAGACAAAAAGAAGAATTGGAGCGATTTTTACAACAACAGAAAGTAGAAGAACAAGCTTTTCTTATGCAACAGCAGGAAGAAGAAGAAGCAAGAAGAAAACACCAGGAAGAAACAGTAGCAGCAGCAGCAGCAACGGAGAAGAATGAAGACCAAGGACAGAAAGAAAATAGTGAAAATCAAACGGTCACGACGGTACTTTTAGATATTTTAGCTGAGTTAAGGAGTCTGAAACAAATGTATCAGACTTCTTTATCACGACCGAAGAGAAAAAGACCTTCTCGAGCGAAACAACCCGATCTCTCTGTGACTACGTCTACCTTACCACCGTTAGTGATTTCTACCAAATCATTGACAGGAACCACCAGTCCCGAAGTAGGCCTTGGCCGTGGCAAAGGCTTAAGACAGCTCAAGAGGATTTCGTCCCGTTTCTGAGTTTGTTTTGTTTTAAACACACAAAACACCAACGGTCCTTTTCAGGGCCACTCCAATTATTTCGAAAAGAAATACTATGTCAATTGCCTATTTCAATGAAAACTCAAAAGTCCTTTTTATTATATTTTTTTAAAAACCCATGATGTACGTGTGAGTGAAGGAATGTGTGAGTGTAGGTAATTATACTATCAAATCAAAACCAAGAGACACTTACGTTTTTTCTCTCTGGTGTATTCTAGTACAAACGTCACAATTCAATATCACAACATAACACAAGACCACTTTAAAAAAGTTCATAGGTTTTCTTCTGTTTCACTCTTTCTGTTTTTTCATTTTCTTTACTGTCACAGCTTTTTCTTTTTCTTCCTCTTCACTTTCGTTTCGTCTTCTTTTCTTGTCTTTGTGAACGTGTCGGGGTTCTTCCTTGGGGGAGGGTACCTCTTCCTCCTCCTGTTCAGAATTTCTTTCCTCCTCCTCCTTCTCCTCCTCCTCCTGCTCCTGTTGTTTCTTAGGGCAGTTTGGAGACCAATGACCTTTTTCTTTACAATAATAACAGGTATCTTGACTTTTGTCTCTATTGGTACCTATTTTATTTTTGTCACGATCTGAACATTCTGTAGCCCAATGTCCTTTCTTCTTACAGATATAGCAAGTATCTTGACTTTTATCTCGATAGGAGGAAGAGTAGGCCGTCGGCTGGTCTGACGAAAACTTTCGTATGACCCCACGTAAAGCTCTAATGAGAAGTTCCACTTCTGTAGGTTTTTTCATCGTTCTGGTCAATGTGAGAGTGAAATGAATACTGAAAGGTTAGACACTAACCCTTTATATATGCACGGATCGAACATGAATATATAGGGATTATGGTCTTTAAAAGGTAGTCATTTGACTTTTTGCAGACAAGATGAAAAGACCACATCATGTTGTGGAGAAAGGAAAAGACAGTAAGAGACAGAAACGTAATGTATCGCCTAGCACAGTAGCTGAAGTCTTGGCTCAAATTCATGCCAGTGATTTTGAAGATGACATGAGTGAGCCCGAATCTACACCCAGACAATCGACTTCCAAGCAAAGTGCACCACCCTTAGTAAACCCTGAAAATTACTATCACATTCGAGAGACAGAAAAGCGTTCCTCTCGAAAATTTAAAACATCGGCTTACACGTATGCCGTAAAGTTTAAAGATTTCAAGGCCAATGTACCTTTGGAGAATACAGAAGGGTTCATTACCGAGGTGTGGGATTCTGTGTTAACTGCATTGAAACAGCAATGTCAAGCTAAAGAAGACGATCGCTTGAGACTTTCTATTCATCACGATAATTTAAAGTCTCCCGTTTGGATCGAGTTTACTAACCCATCACAATTAACACCTTCCAAAGTCATTGACAAAATTCAACATGTGCAACAATCCAATGACAAGTTTCACATCGCCGACGAAAAAGCCACACTGTTCATGACCCACGTGTCTCTTCCCCAGGGGACAGGACGCAAAAAAGTATTATTGGTCGACAGCCTTCGCAACATGAAGCGAAGCCTCGTCCAAATTAACAATCCTCAAGACCAGATGTGTTTAGCATGTGCCATCGTCGTGGGACGAACGTATACCAACAAGAACGATACGGCAGAATGGAAAAGAGCCTGGAAAACTATTCAACAATCGGACCGAGCCAAACAAAGAAGTGAAGCAGAACTCCTGTTACAGCAAGCAGGGATATCCAAAGACACCCCTTGTGGCATTCCAGAAATGCAACAATTGCAAGACGTCTTGGCTCCTCGTTACACCTTGAAAGTACACCCTCAAGAAGTGCGTGGTCCACTTTTGTTTCGAGGCCACGATTTCAAAGACGGAAAATACATTCACGTCTATCATCACGATGGTCATTTTGATACCATTACCAGTATCACTGGATTTCTGAAATACAGTTACTACTGTGAAAAATGTGACTATGGTTATAACAATCGAGAACAACACAAGCATTGTGGATCAAAATGTGAGGGATGTTTGGCCTCACAACCTTGTCTGGACCAAGGACAAGAAAGAGTGCATTGCCCTGTGTGTCAGCGCACTTTTGTCAGTCCTACCTGTTACCAACAACATTTGAAGATGCAAGGTTCACAGCAGAAAAGTGCTTGTCAACTCCTGAGATTGTGCCTTACTTGTGGACAAGGCATACGTACCAATAGTGCCAAGTTACACGTTTGTCGAGGGAAGAAACGATGTCACATTTGTCACCAAATCGTGGATTTGGAGCACGAATGCTTCATTCAAAAATATCAACCCCAACCAAAAGATACCCAGAAGAAAGGGAATTTTATCTTTTTTGATTTCGAATGCATGCAAGAAACTGGTATTCACATTCCTAATTTCTGCGTGGCTCACCGTGCGTGCGAGCATTGTATCCAAGAACCTATCTTTAGTCATTGCCCTCACTGCAGCAAGATTCCTGGAGGACGTGAAAAAATCTTTCGAGGGTCAAACACGCTAGCCGATTTTGCCCAATGGATCCTAAACCCCATCGACGAAACGTGGAGTCCAGAAGACATCGAACGTTACGGAGAGTGTCATTGCCATGCCACGGTCATGGCTCACAATTTCTCGGGATACGATGGGCAATTTCTGCTTAGATACTATGCGGAACAAAGTACCGAACGGCCTCAAGTGACTTTGAACGGAGCCAAAATCATTTCTATGCAAGTAGGACAAGTACAGTTTAAAGATTCGATGTGTTACTTGGCCATGCCTTTGAGTCGCATGCCTAAAACGTTTGGAATGACAGAAATGGCCAAAGGTTATTTTCCACACTTTTTTAATACCGAAGCCAATCAACATGCCATTTTACCCCATTTGCCTGAGGTTGACGACTACGACCCCGACAACATGCGCACCGAACAACGAGAAGCTTTCCATGCTTGGTACCAGACTCACGCCTCGGACCCCTTTGACTTTCAAGAAGAAATGTTAAAGTATTGTCGATCTGACGTGGACATTTTACGACGCTGTTGTGGAAAATTTCGAGAACTGTTCATGGAATACGGAGGGATCGATCCTTTGAAAGAAGCTTGTACCATTGCCAAAGCATGTTCCTTAGTGTACCGAAAACGCTTTATGCCCGAAAATACTCTAGCGGTCATCAGTCCTCAAACGACAAATTTTGTCAAACGTCAATACTCGGTTAAAGCTCTACGCTGGCTCCATTACTTGTGCGACAAGGAAGACAAATGGATCCAACACGCTCGCAACGGAGGAGGCGAAAAGACCATCGGAACGTATTCGGTAGATGGTTGGGACTTAGAAAACCCTCAGATCGTGTACGAGTTTAACGGATGTTTATTTCACGGATGTCCCCTATGCTACCCTCAGCGTAACACCAAAAATCAGTTTTTACAACGGACTATGGAAGATTTGTACCAGGCCACTTGTCAACGACGTTTGAAGTTAGAACAACAAGGATACCAGGTAGTGGAAATGTGGGAACACGAGTACGATCTGCGTTTGAAAACCGATCCCGAGTTTAAACGCATCGTAGAAAGTTACAAGTGGGTGGACCCATTGAACCCTCGGGATAGTTTGTACGGAGGACGAACGAATGCTACTTGTTTGCTGTACCAAGCGGATGAAGAGAAAGGAGAAGAAATCAAATACTTGGACGTGTGTTCGCTGTATCCTTACGTGTGCAAATATTGTCACTTTCCCGTAGGGCATCCAGAACTGATGACAGAACACATTGACTTGGACCACATTCGTCAGTACGAAGGATTAATCAAGTGCAAAGTCTTACCTCCCACAGACTTGTACCATCCCGTTTTACCTCACCATTGCCAAGGAAAACTGATGTTTCCTTTGTGTCGCACATGTGCCGAAATGTGCAACCAAGACCAACCTTGTCAGCACACTCAGGAAGAACGTGCCTTGACAGGAACGTGGGTGAGCGTGGAATTGTTTAAAGCTCTGGACCTGGGTTACCAACTGTTAGAAGTGTACGAAATTTATCACTTTCCCAAGATACAACAATACCGCAAGGGCGACGAGACACAGAAAGGTATTTTTGCAGACTACGTGGATGCCTTTTTAAAACTAAAACAAGAAGCTAGTGGCTATCCTTCCTGGTGTCACACTCCCGAAGACCAAAAGATATTCAAAGAAAAATATTGGGAGCAGGAAGGCATCACTTTAGACCACATCGAGAAAAACGAAGGAAGGCGATCATTTGCCAAAGTGATGCTCAATTGTTTGTGGGGTAAAATGGCACAACGACCGTCTTTACCCAAGACGGAGTATTTGTCCGAGCCGTCTCGCTACTTCCAGATGATTCACGACCCAACCAAAGTCATGAAACACTTGGACGTCATTCGTGAGGACTTGATCTTAGTCAATTACGAAGAAGAACTAGACTTTGTAGAAGCCGACAAATTTGGAAATGTCATCATTGCGGCTTACGTGACAGCCCACGCTCGTTTAAAATTGTACGAAGTGTTAGAACTGTTGGGAGATCGTGTGTTGTATTTTGACACGGACAGTTGCATTTACATTCACCGACCGAACCAGTGTAACCCTGTCATCGAAGGAGACCGTTTAGGAGCCTGGACCGATGAACATCCCAACGACAAGATTCTATGTTTTGCAAGTGGCGGTCCTAAAAATTACGGCTACGAATACCGAGACCCACAAGGAGAAATGCACACCGAATGTAAAGTAAAAGGATTGACTCTCAATTATCGCACCAGTCGAGTGGTGAACTTTGACGTGCTACAAGAAGCCTTACAGTCGGGACAGGATGAAACGTTTCAAGTGACTACCCACGAACCGCACAAGATTGTCCGTTTACCCACACACCAAATCGTTAGCCGACCTTTGGAAAAAGTCTACCAAATCGTGTACCAAAAAAGAGTACGACTTCCCAATCACTTCACTCTCCCGTACGGTCACGTCGAAATTGGGCAGCATATAAAAAGGGACATTGTCCAAGACCAATAGTTCATTGTGACTAACACAGCCAAGCGAAAAGAAGATGAATCCATTTAAACAGACATCATTCAAGTTTGGGGATTGTAAAACAAATGTACCTTTCCAGAGTGTGAAAAGTACTGGATGGATAAGACCCATGCATTGCAACGGAAGTTGTCCGGAAGGAAACTGTAAGTGTCCTTGCGGTATGCACTGTAATTGCGTTACAGAGTGCGATGGTGAACCCTACGATTGTAGTGATGCCAGACGCTGTGACGTTAGCGATTCAGCTGGATATCGTGGGAACGTTGCTATGACTACTACCCCTATATCTACCGTGGAAAGTGATGCTGTGCGTGTCAAACCTGAGGGATGCGAAAGCGGTGCCACACGTTATCGTGGACTCCTAGGAATTTCACCGTACCTGCATCGAACAGAAGTGAGGAGAGTCGAATATTCGTTCCCGACGAGTTTGCCTGAATATTGTCATTTCAAAAGTCGATTCCAAACCTTCAAAGATAAATGGCCAAAATATCTGCCTGGACCAACTCCTGAAGAATTAGCCAGAGCCGGATTTTTCTACTTGGGCGAAGGGGATAAAGTCAAGTGTTTCAGTTGTGGTGTATCCATTTACGAGTGGGAACAGAAAGATTCCGCTTACTTGGAACATGCTCGATGGTCTCCGAATTGTCAATACCTACCTTTAGTGGGACCTAGTGATTGGAAGTGACACTACTACTCCATGTCGTGTAACACACCTAGACCAGTATATAAACCCTCTCTAAAACATTATATTCAAGGATTACCACACGAATTGCAAGAGAAGATCTACAAGGACGTTTGGCAAGGTCTTACTAAAGAAAAATCGCAATGGGTGACTGTAGAACTTTTGTGTCGTGAAATTCACAAGAAGCAAGTGACAAAAATTAACCAACGTGTTAGATTTCTCTGGATTAAGGGTATTTTTTTGCTCTGTTACCAATTTACTACGTTTACCTCTGAAGATGCTTTGATCCTTCTTAACCGTTACCCTGAATGGCAGTGGGACGAAATTACACGTTATATTAATCACTTTCGCTTTTGGAGCAAATTTAATTCTATGTTTAATTCTGGGTTGAATCTACACTGATAGTCTTCGACCTAAAAAAGAAGTATAAAAGAGAACGACCATGCCATAACCTTTATCATTGGTGATCCAACAGATTCCGTGGAAGGATATCAATGAGAAGATTCACACGGTGAAAGATTACGAACACTTATTACAAGAACTATACCCTATGAATTGGGGTCGACGTGTCGTGTGTGTTTTAGTGACTTGCTTTCTGGGATTTCGTTTACCTGCCGATTCCTTGTGGACACTTTACGAACACTACCTATCAAAAAAATAAGACAGTATGGTGGTTCCTTTAAATGTCCACGAGAGACTTATTCTGTTCAAAGCCTTACGCTTTCATCTGGATACGTCTCGACCTTTCCAAGAAAAAAGATTCGTCAACTTTTACGTACGGAAGCAGTGTACGAAGATGTGTGTGTAGCTTGTGATTTACACCCTCATTGGACAGATGTACGTGACTGGAAAAGTTGGGATTTTGAGGTTTGGACAAACGAAGTATCCCATTATGCCCAAGCGTTGTGTTCCTAAAATTCATCGTCGTGTGAAAAAAGTCACTTTTAATCCTGTGTTAGTAACAGTACCAGAAGAAGAAGAAGAAAAAGAATCTATCACCCAAGACAATCCCTCTGTTCAAGACAAAACTGTCATGGACATTCCCCCACAAAGACCCTTTCGAGAAGACACCTATGTGACTGTACCCCCTGTAGAGGAGACTATAAGAACATTGCACACTACCTCTAGGACACCTTCGTTACCCAAACCACGTTGTACAGTGACTTGTTTATATTCCACTTTGATCGTTTGCCTAGGTATTTTATTCCTGTATTTATCCATTTGGCTTTTATGTTTTCGTGTTGTTCAAATTTAAACATGCATTCAAATAAACGTGTCTTGAAAAAAGTATAAAAACCTCTTGTCTTGTCTGTTTTTGTGTCAATCGTATCATACCACTACACGACTATGGCTCACTCTACTCTTTCTACTACTCCTTCCACCTCCACATTCAAAGTCATTGACGAACACTTAGATCAGGCTAGTTGGAAAGCCTTGTATCTTCGTCATCCTTTTAACATGTTAATTGCTGGACCGAGCGGTTCAGGCAAAACCGAATTTGTCAAACGTTTGATCGAACATAAACATCATTTGATCGATCGTCCACCTCAACGCATCGTGTGGTGTTACAAAGAGTGGCAATCGGCATACAGCCTCTTGAAAGAAAGTCAAGGTGATTCCATTGTGTTTGTAGCAGGCATTCCTAAAGAAGACGAGGGAATCGTGTCTGACCCTAGTCAAACTCATTGGGTTATCTTTGACGACATGTTAGGAGAAGACGAAGAAGAAATTAAACTGTGGTTTACACGTAAAGGGCATCATCGTAATGCCAGTGTCATTTACATTACACAAAATTTATTTCAACAAAGTAAAGCCCATCGTACCATTAGTCTCAATGCTCATTACGTGGTCTTGTTTAAAAGTCCTCGAGATAAATCACAAGTGCAAGTTTTAGCCAAACAGTTAGGAACACCTTGGCTAACTCATGCGTACGATGATGCCACTCAAACGCCACACGCCTATTTACTCGTGGATTTAAAACCCACTACCCCTGATTATTTGCGATTTCGTACCGATTTGTTTCACGACTGGTGTCAAGACGGAGGACCTGTCGTGTACACGTCCTCCTCGTCGACATAACACTATGAAGCACTAAAAAAATCTATAAAAACCTTGGGTTACTTTGACCTGGTCTCATACATCGTCAACATGACGTCCCTTCAGTCTCATCTTCCCATCAAATTGATTCGTGCCTTGTACGGCATCAGTCGCGAAAAAAATCCACAAATACGTGCTCACGTCTTAGAAGCCAGTCTCAAAGAAGTCTTACGATGGTTTACGGTGACAGCACGTCAAATACTGCAAGGCATCATTCACATTCCACATCAAACCAAACGTTTTTTTGACAGAAACAAAGTAGCCTTGACGCAACTGGCCAATCCTCGCATCGACACTCACACCAAAAAGCAGATCATATTGAAACCTGGAGGTAGTGGTTCTCTAGGAGGTGTCATCATTCGTTCCCTTTTAAAATGGGATCCCAATACTCCCAAAGTTCACCCCAAGAAGAAAGCAAAAAAAGCCAAACAAGCCCCAAAGAAAAAGAACAAGGGATCCAAGACCAAAACACAGAAAAAGAAAAGTCCACAGACAAAAACGGTCACCCGCAAGAAAGGCACTTCGGCCAGGACACAACCTTACCTTCGTCAACCACGACCTGTAAGAAAAGATCTACAAGGACGTTTGGCAGGGACTAAGTTGCCAGTAGCCTCAGGGACTGCCACTTCTCCGTTGCGGGTGATGCCAGCCAAACCCAATTTGACACCCGTTTTTCCTAATTTGATGAAACCTTGGAAATCTGCGTCTCCCAAAACGTCTCCTCCACCGGTGACACCCTCATCGACATTAGCGGCAGTAGAAGCTGCTCACAAAGTACCTGCCCCTAAAGTGAAAGTCCAAGAAAGATCTGGCATGTTAAAGAGTTTACTAGATTTGTCCAAACAAGAACTGTCCCGATTGAGTCCGTTGCGAACCCCTTCACGACGTGTGTTAGCTGCCATGAAGTTGATACGACGCAAAGATAATCAGTGGCGACGCATTCCAGTATAAAAATATGACTTGAAGACCACGACGTCAATCAGTATTTTTCTGTACCACTGCTGAACACTCAAGGATGCTTCCTCAAAAACGTGCACACCACCACCACCACCCTCGTCGTTCCGCTGCCCAAAAAGGAAAAGGAAAAAGACAATCTCGTCATCGTACCAAAAGCTTTAAAACCAAACATCAACGTCCTTTCCTCCAAAGACGTAGTCTTTTAAAGAAAAAGAAGAGTCACCAAAAAGGAGGATCCTTTGGTAATTTTGTGAAAGACATTGTTACCTTTTTGACGAAGCGGTAGTTCCCAAAAAGTAGATAAAAGAGAGTGTGTACCAAGTCATTGACACTAGTAATATTGTGAAACGAACAAGCAAAGATGTCACCTCGCAGAAAACATTCTTCTTCACCCCACAAAGGAAAGAAAAGGAAAGGACGTTTAGCCAAACATCGACACGTTCATCGTCCAAAGACCCAAAAGAAAATATCCGTCCGTCAAAAGAAAAAGATGCTGGTGCAACGCGGAGGATTTTTCCTACCCCATGATCTCTTTCCAGAAAAAGTGATACCGCTTATAAATCAAGTGATGGCACAACAAAAAAAAAGATAAAAGAGGGTGTGTTTCAAGTCATGGACGTCAGTGGTATTGTGGAACGAACAAGCAAAGATGTCACCTCGCAGAAAATATTTTTCTACACCTCACAAAGGAAAGAAAAAGAAAGGACTACCTCCTCGTTTGGTCAAACACGGAGACGTGTTGTCTGTCCTGTCCAAAGCCTCTCCACCCATGCGAAAACAAATCATTAAAACGGCTTCCAAAGATGTCATCGATACCGTGTGCGAATGTTGTTTGAATGTCTTGAAAGGCACGATACCTTTGTCTTCACACCAGAAAAAATGCTTAGCCAAACATCGACACGTTCTTCGTCAAATGGTCCAAAAGAAAATACCCGTCCGTCAAAAGAAAAAAATGTTGGTGCAACGCGGAGGATTTTTACCTTTTCTTCTTCCTGTGTTGGGAGGATTAGCGAAATCCGGTATCCTATCCAGCATATTACCAGGTTTTTTACAAGGGATGACACAAGGGATGTCCCCAGGTATGCACCAAGGGATGGCCCCAGGGATGCACCAAGGGATGGCCCCAAGGTATGGGTAGCAATATGTATGATCCTTCCAGAAGATAAAAGGGATCCATGAAGCACCACGATCTCAGACGTAACCTTTGGAAGCCCATGGAAGGACGAAAACTGACTTTAGTTCCTTACAAACGATGGATGGAATACCATCGTTGGCAAGAACAACGTACCCCCCATTTACCACCCAACCCTGATTTGAACGAGATGTCCCAATTACAACACGAATTGCAATCCTTGCTGCATCACCACGATTTGTCCGAAACCGAAAAATCGCAAAAGTACGGTCAACTTCTGCAACGACTACAACTCTTTCATCGAAAAGCTGTGGAACAAACAGCTCTACCCACACTGTCCGATTTGAAGGCACTAATGAATAATCCGTCGCCTTTACCCTCTACAGTAGCCAAAACAGACGTCACCCCACCATTACCCAAGGAAGAAAAAGAACCCCATGATCTCTTTCAAACACCCACTGCTACTCCCATTCCGAGTAAGTTTGCCGCTTCCTTATTGACCCCTTCTCCCACGCTCCAACGAGAAGAACTCAAAACTTGGGTTAAAAAGATGATGGCTACTCCTGCTTCAACAGAAGTGAAAAAGAAAGAAAGGAAACCAGAGGTGAGAAAAGAAAAGAAGACCAAAGCTATCTCATTACCTCCGCCACCACCACCACCACCACCAGCATCCTCGACGACAACTCCTGTGGCACATCGGACACGTAAAACCGTTTCCAAACAACCCGCATTTCGTCCCACCCAAAGCAATATCCTCGAAGAGTGGGTCACTTATTAACCTAAACCATGGAGAAGGTCTTAGCCAGCATTTATTACGATCCAGCTCACCCTGCAGGTTACGGAGGCATTCAGAAATTGTATCGTGCTGCCAAAACTCGCTTGAAAAAGCTCCGTTTACCTACAGTACAACGATGGTTACAAGAACAAGCGACGTACACTTTACACAAACCCATTCGACGAAAATTTCACAGAAGTCGCACTCAAGTGGAAGGCATCGATCATCAATGGCAAGCCGATTTAGCCGATGTCTCTCATTTAGCCACCTACAATCGTGGCTACAAATATTTGTTTTGTGTCATCGACGTCTTTTCTAAATTTGCCTGGGTCGTACCATTGACATCCAAATCGAGCGGAGAGTTAGTACGAGCTTTGCAACTGGTGTTGAAACAAAGTGGTCGTCACCCTCTTCGATGGCAAACCGACAAAGGCACCGAATTTCTAAACCAAGCTTTCCAACGAGAATTAAAGAAACGTGACATTCATTTTTTCACCACCGAAAATCCTGAAACCAAAGCCAGTATCGTGGAACGTTTTCAACGTACCTTGAAAGAACGCATGTGGAAATATTTTACGCATCAACACACTCTCAAGTACATCGACGTCTTACCGCACTTAGTCCAAGCCTACAATCAATCTTACCATAGAAGCATTGGACGTGCCCCACAAAAGGTGACACCCGACAACGAAGTGACTGTTTTTGAGCGTCTGTTTGGTACGTCCCGAACGAGGGCTGTCCCCAAGAAAGGTGGAGAAGTGTTAACCCCGGGAGATTGGGTACGCATTGGTAAAACCAAACGCACTTTCGACAAAGGTTACTTACCCAATTGGACCACCGAATTGTTTCGTGTTACTGAACGAGTGCGTGGCCGTCATCCTACCGTCTATAAATTGGAAGACATGAACGGAGATGTATTAAAAGGAACGTTTTACTTGCCTGAGTTACAACGTGTCACCAAAAAAGAAGACGACGTGTACGACATTGAAAGCATTCTCGAACGAAGAACCCGTAAAGTAGGAAAACGTCGTGCCAAAGAAGTCAAAGTACGTTGGAAAGGATATCCTTCTAGTTTTGATTCTTGGATTGACGCTGCCCAAGTCATCGACTATAAAAAGAAGTGACCATCATGCCCTTCAATACAGCTTCAGCAACCACAGTGACTACTCCTTCACCCACGTCATCTCTGCAAGATTTACAAAAGCAACCCTTGTGGGTGTGGTGTGGAGAACGTGTCCCTAAAACCCAAATCGTCTTTTTCTGTCAAATCTTTGTGGTGTATTGTGTTATCGGTGCAGCCATTGCTAATTTGAGTTTGCAACAAGGAGACAAACAATTGTGGACTATTTTACTCAGCAGTTGCATCGGGTATCTTCTTCCCAATCCTTCCCTGAAATACTCTTACAACGGGAACAACAGTAACAATATTGGGAGCCTTGCGTCCAACGTTAGTCATTCTCCTGACAGTCACCCTTCCAATCACAATCCTCTTTTAGATACTCCTTTAACCTCGAGTGACTCCTCGGACAGAACAACATTGGAATTATGAACAACACTATTAACCAATTTTACTTAACGTTACCCAGTGACAGTTCCATGAAGGTGTTTCCTAACAACACGTTGTGCTGTTACACAGCTAAATTACCTCAAGCCATGCATTTGGATCAAGATGCTCATTGGGAAGTGGCTTTAGTGGAAATAATACACCCGTCACAAATCAAAAACATCGTCGAAAATCAAAACAGTTTTACAGTAGAAGTGAAAGACGAGCAATTGCAACAAGCCTTAATCGAACGAGGCATCACTGGCATTGACACAAAGAAATCAGATGGACCCACAACTAAAGTCCTGTCCAAACATGTGATCAGCATTCCTCCAGGCTATTATTTTAGTGGTCAACATTTAGTGACTACACTTGCTGCCAGGTTTAATGCTGTGTTTGGTAAAGCCCTGGATAAACTACCCGTCAGAAAAAGTGTTACCTTTGAGTACTATTCAGTGGCTCGTCGTCTCATGATCAAATTTCCAGAGGATGAAATGATAGGCATTACCTTTTGTCCTGAATTGTTTGAGATTTTAGGTGGAGACGTCGAGATGCTCAAAAACAAAAAGCAAATACCATCCATAACCAGTAACATCATGTTTGCAAGATATTTTCGATTCCCTGTAGAATTGAACCAAGAACTCAACTTGATGTTTGTATACTCCGATGTGGTAGAGTACAACGTGGTAGGACACACCTCTGTACCGTTACTACGTGTCATTCCTTTCAAAGTGGATTCTGCCGTCACCGCTGACGAGGAAGGTGGAAATACCTATCACGTTCACCGTGAATTTGTACATCCTCATTATTTACCTGTGAGTAAGTCGTATTTCTACAGTGTCAACATTACTATAAAAGGAGAACTAGGACAAAATATTCCATTTACCAAAGGGAAAGTCACAGTGAAACTCCATTTTCAAAAACGATTCTCGAACAACTGAAAAAGTGATGTATCCTGTGTACCGAGGAGTCGCTCGACAACGAGGACATGGTTTAGGAGATATGTTTAAATCAGCCTTTCGTTCTGTGGTCCCTGTTTTGAAACCGATGGTGACACGAGGATTGCACGCCTTAAAAGATGCCGCATTGACTCACGGCAAAGATTTTCTTCACAATGTTCTCATTGACAAACAAAACCCCAAAGAAGCTTTTTTGAGAGCAGGCAAAAATGTCTTGCTTCAAACGGGTAAAGAGATTTTGGGTCGACGAGAAAGTCCTATAAATGCCCTGAACGGTAACGAGTCTGACATTCCTGCTTCCCTGACGACACAGCAAGGACAAGGTAGAAAGCGACGACGAAGGCACCCTTTCAAAAGTCTCCGTACCTCTAAAGTGAGAAAGACGAAGAAAAAAAGAACCTCTCGAGACTTAGACATTTTTGATTATTAAAAGTGAAGAAAAAAACATAAAGAAAAAATGATGCACCAAGAATCTTGTGCCTGTTCCAAGTCGGAACTAGATCTCTTTGCCATGCCACCCACCATGACGACCATGCAAGAAGCCCAATGGGTCGAATTTCATCCCGTCTCCTCTTTGACGGATTCAGCTCCCATCGAGTTTGAAATCAAAGGACAACCCGAAGATTACATCGATCTCAAGAACAGTTACTTGTATTTGAAAGTGAAAGTCACCAAAATGGACGACTCCGCTCTAGCAGACGATACCCAATCAGCTCCCGTCAACAATTTCATGCATTCCTTGTTCAGCGAAGTGGATTTGTACATGAATAACAAACTGGTCAGCAGTAGCATGGATACTTACCCTTACCGAGCGTACCTCGAAAATCTCTTGACGTACGGAAAAGAAGCCAAGAACACTCATTTAGATGCTTGCGTGGTATGGAAACCTGACACCGCAGAAAAGTTTAACGACACAGCCTTGACCGTAGTAGCAGATAATGGCACTGTTACCTCTCACAATGTGGGTTTTAACGATCGTCGAAAGAAAATTCTTGGACGTAGTTTAGAACTGTGCGATCGTTTGCATTTGGACATGTGGTTTCAAGAGAAGTATTTGCTGAACGGGGTGGATATTCGCTTGAGACTAAATCGTAGCAGTGCTGCTTTCCATTTCATGGCTACTGAACCTGCTGATCCTAATCAGCACACTCACCACTGTAAAACCAGTATCCAAGAAGCCAAGTTATACGTGCGTCGTGTGGAAGTGTTACCTAAAGTGGGAAATGATATCAGTCACACTTTGAGCAGAACGACAGCCAAGTATCCGATACGACGCGTGGAAGTCAAAACGTTCACCATTGCCGCTGGACTCCAATCTAAGATCGAAGATCATCTGTTCCAAGGACAGTTACCCAAACGTTTATTCATTGGTATCGTCAGCAATGCAGCCTTCAACGGTGCCTACACTCAAAATCCTTTCGAGTTTAAGCACTACAATGTATCCAAAATCGAAGTCAGTCGCGATGGCAAAACTTTGTGTACCAGGCCCTTCGAACCCAAGTTTGCCGCGAAGAATTACTTGAGGTCGTACTTGTCACTGTACGAAGCCACAGGACAGTTAGGAACCAACACCAGTCACGGTATTTCCTACGACGATTATGCAGGAGGTTACGCGTTGTGGGCTTTTGATTTCACTCCAGACCAAGGCAGTGACGAGGGACATTTCCACCCTATAAAATCTGGGCAGATACGTGTGGAACTTCAGTTTTCACCAGCTCTTCTCCATACGGTGAATGTCATTCTGTATGCCGAATTCGATAATACCATAGAAATCAACAGTTTGAGAGAAGTCATTCTAGACTATTAGACACTATGGAAAACTCTTGTCCTTCTTTGAATAGTGGAGAATCCATGGAATGGGAGGTTACAGAAAAAGCAAACCCTCAAGACCAAAAAGAAGAAGTAGTGATCATGCAATCCAGATGGCCAGAGCAGGAACAACAGTTAGTGGCTTGTTTTGCACAACACTTGGAAGATAAAATGAGGGACATGATTAAAAAAGATTGTTATGGATGTCAAATCGATCATCCCAGTCAAATTCAACACGATAAATGTATGATGATGAGTCAAGAAGAAAAATTGGACGATTATCTGAACGAAGCTTGGAGTCTCATCTCCGAAGAAGACGTGTTACTTCAGTGGTATAAAGGCTTACGTGATCATTCCTCTCCTCCATTGTTTGCTCGAGAAATCGATCGCATCGAAGCTCTCTTGGCCAAAAGTAAAGAGACGAAGCAAACCATCAGTTACTTGTCAGACCGTTTCAAACAAAAAGTCTGGATTGAATTGATGACTTATCATCACCTGTGAAAAAAAGGAAAAAACACAAGGCTACACAACAAAAAATGGATACTTGGGAACTTTATTATCTTTTGAACCGTAGTTCGTACACTGCTTCTTGGAATCCTGTGGTGTGTGCTAAAGATGAACTACCTCATCGCAAACCTCAAGAGAATCAAGCGTATGTCATCAACACAGATGACAGTCAT
Organism: Unio delphinus; assembly: GCA_029339505.1. Lineage (NCBI taxonomy): Eukaryota > Metazoa > Mollusca > Bivalvia > Unionida > Unionidae > Unio > Unio delphinus. The sequence continues at coordinate 43,063,471 of JAQISU010001235.1, forward strand.
CTTCCAGGAACTCACTGGGTAGCAGTTTACTTTCCTCAAGAGGGATGTGCGGAGTATTTTGATTCGTATGGATTGCCTCCTTTCGAAGATGATATCATCGACTTTATGAGAAGAAACGCCCAGACGACACGATTCAATAATGTGAAATTACAAAGCACAGATTCTATGGTGTGTGGACAATATTGTATCTATTATCTGCATCATCGCAGTCTTGGATATTCTTTAGAACATTTAGTGACTTAATTTGATCGTCATTCGTCTCGAAACGATGACAAAGTAGATCGATGGTTTTGTGACCATTATGGCTATCTGTTGTCTTTAGCTAGGAAACGTAGTGTACATCAATCGCCCAATGACTTCCAACAGTGGAAATCTCAATTTAATTCACAACGTTGTGAACCATGTCAAAGATAATGTATTAGTGTTATGGAAGAAAAACATGTTTGTTCTTTGGAAGAATGTTTGTTCTTTGAAATAATGTTTGTTGTTTGAAATAATGTTTGTTATTTGAATAAAAATGTTGTGTTTTGAAAACCAATGCGTCTGTCGTTTATTTTATATTTGTATTCATATAAATGCTCTTTGACTTTTCTTTCTATCCCTCACATCAAACTATCTAAACGTTTCAAAACCCTAAACCGTCGAGGGGTGTTTTCCATCACGTCCGCGCTTGAACAATATAAAGCAGGGGTAGTCTCCAGTCTGGCCATTGAAGAGACCACAACCAGCAGGGAGGGGAAATGGGAGTCGCCAGTTAAAACAGCCAGAATGCCAAAAGAAGACAGGGAAAAGCTTATGACGAAACACTGCACCAACCTTGGCCTTGCAAAATTACTGGAAAACAAAAAGAAGGCCACCAGTTTTATTTCTGCAGTCATTTATATTGGGTTCAGGTCCCTACAGACGTCGCCACCTAGGACCTCTCAATGGCTATATGCAATCCGCATTTTAACCAGCTACTACTACGACGCCTTCGAAGAACAGCCCTTCCGCCACCTATTCGATGCAGCGGCCTACATCGCCACCAGACACGGGTTATATTTTCCTAGGGTAACCCGGGAGGAGGAAAAAACCGCTGCCCAGATAGTGAAGAGGGAGGGACGTCGTGGAACTTTCCAAATAGAGGAGTTCCAGCCTATTAAGGGAAAAATTGCCATTTTTATATAATACAATAGGGGACTCATTTGGTATTCGAGTACCCCTCTTTGACAAACCATTCGGCCCTGAAAAGACTAATTTGACCTTTTTGGCATTGCCTCAACAAATTCATAACCAAAATCCCCTACCATTGACTACACTGTTATGTGTCGCTTAGGCACTTTAATTTAAATACAATAGGGACTTACACATGTACACTTAGTACTAGTCCCTATTCTTTATAGGATGATAATTAATATTTTGTAACTTAGATATTTGGTTAATTGCACAGGTGGCTTACACATTATTGGTTGTTAGGTTGTCCATTAGTATAACTGGACTGAATTTGACATACAGGTGCGTGCTTGGCGCTTCACCACCTTTGCTCCATGCTGCAGTAAATTCTCGTGCTTGCACGACCATATTACGCGGCCAAAAGCGATATGAGAAAGCTAATTTTCTCTCGCTTCATTGCTCTTGCAGACTGATAGGAAATAGAATGATTGGGTGGGTGTGTGTAGGTTCTATTCCTACCCACCCTACGGCCTTACATTCACCCAGTGGCAGTTCAATAACTGCCCCGTGGTGACGGCCAAATTAAATAAGCACTCCTTTGAGTGTATAAACGCCTGCAGGGGATGTGGCACATTTCCTTCCCCTCAGGATAAATTAAATAACCCATTTTATGGGATAAAACAGTGCTAAGAGCCTACGGGACGGCGCACTTTAAACACATCATTCTCTCTCCCAGTCTGGCCATCCATTGTTTGACTCATCCTCCTACGAAGATGTGCTCAAGATTAGCTAAGCTGAACGAAGCTTATGTCACTCTGCATCGTATCAGACACAATCTGATGCCAAAGCCTGAAGAGATAGAGAATGTGAGAATGCTACAAGAAACGGAAGACCTCATAGAAGAACTCTTCAGAGAGGAAATTCAAAAAGAGAAAGATGAATGGACTGAGAAGTATCGACTTCAAAAGCAGCAGAGAGAGCAGAGAGAACAGCAGCAGCAGCAGCAACAGCAACAACAGCAACAGGACCCAGACAGAAGTTTTGTCGACTGTCGTGTGGATACGAAAGAGTTCTCTTTCTCTTTCCGAAGAAGCAGACCCTATCGTGTAGCCAAACGAGGACGCAATCTTAGACGATAAAAGATTGCCATCCTTCCTCGTACACACACAAAAAACAGCCCTTTTCAGGGCTACCCAATATTCTCGAAAAGAATTAATCATTCAATTTGCTCATGGTATGTGAGGAAGTTAGAAAAAAATAGAAGTGAGTCTAAAATCACTATCTCATTTTACTTTTGTTTTGAAGTGCGTCTATAAGCACAGCGTATTTTTTTTTTTTTTTTCAAAATAACTTGTTAAATGTATAATTATTATGAGTCAAGTATAAAAGTGTGGGGTGTTTTCTTTTAAGTCCGCGTGTTTTGTTTTTTTTGGTAATGATAGGGATAATGTAAGTTTTTGGATCTAGGGGGTGTTTTCCATCACGTCCGCGCTTGTGCTATATATAAAAAGCACTCGTCAGTCTGGTTATCATATCATACCATTCAGCAAGCGGACTTCAAGGTGACCGGACCTCTCCAGTACTGATATGATAGCCGGCAGTGAGAAAAGGCGCCGTTAGACCTGTAAATCAAATAAAAATGCAGTCACAAGAGCGACCTAGGTGTCTACCCACTACGGTGACGGGCAACCGAGCCGGGGTAGAAATCACCCCACTGAACCAGACTACAGCGGTGCTGCTAGAGGGAAACCTAAGACTTTGCAGAAAACGGATACCATGCCACGTGGATTTCAAGATGGCGACCAGTGTGCACCACCATAACCATCAACGGTGGGCACGCGGTTTGAGCTGGGAGCCAAAAGGAATGAAACGTGGCAATGCCTTAACCCAATTTCCACTGCACAGCCAAGGGGGAACAGGAAAACCAGCCGGGACGGAAAAGTACGGAACACGGAAAAGTACGGACTGGCTGACCTACCGCACCGCAGAAACCCCTTGGAGAAAAAGATGACAGCATAACTAGCAAGGTTTTCATTTGCCTGAATGATAATAGGGACTCATTTGGCTTAGAGTTTCCCTTTTCGACTAACTATATGGCCCTGAAAAGACTAATTTGACCTTTTTGGCACTGCGTAACAAATTTATAACCAAAATCCCCTACCATTGACTACACTTATATGTGTCGCTTAGACACTCTAGTTAAATACAATAGGGACTTACGTATGTACGCTTTAGTACTAGTCCCTATTTTTGATAGGATGGTTAATCAATATTTTTTATAACTTAGATATTTGGTAAATTGCACAGGTGGCTTACACATTATTGGTTGTTAGGTTGTCCATTAGTATAACTGGACTAAATTTGATATACAGGTGAGCGCTTGGCTTTCATCACCTTTACTCCCTGCTGCCGTAATTTCTCGTGCTTGCACGACCACATTACGCCGACATAAGCGATATGAGAAAACTAATTTTCTCTCGCTCCACTGCTCTTGCAGATCGGTAGGTAACAGAATGATAGGGGTGGGTGTGAGTAGGTTCCATTCCTACCCACCCTATGGCCTATGGCTTATGGCCTTACATTCACCCAGGCAGTACAATTATTGCCCGTGGTGACGGCCGAAGTCACACCCAGAGGCAGTACATGTATTGCCCCGTGGTGATGGCTAAGTAAATAGCACTCTATGAGTGCATAAATGCCTGCAGGGGATGTGGCACGATTCCTTCCCCTCAGGATAAAGTAAATAACCCTCCTTTGAGGGATAAAACAGTGAAAAGAGCCCAAGTGGACGATTCACTTTAAACTCATTATATCAATCAATCATGGTTATCATACCACTCATACCATCATCATCATTCAAGAGGAGAGCTCTGAAGAGGACGGACCGGTCTTGGAGCCCGGAGAGCTAGCTGACTAAGGCAGTGAGATAAGGCGCCATTTAGGACTGCGGACCAAGAATACAGCCATATGAGCGCCTAGTGTTACAATAACACCCACTGTAACCTAGGCCAGCAGCCACGGCGAAAAGATTTATTCTGCAGAAAATGGATGACTTAGGCAAATTGGCGGACGGAGAGCCACGTGGAATTCAAGATGGCGTTTACTCTCTGAAGGATTCCGCGGGCCCAGTGACGTCACCTGAAATGCTTCGAAACGACATACTGAAGCATTCATCCACCAGTATGCAGAACAAAAAGGGAAACCGACTGAAAAAGCCGACCTACTGCCGAGAAAAGACGTCCGGGAGCATGATGAAAGGGACTTGCCATCATTTAACCGCTTGAATGGTGAAATAGGGTACTCATTTGGTTAAGAGTTACCCTCTTTGACTAACTATTTGGCCCTGAAAGAAATAATATGACATGTTTTGGCACTGCGAACAAATTTATAACCAAACTCCCCTACCATTGACTACACTTTTATGTGTCGCTTAGACACTTTAGCTTAAATACAATAGGGACTTCATATGTACACTATAGTACTAGTCCCTATTTTCCATAGGATGTTAATTAATATTTTTTATAACTCAGATATTTGGTAAATTGCACAGGTGGCTTACACATTATTGGTTGTTAGGCTGTCCATTAGTATAACTGGACTGAATTTGATATACAGGTGCGCGCTTTGCTTTTCATCACCTTTACTCCCTGCTGCCGTAATTTCTCGTGCTTGCACGACCACATTACGCCGACATAAGCGATATGAGAAAACTAATTTTCTCTCGCTTCACTGCTCTTGCAGATCGGTAGGTAACAGAATGATAGGGGTGGGTGTGAGTAGGTTCCATTCCTACCCACCCTATGGCCTATGGCTTATGGCCTTACATTCACCCAGGCAGTACAATTATTGCCCGTGGTGACGGCCGAAGTCACACCCAGAGGCAGTACATGTATTGCCCAGTGGTGATGGCCTAAGTAAATAGCACTCTATGAGTGCATAAATGCCTGCAGGGGATGTGGCACGATTCCTTCCCCTCAGGATAAAGTAAATAACCCTCCTTTGAGGGATAAAACAGTGAAAAGAGCCCAAGTGGACGATTCACTTTAAACCTATCATATCAATCAATATCAGTCTGGTTATCCCAGGCGTTAAACCCCAAATATCAAAGACCTGCTAAAAACTCTTCCAAAACTGAAAACAAAAAACAAGTCAGCTCACATTCCACAAAAATAAATAAACATTATCATAACGTGGATATGACAGTGTTTCTAAAGGGCAAAACGAGCACAATATTTGATCTCACAACCATCAGTATTGCTAAGGCATTACTGAAGGTTCATTCAGGGCAATGCAAAATTGTACGCCCTAAAACAAATTACATAATTTTGCATTGCAGCACACGTGCACAAGTTGCAAAATTCTTGGAAATAAATAAACTTTGCGGCATGCCAGTAATTATGGAGCTGCACAAAAAAGCTAAAACATTTCAAGTTACCAAAATCAACAACAACAACAACAAAATCAACAACCACAACAACAATAACAATAAAAGTCCAAAAGTAAATAAATTAAAACAAGTGCAACAGCAAAGTGAAACTAAACAACAGGAACAACAACAACAACAAAGAGAAATCAAACAGCAAAAACAACAACAACAACAGCAAACCCGCCCAATAAAATACAAGGCAGTAATGAAATTAAAGGGTCAAATGGCAACATGCACCACTCAACAAATCAAAGACAAAATTACACAAGGAGGAAATAAAGTTACTAAAATCTACAAAATAGGTAAAAATCAAAAAGCTAGAGATCAAACTGTGGTGGTTGTTGAATCAACAACGCCAATACCAACAATAATCCAAGTAGGATCTCTGGGTATACGTCATAGAACTCAGTCATTTGTGAATAAAGTAAGATTCTGTACTAATTGCCAGCATTGGGGTCACTATAAGGTCACTTGTACCTTTAAACATAGATGCGAAAACTGTGGTGGACCACATACAGGACAATGTAAAAGGGAACAACCTAAATGTGGTAATTGTAAGGAAAACCATCCCTCTAGCTCTAATAAATGTAGTGCTGCAATCTTTGAAAACGAGGTCATAACCCTTATGAACTCGTTTAATTATGATTATATCACAGCAAGAAAAAAAATAAATCTTCAAAACCAAAATATCAAAAATCAAAATAAACAGGAAAAGACAACTCCTACTCCAACACCAACTGTAATTGGCAAAACTATAGAAATAACAGAGGTTACTAATAAAACAACCTCTAATAGCCAAACTCAAACAGAAAACTCTATAGACCTTACAGATAATCTGGGTCTAAATACAATAGGCCTAGCTATTTCTCAAATAGGTCGTTACATTAGTAACGCGCAAAACAAAAACAGTAGTTATTTATCTACCCTCACGAACGGGCTCCATGTCCTTATCCAACATGTAGAGGAGGGTATAAAATCAGGAAAGTTATTAAACCAACATGAATAACACAACAAAAGTAGTAACCAATTCTCATTCTAATACCACAAATTTGACCATATGGCAATGGAATTCGCGTAGTCTAGTATTAAATATTAATGAATTAAAATTAAAACTAATTAACACATTAATAAAACCAGATATAATCTGCATTCAGGAAACTAAAATAACAAATAAAACTCAAACATTGCCGACAATCGTGGGATATTCCCCTGGATTTTTTCAACATAGGAATGAGGGTCAGGGAGGGGGACTTGTTATATATCTTAATAATAACATTCCCTCAGCATCAATAGTCCCAATTAACCTACAAGCAATCAACAATTCTAAAATAGAAGTACAAGCATTACAAATTAATACAGGCAAACTTAAATTTATATTATATAACTTTTATGACCCAGGAGGTGATATTAAATTAACTCATAAATTAGCGCTGAGAGCGCTTAATTTACATATAGGACAAAATGAAGTTATGGTGTTAGGTGATTTTAACTCTCATAATATAATATGGGGAAGTGAAACAACAAATATTAGAGGTAAAAGTATACAAAATTGGATCAATAAAACAAAACTTGTATTACTCAATGATGGTACTAAAACAAGACTCAATCCGGTAGATGGCACCTTAGCAGCCTTAGATCTCACACTATGCACTCCCAAACTTGCTCAATTGGCATCATGGAGTGTTGACCAAGAAGACAGTATGGGCAGTGATCATTTTCTTATAATAACCAAATTACAAAATTCTGCTCAACTTGAAAATGATAACAAAATCCCAAAATGGAACTACAAAAAAGCAGATTGGACTAAATTCCAACAAAATATTAAATATGAAACACTTGAGGACATTAAAAATGAAAATATAGATCATTATTATGATAATATAATAAATGCTATAACAAGGGCAGCTAATGCTTCAATGCCTAAAACAAAAGGCAATCCTACTAAACTTAGAGTCCCTTGGTGGAATAATGAAATTAGTGAAATGAGGAAAAATAAAAGAAAAGCACTTAACAGATTTAAACGTACTAATAATACACAACATTTTAAAGAATATCAAAAAATAGAAACTGAATTAAAAAATGCTATTAAAAAAGCTAAGCAAGATACTTGGAAACAATATTGCAGTACCTTAGACTATAAAACCAACTCAAAACAAGTCTGGGAAAAAATTAGAATAATAAGGGGTAAGCATACAAACAATACCCCAAAAATCAATAATACTAATAATTATAAAGAGCAAGCTGACTCATTAGCAAAGCACTTTCAAGCTATGAGCAGTAATAAAAATCATACTAAAGAATTTCAGGATCATAGATCTAAAATTGAAAACAATAGTAAAAATACATTCTCAGACATGGGAAATAAAAAGTCCTATCTAAATGATAAAATTACAATTAATGAATGGCATCAGGCTCTTAAAACCAAAAAAGATACATCACCTGGAGAAGATACAATAGGATATTCAATATACAAGAAGTTACCACTCAACTTTGTTAAAATAATACTTAATATGTACAATCAGATTTGGGAAACTGGCAAACTACCCATTAAATGGAAAACAGCTGTAGTAATACCAATATTAAAACAAAATAAAGATAGGAACGATGTAAATTCATATCGTCCTATCTCTCTTACCAATAATATATGTAAAATTATGGAAATAATAATTAATAACAGACTTAAATATCACCTCGAAATTAACAATTTTATATCCAAGAATCAATGTGGTTTTAGAAATAATAGATCTACTATAGATCAACTTATTAAATTAGAAACAGCAATTAAATTAGCTTTTAATAATCATCAAAAAAAAAATAGAAACCTCATTGCTGTATTCTTAGACATGGAAAAAGCTTTTGACTTAGTATGGACTAAAGGTCTACTAACTAAATTAAACAAATATGGTATAACCGGTAATATATTTAATTTTATCAAAGATTTTCTAACTGAACGTAAAATTATAACTAGAGTAGGAACAACATACTCTGAAAAGTATGTACTAGATAATGGTACACCCCAAGGGAGCGTACTCAGCCCAACCTTATTTAATATCATGATTAATGATCTTGATACAAATCTAGCTACCCCCAATATTGACTTATCTCAGTTTGCGGATGATAGTGCACTATGGCGCGCTGGAGATCCTAATAATCAACGACATATTGATGAAATACAACAAACTTTAGATAATATTGGTAGTTGGGCTGATAAATGGGGATTTAAATTTTCTCATACAAAAACAGTAGCAGTTGTATTCTCTCCCTTTAATTATAATAAAATTTATCCTAAACTTACTCTACAAAATCAAAATATAGTTTTTGTCAAAGTAGTTAAATTTTTAGGAATGTATTTTGATCAAACTATGAAATGGAAATACCATATTAATAACATAATCAGTAGATGTAATCTTGACCTAAATCTAATTAGAAGTATACAAGGCACACATTGGGGTGCTTGTCAAAATACAATCATGACACTGTATAGATCTTTGATACGCTCCAAGATTGATTATGGGTGTCATATCTATGCCACAGCATCACCAGCTCTACTAAATAAAATCACCTCAATTCAACGAAAAGCCCTTCTCCTTGCAACTAAAGCACTACCATCTACCTCCACAGAAGAATTACAAATTCTTACTGGTGAACCATCATTGTACCTCAGGAGACAGGAAATTATGTTAAGATATGTAGCTAGATTGTCAACTCAAAATGAGGAGCATCCTACTTTAAAGGCAATTAAAAAGTGTACTAAACCACTTATTAAACGGGGCAAATACTCTACCTCATTTGGTAAACAAATTTTTCGTCTTAAAACGAACCTACCTACTGATATATTTAATGTACAGAAAACTAAAAATCCCATTATAATTCCATGGAGATTAAAAACAATAAAAGTAGACAACACTTTACAAGATAAAGGAAATAAATTACAGAATTCCCACTATCTTAAAATGACTGTCAATGAAAAACTAAATACTCAATACAAAAATTATGTCAAAATATACACTGATGGATCCAAAAAACTAGATCCTGCAAGAACAGCAGCATCATGGGTTATTCCCGAGTTTACTATTAAACAAGGAATGCGACTACCAGATTACTGCTCCATATATACTGCGGAGTTCTGGGCTATACTTCAGGCATTAAAATGGATACAACACTCAAACTCAAACTACAAAAAATTTCTAATTGTTAGTGATTCATTAAGCGTTCTAAAATCTATTAGTACCAACAACTCTAACAGCAGAAAATTTTTTCTATATTTATTACAGTTTCAAATAAGTAAACTTAGTACCCAAGATATTGAAATAGATTTCCTATGGATTCCCTCACATATAGGTATAAAAGGTAATGATTTGGCAGACCAAATAGCAAAAGAAAAACTAAATGAATTGTCTTATGAACGAATACAGTACAGTCATACAGAGATATACCATTTTATTTCTGACATGATAAATAATATGTGGCAACACAATTGGAATATATCCCCCAAAGGGAGAGTACTTTATAACACCATGAAAACAGTCAAAAGAAATATTACTCTTTTAGGTAAAACAAGAACTCAGCAAATTAAAATTAATAGGATAATGGTAGGAAAAACAAAACTGGTTAACAGTTTTGGAAAATATTTAGGACCATTTCCACACAATATTAACTGTTTTATGTGTAACCAAGTGGAAGATTTGGACCATATCTTTAATAAATGCCTTAAAAACATAACATATAGAAATATCCTTAAAAATAAATTGAAAATAAGTAAATCAACTAAATTATATCCAAAACTTCTTGATCTAAATCAGCCTAATATGCAAATGACTGTTACTTATATTATGGATTTTATTACAAACTCAAATCTAATGCATAAAATATAATAATGACTCAACATACATTAAAGTACTTCAATTAAAATTAATTATAAAATAGGATATACAATTAAAAGAAATTTTTAATGGCCTGTGACTCTGATTGATGCTTCATATGGGTGGGTATAGATGCTTAGTTCATAATGAACTGATACGTTAATCACGAGTCTATATCTGCTCACTGTGGTGCTCTACAGAGATCATCGCTATGTAGGGTTTGGTTAGCTATAAATTAATTATTAAATAAAACATACAATTAAAATAATTTCAATGGCCTGTGACTCTGATTGATGCATGATATGGGTGGGTATAGATACTTTAGTTCATAATGAACTGATACGTTACTCACGAGTCTATATCTGCTCATTATGGTGCTCTGCAGAGATCATCGCTATAAATTACTAAATTGAACTGTAGTCTGTAAACAATTACTAACACCTTTACTTACCACTTTCCTGTTGGAGCAAAGTCATTGGCACTTGATATTCTAAAGTATAATAGAACTTTACACAAAGTGTGGACAGCTTAGGAATATCAATGGAGTTCATGGCGCTATCCTTGAGGACAATGAAAACGTGGAGGACGGACTACAGATTCATAGGATTATACAACAGTCCTTTTCAGGGCTATTTTATTTTTGTTATGTTCTTGTTCTCTTAATATTAGTATAGTTTGTATTGATGCTAATCTTAGTATAGTTTGTATTGATGGTAATTTTGTTAATATGTTATGATTAATATTGTTATTGTTATTGTTCACTAATATTGTATTAAATTTTTTACTAATACAACTATGTTATACTAAAGATACTGTTATTTACTTTTTACTGACCTTGTGTTTTATAGCTTACTAATATTGTTAATATACTCGTGTTGTTAATGTCATTGTTGTAATTGTATTGTCAATGTGATATATCTATTCCCCCCTTTTTTTGTATTCTTTGGGATTTGGTGAAGATCAGTGGAACAGTGGAGATACGGGTATTCCAAGCCTGGACTGGAGAAATATATGTGTACAGCCTAGTACACCTCTGTATGTATCCACTCAATTAATTTCTCAGGGAAGCTGATGTTGAACCTTTTCCCTTCTCATTCTGTACTATGTATCGTCTTCTTGTTATATGTTATTACAAAATGAATTCTCATAATCTCGATTGGTACGAGAATTCCATTTGATTAACCAACATCAATATTGAATTGATCCTTTCGGAGCACACCTTACCAAATTAACAACTTGAACAATCCACCGTGAACAACTGATGCAGTCACTTTGACATAGTATAGGTTTTTTGTTTTTTCATAGGGTGAATTACCCTCGAAAGAAGGGCTTTTCACCAGGATGGTGGCGACTCATATAGTACATTCTGTACTTAATTGCTGATATAGTGTTAAGTTTTTGCAAAACTCAGTAACTTATATAGTTTGGACATAATTGCATAGGTGGCTAACACATTATTGGCGAATAGGGAATTCCACTAGTACAACTGGATAATTGAATAGAGTCATAGGGAATGCAGCCTCATGGACAGCACACATATGGACATAGACCACAATTAATTTTACTATATGTTCTCTACATATATTTCTCAGTGCTGACCTTTCCACAGTGTGACAATCAATACAAATCATATGTTAATCTAAAATACCTCCAAAGATGACTTCACGGTGAAATTCTTGTCAAGGGTTGATCGGCATTTTTTTGAGCTGCTGCACTGTAAACAGAACAGCATGTACACAGACCACATATTTCACTTCCGGATCATCACCAAAGCCTTATTACTCCATGTGCACTGTCGCCAAATTACACACTGACAACCACTCTCTCTGCTCATATTCTCAAGAATGAACAATTACCTTTAAATCCCTACCAAATATGCATCAATATAACTCTTCTATCACCACCAAAAGGAGAGAGGAAAAAATGTTCTAAAAATAGACTGGAACTACATTCGTGGGTACTGAACTGGAAATATTAATTGTGGTGTGATTCCTGACAGGCCCAACTTTTGGGGGCAAATTTTAGTAAAACTTTTATTTTTGAATGCCACACCTATTTGAACTTTATACATGAAGTCTTTTTGAATTTCCTTGCATACAAGACACGTGACACCTGCTGGAAAGTGTGTAGTGCAGGTGTTCCACAGGGTGCAAGTGTTGATTCATGTGCTTTTGAGAAACCAAAACTAAATTTGCTATATCTTCCTTAATTATAGGACTTTTTCAATGCTGTAAAAACCTAATTGTACTACAAGATAAGGCCTGTCTGAAACTATGTTGAAAGTTTATACATTTTGATCAATTCAAATTTTAATGGAAATTTAAATAAACATATAAATTTATAAACTAAATTTTATTGAAAAATTAAATTTTCATAAAAGTTTGAAAACAGATTTTGTCAAAGTTTAGGCAGAAAAGTTGATCAATCAATGGTCTTTAAAATAAATGGTGGTTTGGGTCTGTGTAACTGAGAACATTTTTCCCAGGGGTAGTGAAGTAGCATGACTCATAGTGATTTTGGCAACAAACCGCAATATGCCTGTCAAGGTGCATATAGGTGTACACACTAAAGAAGCAACAACAGGTGCTATGTTCCATATTTATTGTGTCAGGTATTTAGGCAGTTATTTGTATAATTAATAGTGCACTCAGATTTAAACATCTGATGGGACCACTTCCATGTTTTATAGGAAAATTGCATTACATTTCAGTGTCGATAACTACAAAAAGCGACAATAAGATAGGAAAATACAGTTTTTAGGCAGGCTTTACCTTACTGAACAATGGTGCTAATCTCTCCCATGAAGATCTAAGCCATGTCCTTGAGGTGCTGTATATTAGTGTGGTGATATGATCACTTATGGCAGTACACTGCATATGTCCTTATGAAACCTTGCTATCACCACCAGACTACTGGAGAGCTTCCAAGCTGATCCACCACTAACACTTTGTTCCAGATACCAGCCTAGACCTGAAAAGATATAAAATGTTTCACTTATATCTAGAAAACAGTAAGATGTATGCAAATGAAGTTAAAATGTGTTAGATATAGTGATTTCCAAATAACATTCAGGCAGCAAGCATAGGAAATAAATATTAAACTTGACAGAGTGACACTCAGAAATGTGAAGTAATAGTCATGTATTAAAGTAATAAATTCATCCTAAAAGTATATGAAGTTTCTATAAGCATATCTGGTCATTTACAGGTTAAATAACTAATCAGGTAGACTATGCATCACAAACATTAAGGAAATGCGGGGACGGTGAGGTTTGATCATTGGTGGAAACATTAGTACATGCCAGTATACAGGATAGTCAAGCGACAATGTAGTAAAAAAGAATATATTACTATAAGCAATCTTATTCATGAGATAAATAATAATTCTGGATATTGCAAGAGAATACAGTCAAATGTGGCCACACAAATCAACTACAGGTACCAATACATCCTATATCATAAACTAAATGTGAAATTCTGATCCCCAAAACTTGTAAACAAGAATGGAAATTTGCATATGTGGGACATATACAATGTAATTGTTATGATCAAATGTGCAAAAATAATTCAAATGATCTGTTTGAATATTTAAAGTGTATTTTTAAGGGTGTTTGATACCAATTATTAACCTCAATGGTTCAATAGAATCAGATATCAGCTGATATTACAATACCGCACTCTATCCAAGTACTGAATTGAAATATGTTACCATACATGGGCATATTAATGAAGAAAATAACATTTTGGGATACATTTAGTGCACACAGCCAGAAATGTGTCTTACAGATTCACTGTAGGTACAATGTCAGCCTATATGATGTACTGAATGTGAACTTTGGATCCCAAACATTCTAAAATATGTGAATATTTGTTCATGTGGGATATGTAACCATGCTAAGATCAGTTGTACACAGTTAAACTCAAAATATATGTTTGAATATATCTTGTGCAATCTTTAGAGTGTCAGTTAACAAATATTATTAGTAATTAACAATGCATAAATTAAGATGTATCATAAGAATTCACATAACATCATACAGGCCACAATGCCGCACTTCACTAATCAATATCTTAGCCAAACTGAACAATAAAATTGAATGCATTTTGTGCTCAACTTACATAATTTTGCTGTTTTCTTACATCCAAGGGTAAATATACATGTGGAAAGTATATTTTATCCCTTCAGCCTGCATTTCATTCTCAGAAAGTTTAAACTGATTTAGTAGAGAACTTGAGTAGGTTCTAGTATAAAGTTTTCATCACTGTCCTCTCACTAAACACCCTGTAACTATATTTGTTAACAATTACTAAAGGCTATATAAGCAGATATGTGTTACTCAGGAAGTCACCCCATCATAAACACATAAATTAACTGATTGGACCCCTAATAAATAGTTTGAATGATCAATACAAAATAGAATCTGTCTTTCATACATTTTAAATGTATGTCTCATTTTGACTTACAAAGATATTTTCTCTGACAAAATTTGACAAATATCCATCATTGTAGCTTGTATATGGTGTAGAAGTATAAATATGCTGATATCATTGGATATAATTTCCAAAAATATTATCTATGTGCATTTTAAGGGGCAAATTTTAATTTTTTAATTTTTTAAAAAAAAAATATTAAAATTTTAAAAACTAAAATCAATTTTTAAATTTTAATGTCATTTTTCTATTTTAAATGTTAATATATATGACACTTCTAAATTTCATGTGTTTATCATTAATAATAAAAATTTTATAGCATATTAAAGTTTCATCAAAACTGCCTGTACAGGACATAGACCACAATTAATTTTACTATATGTTCTCTACATATATTTCTCAGTGCTGACCTTTCCACAGTGTGACAATCAATACAAATCATATGTTAATCTAAAATACCTCCAAAGATGACTTCACGGTGAAATTCTTGTCAAGGGTTGATCGGCATTTTTTTGAGCTGCTGCACTGTAAACAGAACAGCATGTACACAGACCACATATTTCACTTCCGGATCATCACCAAAGCCTTATTACTCCATGTGCACTGTCGCCAAATTACACACTGACAACCACTCTCTCTGCTCATATTCTCAAGAATGAACAATTACCTTTAAATCCCTACCAAATATGCATCAATATAACTCTTCTATCACCACCAAAAGGAGAGAGGAAAAAATGTTCTAAAAATAGACTGGAACTACATTCGTGGGTACTGAACTGGAAATATTAATTGTGGTGTGATTCCATATACGTACACACACTTCTGCCCCTCTTAGTTAATATAAGGTAGTCTTAATCCAGGACTATCAGGCTCCCGCAACACAATGTTGCAAATAAATGTTACATAATAAATAACATCAAAACAATACAAAACACAACTTTATAGCACATACACTCTGATACATGTCCTATGAGGTTGTAAAGTAGCCAAGCACCTAAGGTGTGCCTCTTGTTTCTTCGTATTGGGGTCCGGGTGTGCGTTCGCCCCCTCTTCGTGCTGGACGACGATTGCAGTACCTTGGAGCTTGGAGCTTCCTGAACTGGACCTTTCCGCCTTTGCCGCTTCCGGACATGACATTACTAGCGAAGTGAGAAAATTCTCCTTGCTACCTTTAATAATACATCGATTGGAACTTAACTGGGGGTGGATGTGTGTAGTGCCAGTCCTATCCACTCTATAGGCTACCATTTCCCTTGATAGTTACTTTTTAGTAATTCAGGGGAACGCCTAACAAAGACTGAAATGTGGTGCAATTAAGCACTCAAACCCTAAGGGGAGGGAGTGCATCCTTCCCCTCCCTGAAGGAACTAAATGGACACCGATATGGTGTCTATAAAAGCTGCACATATGTCTCTAGTAGACGGCTGCAGCTATAAAACAACCAAGTCAGTCAGTCAGTCTGGTTATCCATCACATCATCATCATCATCATTCAGGCAAAGACTGCAGATCGAGTAGGACGGCTTTTCTGGAGCTGGCGACCTGATGACGTCACGACAGGTGCGGAAGCACATTTTCCTGGGCTTAACAGTTAAGGACAGTTCAAGACGTTATCAACTCACTACCACTACGAAGAGAAAAATCATGATGTGGGGCGGTGGACTATACAGAGGAAATATTTCGGCGAGTTTATAAGTCCCTTTAACAAGCGGCAGAAGTCAAAGATATATGGAAACTGAGTAGCCCACTATAACCACGTGGTGAAGAAAAATGGCGGGCATTGAAGTGGACTTGCTCCTACGTCAAACTACTGGAACCACATTGTAACCAGCCATGGAAATCTAAACAATGTGGCGGACCTGAGGCGCGCTGACTGGTGATATCAAAGTATTGAGTAACCCACAGGCTGCCGTAGGATGATATCACCAAGTCAGCGAAATACTACCTTAGATAGCCAGCTTTTTGACACAATTACAGCGGTCTTCTGATGTGTCGCCAGCATCGGACTACTCGAATGAAGCAGTTTCAACGAAAAGATATTGCCATTTATCTTTTCATTGCCTGAATAATAGGGGACTCATTTGGTTACGAGTACCCCTTTTTGAACAACTTTCCGTGGCCCTAAAAATCTAATATGACTTATATTGGTACCTCCAGCAAAATTCATAACTTAAACAAACTACCATTGACTACACTATTATATGTCGCTTAGACATTTTAATTTTACAAAATTGTTAGGGACTTATTATATGTACGCTTATGTACTAGTTTTATTTGAATGATAGGACTTTAAATAATAATTCTTCAACTTAAATATTTGAATAATTGCACAGGTGGCTAACACAATATTGGATGTTAATTTGTCCATTAGTACAACTGGACTGAATTTGACCTTTAGTAAGACCTTGGTTTTTCAGGTGTGGGCTGCGTCCTTTGCTGTGCTGTCTTGCTGTTGGCGTGCTCTGGTGTGTGCTGCTGTGTCAACGCCCTCCTGGACCTGGGCCTTTTCCACCTTTGCCATTTCCGACTCACCAAATTACTAGCGAAATGAGGAAACATTTCCCCTCGCTACCTTACAAGCTTGATTGGATGATAGGGGTGGGTGTGTGTAGGTACTATTCCTACCCACCCCCAATATAGGCTTTCATTTCCCCTGATAGTTACTTTTTAGTAATTCAGGGGAACGCCTTAACTGATAGTGCAATTAAGCACTTCTAAGGGAGGGAGTAACATCCCCTCCCACCTAAATGGCTACCGATATGGTAGCTATAAAAGTTGCCCATATGCCCCTAGAGGGCGGTGGCAACTCAAAAACACCCAATTCAGTCAGTCAGTCTGGTTATGGTAAACGAGAACAGCCTAAATGTGTTAACTGCAAGGGAGATCACCCCTCTAACTCCAATACATGCAGTGTTGCGGTCATTGAAAATGAGATCATAGCATCTATGAATAAGTTCAACTATGATTACATTACTGCAAAACAAATAGTAAATCTCAATAAACAAACCACTAAAAAACAAAATAAGCAGGAAAAGACAACCCCTGCTCTTATAACAACAAAAATGGACAAACCTGTTGCAACAACCGAGGAATTAAAAATAACAACCTCTACTCAAACAGAAAATTCAATAGACCTGACAAATAATTTGGGTCTAAACACAATTGGTAATGCAATCTCTGAAATAGGTCGTTACATTAGTAACGCACAAAATAAAAACGAGAGTTATCTATACACCCTCACGAACGGGCTCCATGCTCTTATCCAACATGTAGAGGAGGGTATAAAATCAGGAAATCTATTAAACCAACATGAATAACACAACTCAAATAATAACAAATACTCAATATAATAATGCAAACTTGGTTATATGGCAATGGAATTCGCGTGGTTTAGTGATTAATATTAATGAACTAAAACTCAAACTAATTAACACACTAATGAAACCAGATATAATTTGTATTCAGGAAACTAAAATATCAAATAAAACTAAAACATTGCCAGCCATTGTTGGTTACTCTCCTGGATACTTTCAACATAGGAATGAAGGTCAGGGGGGGGGGGACTGGTTATATACATTAGTAATAACATTCCCTCAGCAACAGTAGTCCCAATTAATTTACAAGAAATTAATAACTCTAAAATAGAAGTACAAGCTTTACAACTCAATACAGGTAAACTTAAATTTATATTATATAACTTTTATGATCCAGGAGGTGATATTAAGTTAACCCACGAATTAGCACTAAAAGCGCTCAATTTACATATAGGGCAAAATGAAGCTATGGTGTTAGGAGACTTCAACTCACATAATGTAATATGGGGTAGTGAAGTAACAAATCATAGAGGTAAAATTGTACAAAATTGGATTAATAAAACAAAACTGGTAATGCTTAATGATGGCACCAAAACAAGATTAAATTCGACAAATGGCACCTTATCAGCCATAGATTTAACACTTTGCACTCCCAAACTCGCTCAATTAGCAACATGGAGTGTAGAACAGGAAGACAGTATGGGCAGTGATCACTTTCTCATAATAACTAAATTACAAAACTCTGCCCAACTGGAAAATAGTAGTAAAATTCCAAAATGGAATTACAAAAAAGCGGACTGGACTAAATTCCAAAACCATATTGAAAATGAAATACTTGAGGACATTAAAAATGAAAATATAGATCAATACTATGATAATATAATTAATGCTATAACAAGGGCAGCTAATGCTTCAATACCTAAAACAAAAGGTAATCCTACTAAACTTAGAGTTCCTTGGTGGAATAATGAAATTAGTGAAATGAGGAAAAACAAAAGAAAAGCACTTAATAAATTTAAACGTACTAATAATACGCAACATTTAAGAGAATATCAAAAAATTGAAACTGAACTTAAAAATGCTATTAAAAAAGCTAAGCAAGATACTTGGAAACAATACTGCAGTATCCTAGACTATAAAACTAATTCAAAACAAGTTTGGGATAAAATTAGAATAATAAGGGGTAAACATACAAATAGTATCCCCAAAATCAATAATACTAATAATTACAAAGAGCAAGCTGACTTATTGGCAAAGCACTTTCAAGCTATGAGCAGTAATAAAAATCATACTAGGGAATTTCAGAATCATAGATCCAAAATTGAAATAAATAATAAAAATACATACTCAGATATGGGAAATAAAAAGTCTTATTTAAATGATAAAATTACAATTAATGAATGGTATCAAGCTCTTAAAACTAAAAAAGACACATCACCCGGAGAAGATACCATAGGATATACAATATATAAGAAGTTACCACGTAATTTTGTTGAAATAATAATTAATATGTATAATCAAATTTGGGACACTGGAAAACTACCCATTAAATGGAAAACAGCCGTAGTAATACCAATACTAAAACAAACAAAAGATAGGAATGATGTAAATTCATATCGTCCTATCTCTCTTACCAATAACATCTGTAAAATTATGGAAATAATAATCAATAATAGACTTAAATATCACTTGGAAATTAATAATTTCATATCTAAAAATCAATGTGGCTTTCGAAATAACAGATCTACTATAGATCAACTCATTAAATTAGAAACAGCAATTAAATTAGCTTTTAATAATCATCAAAAAAAAAATAGAAATCTTATTGCTGTATTCTTAGATATGGAAAAAGCTTTTGACTTAGTATGGACTAATGGTCTATTAATTAAACTAAATAAGTATGGTATAACTGGTAATATATTTAATTTTATTAAAGATTTCCTAAGTGAACGTAAAATTATAACTAGAATAGGGACAACATACTCTGAAAAGTATGACTTAGATAATGGTAAACCCCAAGGGAGCGTACTCAGCCCAACTTTATTTAATATTATGATTAATGACCTTGATACAAATCTAGCTACCCCCAATATTGATTTGTCTCAATTTGCGGATGATAGTGCACTATGGCGTGCTGGAAATCCCAATAATCAAAAACATATTGCTGAGATACAACAAACTTTAGATAATATTGGCAGTTGGGCTGATAAATGGGGATTTAAATTCTCCCATACAAAAACAGTAGCAGTTGTATTCTCTCCCTTTAATTATAATAAAATTTATCCTAAACTTACTCTTCAAAATCAAAATATAGTTTTTGTCAAAGTAGTTAAATTCTTAGGGATGTATTTTGATCAGAATATGAAATGGAAATATCATATTAAAGACTTAATTAGTAGATGTAACCTTGATCTAAATCTAATTAGAAGCATACAAGGCACACATTGGGGTGCTTGTCAAAATACAATCATGACCCTGTATAGATCTTTGATACGCTCCAAGATCGATTATGGGTGTCATATTTATGCCACAGCATCACCAGCTCTATTAAATAAAATCACCTCAATACAACGTAAAGCCCTTCTCCTTGCAACTAAAGCATTACCATCTACCTCTACAGAAGAATTACAAATACTTACTGGTGAACCATCACTGCATCTTAGAAGACAGGAAATCATGTTAAGATATGTTGCTAGACTGTCAACTCACAACGATGAGCACCCTACCCTAAAGGCCATTAAAAAGTGTACTAAACCACTTATTAAACGGGGCAAATACTCTACATCATTAGGCAAGCAAATCTTTCGTCTAAAAACGAACTTACCTACCGATATATTTAATGTACAGAAAACTAAAAATCCCATTATAATTCCCTGGAGATTAAAAACAATAAAAGTAGACAACACTTTACAAGATAAAGGAAATAAAATACAGAATTCCCACTATCTTAAAATGATTGTCAATGAAAAGCTAAATACTCAATACAAAAATTATGTCAAAATATACACTGATGGATCCAAAAAACTAGATCCTGCAAGAACAGCAGCATCATGGGTTATTCCCGAGTTTACTATTAAACAAGGAATGCGACTACCAGATTACTGCTCCATATATACTGCGGAGTTCTGGGCTATACTTCAGGCATTAAAATGGATACAACACTCAAACTCAAACTACAAAAAATTTCTAATTGTTAGTGATTCATTAAGTGTTCTAAAATCTATTAGTACCAACAACTCTAACAGCAGAAAATTTTTTCTATATTTATTACAATTTCAAATAAGTAAACTTAGTACCCAAGATATTGAAATAGACTTCCTATGGATTCCCTCACATATAGGTATAAAAGGTAATGATTTGGCAGATCAAATAGCAAAAGAAAAACTAAATGAATTGTCTTATGAACGAATACAGTACAGTCATACAGAGATATACCAATTTATTTCTGACATGATAAATAATATGTGGCAACACAATTGGAATATATCCCCCAAAGGGAGAGTACTTTATAACACCATGAAAACAGTCAAAAGGAAAATTACTCTTTTAGGTAAAACAAGAACTCAGCAAATTAAAATTAATAGGATAATGGTAGGAAAAACAAAACTGGCTAACAGTTTTGGAAAATATTTAGGACCATTTCCACACAATATTAACTGTT